>JAXCGZ010000039.1:0-40000 GCA_037179515.1 Halocaridina rubra
CTTATTATTCTTTATGTATTACTTATATGGTAGCGTGCGAGGTGATAAGATATGCATCGTCTGATTTACATTGATTCATTTAGTTCTACACTTATTTTACGCCTCAAAGCTCCCCGTCCCCTCAAGATAAATCTAAGATCTTATTTGTGCCCCTGTCAAGTTCTTACTGAGAGACTCCATCTCTAACTGCTTCTTACTTTCTTGTATGACCAAGATGACAAGGCGTGGTAGGCTTGGACAGCCCCAGCCAATAGGCTTCCAGAGAAAAGGAAGTGCCATCAATTTTGTGTAGTGTTAGGGGCGTGGCTATCAAGAAGGTCAATCGGCAACTGGCGCCTATGTATTAGAGGCATATGGGCTGAACCATATATATCTTGTTATTTCTCTGTAAACACTCATCCTGCCCAGAAAACCAACACTGGGAAATATCAGTTACGCCACTTGACCCCCCTGACACCATGTGGACTATGTTACAGTTATACAGTACTTCTATACGACATTATTATTATTATGATTATTATTGTTATTATTATTATTATTATTATTATTATTATTATTGATGTTGTTGTCCTTCCTCTTCTTCTTTTTCTTCTTTTCCCATTATTATTATTATTATTATTATTATTATTATTATTATTATTATTATTATTTTTATTTTACTCTGTTCATTTTGCTCCTTTTGTCGATGCTCATAGTTCCAGTGGTAGTTTTTTATGAGTGTGACACCATGACGGGCAAAGAAAATTGTCCTCATCGGGCCTGGGAACGAAGAAACAAAGCAATGAGAAACACAGATGGGAGTGTTGTGACTTGTCATATGCGAAGGGCTTGTATGTCGAATAGATATTCACTACACTGACTTAACCAAAGCTACAGTGTGCGAGGTGATAATGGATATACAAGAATTACTTAACACTTAGTTTATTTAGTTGTACACTTATTTTACCCCTTAATGCCCCCTTCCCCTTAAGGTAAAATCTAAATCCTTATCGTCCCCACAAGAGACTACTGCTCTCTCACTATTTCTGACTCTTTTGCATCACCAAGATGGCAGGGCGTGGTATCCTTGGGCACGCCTCCACAATAGGCTTCCAGAGAAAAGGAGTTACAACTAATTACCTATAGTGTGAGGGGCGTGACTTAAGGAACACTAGTTGGGTACAAGGAACATTCTAACATAAGTGCCTATATGTGTACTTTCTACATATATATTTTCCAAAGTATGTATGTATGTGGTGGAGGCTGGCTTTCGGTTCTCGTGAGAACACAGAAATGTGTGACATTGTTGACCTCCATCGAACAGGGACGCAGAGGTGTGAGAGGCCTACTTTTTTTTTTATTCAGATAACTGTACATGGGGACGTGCACATGGACACTCCCAGTGATACTGCAGTTGTTAAACATTAAAATGTATTTGGTTATGTATAAATAAAATAGAATTTGCAATTAATTTTAATTATCATACCAAAGTAATTAAGAATGAAATATAGTGTAATAATTGAGTAATTAAGAATGAAATATAGTGTAATCATTGATTGATGGCAGAAGTGCACTCTGCGATTATTAATAAAGAGTAATATATTATGCTTTACATGTATTAATAGCAGAAGAGCACTCTGCGATTATTGATTAAGAGTCATTTTTCCTGGGGGGTGGAGTGTGGTGGAGTGGGGGTAATAGAAGCTTTCCTTTTTGGCTTGATTTCCTCAAAAACAAATTTCTCTCCACATGTCCTCCCATGATTTCTTGTAAGTTTAGACAGGCTTCTAATGGTATTCACCAATAGGTATGGTAATGTAGGAATTTATCGATACAGTCATATAATGAGATGTATATTATATACTTGCCTTAGTGTCTGTATAATGCCTATTATTATCGGTAAGTAATAAATTATAATCATTTTACCGATAAGCATATCCAACATAAGATGATATATGGTGAAATATGCATTATATTTATACATTATTGGTCATTGCATGTGTTATATTAACTATTCCTAACATATCATAATCATTATAGTGACGTGTTCAACAGAGAATTGTCGTGTCTACCTCTTCTTAGTTTTTTCTTATGTCACAATTACTTCCAATTTGAATGAGGGTGTAGTCAGAAGTTTTAGTTGGGGAAATGAAGGTTGGATACCCTTCCTAACGCCCTGGTGGACTCACCCGTTGGTTTGTTACTTCCCGAGTCAAACCTCTAACAACTGTGCTTTCGCGGTCCCATCTACCTCTGCTTAGAATATGCGCTATAATTACTTGGATGTATTGAGAAGTGTCTGGAAAAATATAATTAAAAATCGGATTCTGCAGTGTAATTTTGGTTCCTTGGGATGAGTGACACTGAGTGTTCCTAATACATTCTGTTAAAATGACGTATTCTTATCTCTGTTCCAATTTCTTAATGAAAGCTGTGAAATGTGTGAATGATAGCTGAAGTGTCTACGGACATCTTTGTTTCCATCTTTTTATGTAGGATACGAACTGTTTCAGTAACAGTTGAAGTGCAATGGCAGTTTATTATAGCTCGGTTTCTTCGTATCCTTTTCGTACATATTGTGTGAATTTAACCAAGGCATGTACTGATGGCACGAGATTACTCGACGGCGATTATGATTGTCTTTTAATTACCTAAAATATACGTTACTGCAGCGTGTTCTAGCAGGTGATGTTCCAAGTTAGTAAATCAAGAACATTTTTGCGAATAAGCTTTACGGATATCTCCTATATCTGTTTTGACAAAATGCCGATTTTCAGGAATTAGTAAAATATGATTTAGAATTATTAAAATATCACTGAGAAAGGAGGTTTAAAAAACCGGATTACATTTTTATTTGATTTTTTCCTTTATACTTACGTATAAAATTGGCTGCTTTTTCTATGGTCCCTCTGGTTTCACCCAATCACAATTTTCAGAAAGCAGAAATAAAGTCCAAATCACAAAACATAACTGATAAACCAGGGATTAAGATGGTGTGTAGATTTGTATTTGAAATTTACTTTACTCTTTACCCTCCATCCTCCAGCTTCCCCGGGAGACACCAACATATATGTTCTCTTCAACCGTGATGATCCTTTGCGTAGGCCCAAGCCAGATTGGTGATGGCTTCTTTGTGTACTTGTCTTTTCAGATTGAAACCTTTGCGATGGATATCATGATAGTATGGGACAGCTACCACCGAAATCTGCTCTGGGGTTTCGATTATATATTTTTACTTTTGTTTCTTGTATTACACCCAGGTATGACTGATAAATACCAAATTAAAATTTTTCATGCCCGACACCTAGGTTAATATATGACAGGGTGGCATTGGCTAACCGACGCGCAATTTGGCTCGAAATAGTGAAGGGCATGGAAATAAGGTGAACATTTTATAACAATTATATTAATTTCATTTAATACAATAGGAATTACAATCTGAGATTTAACAAACCTACAGATTAACAAAACACACAAATATGTACAACCCTACAGTTTAACAAAAACAGCCCTGAACATTAATAATTAATAAATATAAATTACATATAAACCTACAGATTAACACAAAAAATAAAACTGACAAAAACCAACAAGGAAATAATAATGATAATTAATATAACTTTAAACTGATACGAAAAGTGAAATGGAACCTGGGAGGAGAGCAATAAACTAATTCACAATAACGAATAATTCAAAGTATACCCAGGGAGCTTCAGGTGGATAAAAACCGGTACTGGGAATATAATCCTGGTATGTGTTGACGATCGCTGGATAGGAACTGTACTCTACCTGCCGGCGTTCTTGACCAGGTATATAAAACCTCGAACAGGGGGAAAGTCTTGGGACTAAGATGGTCAGCCAAGGTAGGGCCGGGAGAAAGGCCAGAACGTCATTATGATTGGTTATTCGAGGAGAAGTGAATGCTGATTGGTTGAAATGAACGCTGATTGTTTCAGCAAATCTACTGGCAATTAAAAAGGGGTAACAAGGTTGTTTGGGGTTGTAACAATTGATTCATATAGTCACTACACTAAATATACTCTAGTATTATTGTTTTTAAAACAATCACTTTCAGCAGGCTTGTCAGTAATTTAGCTAGGAATAAAACCACAGTGGGAAAAAATAGGTCTTGCAGAGATACCTGTTATGTGTTGTTAATGCATAATTGATGGAAACATTAAAATAGAAGAAATATATGGTAGTTCTATCTAGGATCTGCAGTAGCATGAATATATTTGGAAATCACAGCCCTTAGCCAATTAATTATTTTACATATATGAAATGCAACTTCAAATTAATAAAAAAAAAAAAAAAAAAATATATATATATATATATATATATATATATATATATATATATATATATATATATATATATATATATATAAATGTGTAAGAATATCCGTAGCTAAAAATAAGTAAGGGAATTCAGCTGAAGTGGTTGTTAATGGGTCAAAAACAATTCGAGGTACTGTAATACTGTACGATTGGAGTGGCAAGCTAACTTTTTTCAGGGTTTTGTTTATGAATGGTAGAGTTTATTTTAGTATTTGCAACCAACAGGAAGTGGTTTCACATATAATAAATGATAATAGTAATAATGATTATTATTATTATTATTATTATTATTATTATTGTTGTTGTTGTTGTTGTTGTTAATAATTCTGATAATGATAAATGATAATAACAGCAACACCATAATAATAATAATAATAATAATAATAATAATAATAATAATAATAATAATAATAAAAATTATTAATACAGAAACAAAAATGACCAAAAAGAAGAAGAAAAAACTCTAAGCATGTGTTGTAGAGTCTAGTCTGACCATGACATGTGATTTTTAACGAAAAGTATTTGTTTGTATTTAATTATATTTTGATTAGTTATTATTTCTCCACATATACCAAATGCGCCAAAATAAACATTTGATGTGTATTAAGCAAAATATTATTGTATAAGCTGTAAATCTCTTAGATATTTATTATTTTATGTATACCCCTATGATTTTAAAATACTTAATTATTTATTTGAAGTTTCGTGTTTTCTTAATATGAAGATGACAAAATAAATTAATTTCATAATGTCGGAGTACTAATACCAGAGATTAGCTATTGTTGGGGAATTTTTTAGTTAGCCATGGAAATGTTGTGTTTGGTGTGAACGAAAACGAGGTTTGGTCAGTCTGATAGAAAACTGTTTGTAAAGTAAAACTTTAGTAAATTAATATTATTATTATTATTATTATGATTATTATTATTATTATTATTATTATTATTATTACTATTATTATATTACATTATATTATATTATATTATGTTATATTATATCATATTATATTATATATTTTAATAATGTATCCCCCTCAGGGAGGGAGGATAGAATACTTCCTCCATGTTCCCCTGTATGTCATAAAAGTGGACTAATTGAGGCGGAGGGAGGGGACTGATAATCCCGTCCTCTGTATTTTCTCTTCTCAAATACCCAGAGTGTTTTACCTTGACTCAGCCACTCCCCTTATGAAGGAAAATTGGCTCAAGTATATAAATAGATATATATATATATATATATATATATATATATATATATATATATATATATATATATATATATATATATATATATATATATATATATATATATATATATATATATATAATTTATTTATTTCCCATGTATTTTATACGTTTTCTTTGTGACGAATTGTATAGTTTTCTTTTGTCTCAGCTGTTTTTTGTTTATGTTATGATGAGTAAGCCCGCCATTTTATTCTTCAATAAGATTTCGTGCAGCATAGTCGATATGTAAAGAAGATAGAATAATGTTTAGAACCAAGGAATATTATTAATATTATAATCTTGAAAATCAGATAAACCCCAAATAGGGGTTTTTGAATTATGTTCTGGTTTGTATTAATAAATTTGTAAAGGGCCCAAAGCTGTCTCTCAATCCCCTCTGCAAAAAGTGGTGACCCCGGAGTGACCCACCAAGAAAACCAGAGCCAACTTCTCAAGAACTTTTGGTAAAAAAAAGAGACTTACAGCCATGCCGGATTCTGGAGACAAAATTCAGGAATGGGCCACTCCATAGCAATAAAGCCTCCTGCCTTCATGCAGACTTCAGTTCCTGGATGGTTTGCCATCATTGAAGCACAATTTAATTTTAAAAAAAATTACTGTGGATGTTACCAAATTCTGCAGCATCATCGCAGTATTGCCAACCGAGGTGGTCTCAAGATTACCCAACAGTATGATTAACCCAGTGTAGTCGGATTACAAGACCCTTAAGGAAGCGCTTATCAGTATGTTTGAAAAACAAAACCAGAATTATTAGATAGGTTAATGAAGACATCAAATATATCAGGTAGGCCCTCTGTTTATTTGCAACAGATGATTACCTGTGATAGCCTCTCAAAAAGAATTAAATTTGTCACAGGTAGGTAAGTTGGCTGATGAGTTATTGCCATATTGTAGTAATGGCTGTTCAGCAACCAAATCCTGTACAACGAAGTGTTCCAAATAATGGTAAAACAGATTACAATTCCATTCCTATTGGTGTATGCCCATTTAGTAAGGACCAGCGCCCAAAAGTGTGTATGGCACATATTTATTTCGCTGATCGTGCTAAAACTTGTAAACCATGGTGTAAATGGCAGGAAAAAGCAAATTGTGAAATGCTGCCTAATTCCAGACCGCCAACCCCTTCTTCGTAAAACTAGAGGGGCGGGTTGCCAATTTAGCTCCAGCAGACCCGCCACTTTTAGAATTGCTGCTCAACTTGGAGCTACAAACTTTAACATTATAATTGATTCTGGTGCTGGCATGTTAGTAATTCCCTTTGAATATGTAAATGGCATAGTAATAGTTCCCTCCCAATTCAATATCTTCTTGCACAGGGGAAGGTATAAAATGTTATGGTCAAGAAAAGACTTGAATTTCAAATTTCTAGCTTAAGGCGTTCATTCATGTGGACTTTTAGTATTGCTGATACAGTACATCCTTTGCTCGGTTTTGATTTTCTTGAAAATTTTGGTCTTTCCATTGATTGTAAAATGAGACTAATTATTTACAGTTCTACAGAAAAAAAAAGTAAATGTCCCTTTGTCTCGATCATCTCTTAATGTAGTTATTAATGAAGTTCAGATTCCTCCAAGTATTGGAATATTGCTGAATAAGTATCCATATATTACCTCTCCTCATGATAATAAAGATGCAGTCTATTGTGGAGTGTATCATAGAATAGAAACAGGTAGTAACCCTCCTGTATTTGCAATGACATGTCAGCTAAGTGAAGAAAAATTTTAAGGCTGCTCAAGAAGGATTCCGTGCACTCCAAAGCTGGGGCATCATTGTCCCATCTGAAAGTGAGTGGAGTTCTCCTTTACACCTAGTCCCTAAGAGTAATGGTGAATACCGTCCTTGTGGTGATTATAGAGCACTAAACTCCATTACGAAAATAGACCGATACCCTACTCCCAATATTAATTCTTTTTCGTCTAATTTAAGGGGAGTTTACACGGTCGAACGGTTTGTCGAACACGGTTCGACAACCAAATACCCCATTCACACGTTCGAACATCACTTCAAACACTTGTCTGTCGAACCGCGTTCGATGAACCGTTTGACCGTGTAAACCCCCCCTTAAACTTGCAAATATAATATGTTTCTCAAAGATTGACTTAACTTCGGCCTATCATCAGATTAGGGTTCACCCGGACGATGTCCCAAAAACAGCTATAACTACCCCCTTTTGAGTTATTTGAGTTACTGTATATGCCCTTTGGCCTCCGTAACGCGGCCGCCTCTTTTCAAAGAGTAATGGACAAGATATTCTCAAATGTAACGTGTGTATTTATTTACTGGGATGATATATTGATATTTTCAGATAATGAAGAAGCCCATCTAAAGGATTTTTAAATAGTATTTGATATCCTTAATAAGTACAATCTTAAAGTTTCTTTGAATAAATGTATATTTTGCGTTAAAGAACTTGACTTTTTAGGATTCATGTAAGTGCTAATGGTCTTCGCCCAACATCAAATAAGATTTATGCATTGTTATAATTTCCTTACCCAACTGATACAAAGAGTTTGCACCGATTTTTGGGCATGATAGGTTTTTATAGAAAATTAGTTCCTCAATTTGCCTCAGTTGTCTTACCTTTAAAAGAATGTATAAGATTGAAGCCAAATCACAAATCATTAGAATGAACTGAAACGGAAAAGCAATCTTTTGATGATATTAAGGAGGTTCTATCTAACCTCAGAGCTCTCGCACACATACAAACAGGCTATACCCATTTTCAGTTAGTAACTGATAGTAGTCAATATGCTGTAGGAGCTGGACTCCATCAAATGGTTAATGAGCAACTTATACCTGTGGGATTTTTCTCAAAGAACTTTCACGATCACAAATAAAACATTCTACATTTGATAGGGAACTTCTCGCTGCTTATCTAGCAGTATTACATTTCCGTCCTCAAATTGAAAGTCATTATGTATTATTGTTAACAGACCATAAGCTACTTTGCAGTGCTTTTAAAAGTATTAATCCAGCTAAGTCTGATAGACAACAAAGGCATTTATCTATCGTAACAGAATATCTCGCCGATATTAGTTATATAAGAGGTTCACATGACATTGTGGCTGACTGCCTTTCGTGACCTGCTAACACAGTTATGTTAGATGCTTGTGATTTACCTGAAATTACAGAAGTTCAGTTTCTAGATGAAGAGACCCAGGCATACTCTGATAGGCTAAGACCTTTCCAATTACTAAATGAAGAAAAGAAAGTAATGTGTGACACATCTACGCCATTCCTTAGACCTTTTATACCAGAATCCCTACGTATGTCATATTTTTAACAGCCTACATAGCTTTTCTCACCCTGGTATAAAGTCAACCCTGAAATTGGTAAAATCTAGGTATTTTTGGTCTGACATGGACCAATCCATCAGAAAGTGGTGTAGAGAATGCTTTTCTTGTCAACAGTCCAAGATTCACTGTCATACTAAGAGTGCTATAAGTTACTTTGACGTACCCTCATCACGTTTTCAAACGGTACATCTAGATGTCGTAGGTCCCCTTCCTACAGTTCAAAATCCTTCAGACCCATATATTAGTCCATATAGTATTTATTGACGTGCCTTGATCGAGCCACATGGGTAGAAGTACAACAATTAGCAGCTATCACTGCACAGACTGTAGCGCAAGCTTTCATAAATACATGGATATCATGATTTGGAGATCCTCTCCATGTTATTACTGATCGCGGTTCTCAGTTTGAGAGTGAAATGTTTCAAGAACTCCATCAATTGTAGGATTTCATAGGTTAAGAACAACCGCTTATCATCCCCAATCTAATGGAATGATATAGCGTACTCACAGAATTATTAAATCCGCTCTTATGGCTAGAAAAGTAAATTGGTTACAATCCCTACCTATTATACTTCTTGGTATTCATAAGATTCCTGATGAAAATGGATTTTCCCCATTCAGTGCTGTTACTGGTACTTCACTTTTATTACCAAAACTGATGGTAGACACAAGCAGTACTAATACTAGTGATTTAACTAACTCATCTGTTAAGTATTTAGCCAAAGAAATATCCAAATTAGATGTAAGTGTCCTAGCTAGTGGTAAATACCATAGTTTTCCAAAGACTTTTATTCCTAAAGATTTATACACCTGTGATAAAGTTTGGTTACGAGTTGATAGAGTCAGGAAATCTTGGGAAGCCCCATACTCCGGACCATATTAGGTTATCAAGCGCATGCCTAAACATTTCCTTATACAATCGTCTGATGATGTACATAGTTGTGTTTCTATTGATCTCTTGAAACCAGTAATCGAACCTAATGCAGTGTCTGAACCAAGTACTGTTGAACAACTAAAACATAGTCAAACACAGAGCGATTTTTATGATGATATTAACAATAATAGTGATAACCAAGGCTATGTCTATCCTGATTTTCAAAACATAGTTCCTCCTAAAGTTGCAATGTCATCCTCAGGTAGAAAAATAAGATTTAAGAGTAGTAACGATTATTTCTATTATTAGCTCCGCTTTTTGGGAGGGAATTATTGTAGAGAATATATATATTTTATTTAAATTTCTCATGTATTATATACGTTTTCTTTGTAACGAATTGTATAGTTTTCTTTTGTCTCGGCTGTTTTTTGTTTATATTATGATGAGTAAGCCCGCCATTTTATTCTTCAATAGGATTTCGTGCAGCAAGGTCGATATGTAAAGAAGTTAGAATAATGTTTAGAACCAAGGAATATTAATAATATTATAATCTTGAAAATCAGATAAACCCCAAATTGGGGTTTTTGAATTATGTTCTGGTTTGTATTAATAAATTTGTAAAGGGTTCAAAGCTGTCTCTCAATCCACCCTCTACAGATATATAATAATAATAATAATAATAATAATAATAATAATAATTATTATTATTATTATTATTATTATTATTATTATTATTATTATTATTATTATTATTATTATTTCACAATGGACACCCTGTAGAACAACGTATTACTAATAAAATATGTCAACATCAGATTAGGAAAAAAACAGATCTGACGAATGAAATAAACGACTAAGAAACCGCTAGCATCCTACTACTGTACTACCAAATCTAAACCAACCCAGCCTAACGAACATGGTGTCATTGGGAAAATTGAGTGGCAATTACTCTCAAATGCATTTTCAGATGTTAAAATTGATACTTTATAGAAAGTGTGTTTTCCATGGCAAGTCGTGTTTTACTTAATGTATATAATTCTTTCGAAGCAGGTTATGAATTTAATATATGTATATATATATATATATATATATATATATATATATATATATATATATATATATATATATATATATATATATATATGGTTGTGTGTGTGTGTTATGCTTTGAATTGCGTCCTGTATCTAACAACATTAGATGCAAATGTTTTTAGCCTTGTAATGATGGCTATTCTAAATATATTCTTTACTGATAACAAACCCTGGGTTATATTTGGGACAACATAATTGAAATTTTGATAAAGTTTTCAATTAACTCTTCTTTTAGCTCCCCAAGGAGCTAAGAGAAGTAGTTGAGGTATGTATGGATCGTGGTGAATGTGTGTATATGTAAATATAATTTTTCAAAGTAGAGAAATAATGAATTTTCTTTGAACTTTTTTTTTTTTTTTTTTTTTTTTACTCAAAGCCATGCTGTTCATGGCATCATTTTGTCACAAGCTGCATTGTCGTTTTCAGGATATTGTAGGTCAGAGACAGTATACTAAAGAGTAAGATGAGACAGTTCTAGTACTGTAGTAAAGGGTGGCAGATCCATAGTTGATGTTCCCCTTTAGAGAATTCCCCAAAGGCAAATACCTCGTCCTGTTTTATTCTCCTCTTCCTTATTCCCTCCTACCAACCTTCCTTGTCTCTGTTTCCCTTTCTCATATACAATAATTTTGAAACTCCGCTTGTACTGGATTCTTGTTGATGGAAGCTCAGTCACCTGAGGCGATCTTTAGGCCTTGTTCATGTGACTTTTTATTATGTCCTTCAAGTTTTTAATAATTTTTATTGAGTTGAGCAGATGATACTTGTATGAGGATTTTTGTTACTTTTAAGTTTATAGCTCATGTGAAAAGGTATGTAATATTAGTTTTTTTCTGTAATCGAATAGTGTGTTAATATACATGAAATTCCTGAACACGAAATGTGGCAAGATTTGCTTACGTTAGCATTTCTTTTGCTTTCAGTTCATGCCTACCTTTGTAAAGATGCTTTCTCATTGCAGTACCTGCAATAGTAATGTAGACAAAGTAAAATCACGCCTACCTTTTTTTTTTTCCTCTGTCTCCTGCGTTATTCTGTCCTAAGCCTTATTCCCTCACTTTTTTCCTCCTCCTCCCTCCTCCACTTCTTCCTCTCCCTTTTGCAGCCCCTCTTCCCTTGTCAAAGTTTTGAACACTGTTAGTCATTGTCCCGTAAAATAATTTGAAAAACAATTTTTGAGTTCTTATATTTCAGGGGATGTGCCAGAGAGAGAGAGAGAGAGAGAGAGAGAGAGAGAGAGAGAGAGAGAGAGAGAGAGAGAGAGAGAGAGAGAGAGAGAGAGAGAGAGAGAGAGAGAGAAACCCTGATTTATGAACGTGAAGAGGCGTTCGATTTCAGTATATATTTCTCCCTTGATACTTAGGCTTTCCATACTTTTAATGCACGCCCCATGAATCTCATTTGCTTATATTATTAATAGACTGATATATATATATATATATATATATATATATATATATATATATATATATATATATATATATATATATATATATATATATATATATATATATGCACGTCGTTACGCTCTTGTATGGGATTGTTCTTATAATGATTCATCTTTTTTTTCTCGAGCACATTTTAGCCGAAGTCTTTTGTTTATACTTGTGATAAATGGTAGTAAATAACAGTATTCGATCTCTTCTAAAATGAATTCGGAGTATGTAGCACAGCGATGTCTAGATTTATGTCAGGTATTCATGATCTCCAGCGGATAATATATCTTGAATGTTTACTTTGCTAATACTCTGAACTATTTTTAGAAAGTTGTTTTATTATCAAGAAAGATTCAAGTAACTCACCCTTGGATTGACAGCTGGTATATATATATATATATATATATATATATATATATATATATATATATATATATATATATATATTAGCGTTTATTCCAGTAGTCGCCGTGGCTCAAGCGGTAGAGTCCGCGACTCTGAGGCGTCAGGTCGAGTGTTCGCGCCCCGTCACAGTCTGAGGTTAGCAAGGGCATGCACTCAGGGTAACGAGTACATCTGCCAAAACAAGTCCTTTGCAAGAGGGCAACCGCCCTAGCCCTTAGTAGAAAAGGGAGTCCGTGACATAAAACCGGTTTTTTATATTAGCGTTTGTTTTCGTTCAGTATAACTTTGTTCAGTACAGCAGTAAAGTGTTCGCTTTATGTTCGATGTATTGTTGTCACCGAAGGTTTTGTGTGTGTATATATATATATATATATATATATATATATATATATATATATATATATATATATATATATATATATATATATATATATATATATATATATATATCTGTGTGTGTGTGTGTGAACTCAGCTGAAGGCATCTTCTACACAGTTGTATGTCCTTATTGTCATATCTAAGTGATAGCACAAGTATACATGCTTAGCACTAATTTAATGTTTTAACTATGATAATGATGGTTAGGTTAATATATAGTGCAAAAAGAGGGCTATTTATTGTTGCCATAATAATCATCAGGTTATTCTAACTACGTCTTACAATAGATTGAAAATCAGCAATGTTTCACTAAATGATATTTTAGGTTATTTGATATTGCACTGTATCAGTCAGCCAAGTAATGCGTGCATCATAAGGTGACGTATCTCTTTACAACGGAAGAACTGCAGTGACCAAACATTTTTAAAGGGATTTAAAAATATCAACCTAATATAAAATGTTTAATCGTTCAAGGTTTGCACTAACGGAGAGTAAAATGATATCAGGAGGTAATCTGTCATTCTTTGACACGGTAAAATAGAATCTGCCTTGAGCTTTTGTCAAAGACGCCCTTCGTGCAGTCACGAAAGCAGTTACCGTCGAGGACATGTCGATTGATTTAGGAAGTGACGTTCTCAGCTGTAATCATTTATCAATCAGTAATGTTATAGACAGTGAAGAAACTTTAATATATATGAATAAGTGGAAGGAATATAAAAGCAGGGTTTTGGCATTTTGGAGTCACATTTTATTTTCCTTGAAATCTTTTATCGGTAGATATCCGCATGTTCACCTAAAATTACTGTTTATCACTCGCCTTTTGACTCTAGCGTTTGACGTTGGCATGAAGAATGTCAACCGGATACCTATTCTGACAATGGTATCTGGCAAATTCTATTACAAAAAGTATTTTTTTATTTCATGTGAAAAGTTTTTAAGAACAGTAGATAACTTTGTATTAAAAGAGATACATGGTATCAAATTTGTGGTATATGCATCTTTTGATAAAAAAAAAAAAGAGCTTTAAAATGAAAACGGAAATTCTAAATCATCTCTTAAAAAAATATGAAGAATTCTACCTACAGTTGTAGCATTGCCATTGCGTTGTTTAATTCTAGCTTGACTTGTAGTTCAGGGTTCAGGATATATATTTATAATTAAAGAGTCTGTTAGCACCTGCGGTGTTGACCTGTCGAACTATATTGGAGTTTGCAAGGGTGCCTCTCGCGGATATGTAAATAAATGATGTTATCGTCAGTTCTCAGGAACACGTTACTGTTCCATTACGCTGGGTTAATCATTGTTTGTGATTGCGCTAGCTATCATTTTGGATCCTGATGTAACAGAATCCGTTTTCGAGTGATATAGATGGCATAAAGGAAATAATTTCACGTTTATGGTGTAAATATTTGTATATAATTTTAAGAGACCAAGACTGTCACACTGTGTTACAGAGGGCATTATCAGGGAGCATTTACTGTCTGTGCATCGGTTTTCGACGCTAAAATGTTTTGGTGGTAGAGATGTATGATTTTTATTGATAGTACTATATATATATATATATATATATATATATATATATATATATATATATATATATATATATATATATATGTATATATATATATATATATATATATATATATATATATATATATATATATATATATATATATATATATATATATATATATGTATATATATATGTGTGTGTGTGTATATATATATATATATATATATATATATATATATATATATATATATATATATATATATATATATATATATATATATGTATATATATATATATATATATATATATATATATATAATTTATTTTATTTTTTATTTTTTTATGATTGTGACACCAGGATGGGCCAAGAAAAAAAAATAATAAATCTACTCTCGTCGGGCCTGGCCACGAAGAAAACCTAGAGAGAAACAGAGATGGGGAATATTGTGACTTGTCAGATGTGAAGGGGATAGTAAGACATGTGTAACGAATATCCAAGAATATTCGGTGTTGATGTAGGCATAGAAAGAGAACCGTTAATGAAGGAAGACTTAAAATCAAACTGTCCTGGCCACTCTTATTTAAATCCACAAGACCCTTCATTTGTAGTATTTCAACGAGCGGTTGATGCCATGGACCAATCTACTGCATTGTATATATATATATATATATATATATATATATATATATATATATATATATATATATATATATATATATATATATATATATATATATATGAGAGTGACACGAGCACGCGCCAAAAAAAATAAATGAATAAATACCTCATCCGTCCTGGACACGAAGAAAACAAAGAGAGAAACAGAGATGGGGAGTATTTTGACTTGTCAAATGTGAAGAGATAATAAAACATGTGTAACGAATATCCAAGAAAATTCTGTGTTGATGTAGTCATAGATAGAGAACCGTAACTAAAGGAAGACTTAAAATCGAACTGTCCTAGCCAGTCTTAAGTCCACAAGACCCTTCAGCTGTAGTATTGCAACGGGCGGTTGATGCCATGAACCAATCTACTGCATTGTGTGTGTGTGTATATATATATATATATATATATATATATATATATATATATATATATATATATATATATATATATATATATATATATATATATATATATATAGATATATATATGATGAAAAAACACCAGCCCTCCATCACACGTAAAGTGTTGGAGGAAAATACGAAGATACTACATACAGAAAAACATTTTCGACGTCTGCAAATTCTGGAAGCTCTTTACATACAGAAGTTAGATCCTTCTATGAATGTGCAAAAGCCAATTTGCATTACTCTGCCAACTCTGAAAGTAAAGAACAGAGGTCAGAGATAAGGATGCTTGGAGTCCATCCTCCAACAACTCTGGAAACTTCGCAGAGATACTGAATCTTTCTGGTGAATATAAACTAAAGGTGGATATTAGATATCATATATAACCTCCATCCACTACCAACTAGATAATCATATGATAATGTACGAAGCTGTACGAAACGTAATGAATTCTATTAAATTTTCCGACTTATTACATAGTCTCAACAATAATGAAATTTGTAGGAATTTTGGAAAAGTTATACAAGAAGATTGCAAATGCAAAAACAGTGGTCATATTCAACAATATATATATATATATATATATATATATATATATATATATATATATATATATATATATATATATATATATATATATATATATATATATATATATATATATATATATATATATATATATATATATATATATATATATATATATATGATTGTGACACGAGAACGCGCCTAAAAAATAAATAAATAAATACCCTCATCCGGCCTGGACACGAAAAAAACATAGAGAGAAACAGAGATGGGGAGTATTGTGACTTGCCATATGTGAAGAGATAATAAGACATGTGTAAAGATTATCCAAAAATATTCGATGTTGATGTAGGCATAGAAAGAGAACCGTATCTGAAGGAAGACTTAACATCGAACTGTCCACAAGACCCTTCAGGTGTAGTATCGCAACGGTCGATTGATGCCATGGACCAATCTACTACATGGCAAAACTAAGTATAAAAGATCTTCAGATGTAGTATCACAATGGGCGGCTGGTGTCATGAACCAACCTACTGCATATTTACAACTTAGGCCTTCAACACAACAGAAAACTCTTTGAAAAGCACTTAACAGACATCTCCATTGTATCGGTAACACAATACTAACTATCAACCTTCATCTCAGGACAACAATCCAGCAACTATATATATATATATATATATATATATATATATATATATATATATATATATATATATATATATATATATATATATATATATATATATATATATATCTTGGCTGTCTCCCCAATTGGGGGGTAGCCAACATAAAAAAACAATAAGGGGATTACTTTGCTCTATGGGCAATGACAAGGGAGCTAGCAAACAAACAAACAAACATTTATTTCCATTTTTGTACAATGGTTATTCTTATACAATGTAAAAGTAACTTATAAGTAGATATATAATTGAACTAATAAGTAAGAGGGTAATACATACTGTTAAATTAAATAATGGTTTCCTAGATAATAATAATGCTGTAATAAAAATTTTAACAATAATGTTAATAATAATGTAAAATGAACTTATAAGTAGACATGTAATTAAACTAATAAATAAGAGGGTAATACATATAGTTAAATTAAATATAGCTTTCTTATAAAATAATAATGCTGTAATAAAAATGTTAACAATAATGTTAAAATAAAGTAGTAATTATAACACTATATACATTATTGTTATTATCGGCATCATTCCCATATTTGTTTTCATTACAATGAGAATAATTAGTTCTTAACGAGCAGCAACTATTTGTCCAAAAGAAAACTATGTAGTTTGCCTTTGAAAGCTGTGAAGGAGGATGCATTTTTAAGATGCTCTGGAATATTGTTCCTGAGTGTTGGCTCTTTGATAGTGATCATCTTTGAACCTGCTTCTGTGTTTGCTCTGTGAATAAAGAGCTCACTGCTCTGTCTAGTGTTGGTTCCCCTTATATCCCTGACTGTTTTTAAATCAAATAGCCAGCTAGGATAATGATGGTCCAAAATTTTGAATATAAACACATAAATAGCATAAGTGACCTTATTTTCTGCCCGCAGCCACCCAAGTTTATTGAGAGCTGGTGTGATGTGGTCATATTTTCTTATTCCTCCCAGGACAACTCGAGCTGCAAAATTAATAAGCTTCTATATTCTGTTCATCTGAGTCTTAGTGGTAGCTCCCCAAACAGTTGTGCAGTAATTAATGTGACTTAGGGCTAGAGATTCAACAACAGTTATTCGAGTGGTAGTCTCAAAATTGTCTTTTATACATGATAAGTACATTAATGTTCCTGTAACCTTTTTGCATACTTTATCTATGTGGGAATCAAACAACATGTAGTTATCAAAGTGAATTTCTAGGTTTTTGACTGTTTTGCTAGGTGTGATAATATTGTCGCAAAAATTAATTGTTGTGTTTTCTGGAATTTGTGCTATATGGAACCTTAAACCAATAAACATGCATTGTGTTTTACTTTCGCTAATTAACAGCCCAATTTCTTGAAAATATGTTTTAATTTTTGACAGTGTGTTTTCTGCTCTTAAAGTTAGCACTGGGAGCTTATTAATATCACCACTAAGGAGTAGTTGAGTGTCATCTGCATGTTGTACGACTAGTCAGTCAGAAATGAAAGAAGATAGATCATTTACGTAGATGGAGAAGAGGATAGGACCAAGTACTGATCCCTGTGGAACACCAAATGATAAATTTTTGGGCATAGAGATAATGTTGTTAAGACGTATAGACTGTTTACTATTAGACAGATACTCGCTAAACCAGCTCGGATCAGTATTTAGGTTGGTACATTTACTTAAAAGAATTTCATGGTTTACACTGTCGAAGGCTCTTGATAAGTCTAATAATACAAGCAGAGATATTTTTTTTCATATCTATATTATTATAGATACTATTTGTATCTTTGAGCAGTGCAGTTTCCGTCGAGAGATTCGGTCTGAAACCATGTTGGTTAATAGATAATAGTCTATTTGACTCTAAATATGACATAAGTTGGCATGCAACCATTTTTTCTAATATTTTAGAGAAAATGGGTAGCAGGGAAATGGGATGATAGTTTGTTACATCTTCTCTGTTCCCCTTTATATGCAGAGGTATTACAAGTGATATTTTCCAAGAGTCAGGAAACTTTAGTAACAATGGAAGTGTTCATGATAGCTTGAATATGAGCTACAATCATGGATAGAGCATCTTTGATGAACTGAAATGGCATACCATCTGGACCATAAGAGCCAGAGTTTCTTAGGCTCTTTATGGTAAGAATTAGGGTAGCACAATCGATAGGATTTATCTTGAAGTACTCTCTTGTGTTTACATTGGAAGAATTGTCATTTAAGCAATTACCCATATTCACTGAGTTGATGTTGTCTTGTGTTTTCTCATAGGTATTTTTGCCAACGTTAGCAAAATCGTTATTAAAGTTTTCCGCTTTGCCTTTCAACTCCATAATATTTTCATGACTTTCTGAGGTACTCTTTTCATTTGGTATCATGCCTCTTATCACTTACCATGTTGCTGCTGTATCATGTCTAGAGTCATTAAATTGTTTTTTGTAAAAGTCTTTTTTACTTACAGCGATGAGAGATCTGACACGTTTCTTTTCTGTTTCATAACGTTCTCGGAGAGTCATATCATATCTATTAATTTTTAGCTCTTTTTGTATTTGATTTCTGATTTGCATTGCCTCTTTGATGTCATTAGTTAGCCAGGGGGCTGAGGGGCGGGTTATTTTTCTTGTTACAATGGGTGCACAACTATCTAAGCATTCAAGGAAGACTTTTGTTAGAATTTCAACCTGCAAATCGACGTTATCTGTGTATTTAATTCTATTAAGTACATTTGTGTTGTTGATTAATGTTTCACAAAAGATATCAGGGGAGTAAATTTTTAGACACCGGAATGTCTTGAAGAGAGGCTTCCTTTTGGGCTTGTTTATGTTTAGCGTAGCAATGTTCAGCTCGTGGTCTGCAATTGGGCAGGGAACTACGTCCCAATAGGGTATACTTTCCACTTTATTTGTTATTATCAGATCTATAAGAGTCCTAGAATTAGGGGTTATGCGAGTCGGTTTTGTCACTATTTATGTTAACTTCACAGATGGCACTGCTGGAGTGACACAGCCCATCCTCCCTGCTCTTCCACAACCTGTGTCGCTTGTTAAATGCCAACTCCCCTACTGCCTCTACCACAGGTCTACCTCTGTGAGTTGCAGCCCCGTGGTAACAGCAGATGCCCATCAGAGCTGCTTCACAATCACTCGCCACTCATTTCTATTCCTTGCTTCCCTCACATCCATCCTCCTATCATTCAGGGCTCTCCTTACTCCATCCATCCACCCAAACCTAGGCTCCCTTTAGCATTTCTCCCATCAACTCTCGCATTCATCACCTTTTTCAGCATTCTTTCATCATCCATCCTCTCCACATGGCCAAACCATCTCAGAACATTCATATCTACTCTGGCTGCAAATTTCTCTCCTCACACTCGTTCTTGCTCTCACCACTTCATTCCTAACCCTATCTAACCGAGATACACCAATCATACTCCTCAGGCATTTCATCCCAAACACATTTAGTTTCCATCTCTCACTTAATTTCATACCCCATAACTCTGATCCATACATCACAGTTGGCACAACCACTTTCCCATACAAAACTTTCTTAACATTCATTTCCAATCCTCTATTCTTCATCACTCCTTTCAACGCACCCAACACTTTGCATCCTTCATTCACTCTGTGACACACATCTGCTTCCACTCCACCATATGTAGCTATAACCGAGCCTAAATACTTAAACTGATCAACTTCGTCAAGTGTCTCTCCATTCAACATAACATTCAATCCAGCAACATCCTCAATTTTTGAACACCTCATAACCTTATTCTTTCCCACATTCACTCGTAACTTCCATCTCTCACACACCATTTCAAATTCTGACACTAACTGACACAGCTTCTCTGAATCTGCCACCACTACAATATCATCTGCAAACAGCAACTAATTCAGCTCCCACTCGTTATCATCCCCATCTACCATTCTCAAACCTCGACCACGCATTCGCTCATTCACCTCTCTTACGACTACATCAATATACAAATTGAACAGCCATGGTTACAACACACATCCCTGTCTCAGTCCCACGCTCACTGGAAACCACTCACTCACTTCATTCCCTACCCTAACACAAGCTCTACTGCCCTCATACAAATTCTTCACTGCATGCAACAGTTTACCATCAATTCCATATAACCTCAAAACATTCTACATTCCCTCTCTATCAACTCTATCATACACTTTCTCCAGATCCATAAATGCAAAATACACATGCTTACCCTTTGCTAAATATTTCTCACATACTGCCTAACTATAAAAATCTGATCTATACAACCTCTACCTTTCCTGAAACCACTCTTCACTTCTGCGATCACATTTTCTGTCTTATTCCTAATCCTTATATATATATATATATATATATATATATATATATATATATATATATATATATATATATATATATATATATATATATATATATATATATATGAATGCATACACCTATTTGCACACCTTTATCCTTACTTCTGGGAAATAAATATTATTTTTAGAAATATTTTTTGCTGATATTAGGCATTAAGCAAACTTATTTATGGTATGTAGTAATATAATTCAGAGACACAATTACTAGGGTTCTGTCTGGATTTTTCTTGCCAGAATACCCCCGCTTTTCCTGGCTATCAGTAGGATGTAAATATATAGAGGAGGGGATTCCCAGTCCCCCCGTTTCGCCCCATTTAGTTGACCTTTGCGACACGCAGGGAACACTGAAGAAGTATTTTTAACCCCCTCCCTCAGGGGGGAGTTGTCATGTGATGAAGCGGTAGGGGTAAACCAGCTGCGGCTGTTGGTTCTCATTGTAGACTATCCTTGCCAGCCTACATGTGGATGACCCAAGCAGGGTGGAAGGGGGGGGGAACGTAGCAACCCTTTATCCTCAAGGAGCAAAGAGGAGCAGTTGAGGTTTGTGTGGATCGTGGTGAATGCGTGTTTCTTGACTCGCCCCCCCCCCCCTTCCCCTTACAAGAGGGAATGAGGCCATGTGTACTGTATATGTATCTATATGTAGTTATATAATTAGCACCATTTCTGTACTTGGTGATGTATTTATTTATGTACCTGCTTGATTTCTATATTTTACTTGGGTATGAGGCTTTTTTTTTTCTTGGAGAAGAGGAAAGCCTCTCATTTTAGATAAATAACAATGAAAACGTGTTAGGAAATGTTCACAGTATAGAGAAAAGTGCAAAGTCTTCATCATCACTATATTGTATAGTGTTGAATATGAGGTAACTTTTTGGTTTACAAGAGAGTCTGAAGTGAATTTCATTGAAAAGTGCCTGAAAATTGCACAGTATAGAAAATGTGGACAAATTTTTCTTCTCTTCCGATATTGCAGTTTTGAAAATGAAGCGACATTCGGGTGACCCTAAAGAGCCAACAGTGAATTTCCACGTAATGTCGTTGCTTTGTCATTTTTTGGGGGGGCATTATGAATGTATATGTGCGTGTAACGGCGATGTTAATAGAACGTTAGGACGTATTGAAAAAGGCATAGGGGATGCTGCTATTAAAGGAAATTATGGTGATATTATTGAACCACACTGGGAGAAGTTGCTCTTTTCTGCATATTAGATTCTTATCACATTGCCAGGACGCTAGTTTTTTTTTTCTTTTTTTTTTTCCAGGAGAGGCGATAAATGCTTAACTCTGAACACTTCTATATTTGTTGCCTAACTGACTCTAACGAGATAATCACTAAACTAATATTGCGCCTTTAGGTTAAGTGAATGTTTTGTCTTAAGCACTTCAGTTTTAGTAGACAAGCCGTACTTAACCTATCACACCTTACCTAACCTTTCCTAATGCTCATTCCTGATTCTTGTAAGTGATTGTCCTAAAGCGAACATATGCCAGATGGGTATTTTAAGCAGGCACGGTTTTGTTTTGTTTTTCCTTTAAGCAGAAGAATCTGAAGAAAGAGTATTTTATGGCCTTATCGATGCCCTTGGTACTGAAGTTTCTCCTCCATCACGGACCCACACAACATGTGACGTACTTACTGTTTCTGTACAATTGACAAGGGCAATCATTTTTTTTTTCTTGTTTATACAGAAATGCAAATTGAATGTCAGTATTGAAGAAATATTCTTTTGATTTCATATTTGCTTTATTTGCTTTCGGGATCTGATAATAGTTGGGTTCACGTCCAACCTTCTCGAATTCAGCTCTTTCTCTACCCTTGTCCATGTGTGGTCGCTGTTTTTGCTAACCTTTTGGAAACTAGTAATTGGTATGGGCTTACTGGGTTTGGGTTAGATGCCGATTTTGACGCCAACTTTCCCCATTTTTCCTGGATTGGTGTCGGCGATGAGATGACCTTCTTGTTTTCTCTTATAGTTGTGTGATTAAGAACTCAGCTGTCCACTGAGGGCTAATAATATCTCTTTGCCAGAAAAGCTGTGGAGATAAAGAAGACAGATTGAGAAGGGAGGGTCTAAGCCATTGCAGCGCCCAACTTATAACTTTTTTACATTTCATTTTTCGCTATAGTTCCCATTTGGGCTTGGAAACAGACGGATCGAAGCTGAGGAATTATGGCTGGATGATTTTCCTTTCACCCCGCCATGAGCTCAAACGCATTTCCGTCACCTCCGGAGTCGAACATAGTACCTATTTAACTAATATGTATATATATATATATATATATATATATATATATATATATATATATATATATATATATATATATATATATATATATATATAGTTTTAAGCATTTGTTATAAAGAGTTTGCTGAACAAAGAAAGGGAGTCTTTGGCACGCAATCAGGCAGCATGTAGTAAATGTACAATCTCTTCCAAAAGAGAGCCCCTGTCAACCAGGATAGTGTTTCCGAAACAACGTTGGGGTAAATATATAGTTCAACACCCCCAGTTACTCTGTTTAGAAAAAACCTTATAGCATTTATTAAAATCCTAAGTTATGTATGTTTAGCAGGGTTCCTATGATTTAATTCAAATGATTCAGATCACTTGATTTTACTCGAATTGAACTGTAATAAAAAAAAAAAGATCATGATTTACATCAGAATTATTTTTGTACAGAGTATGGTACTATGTCTAGTTTCAACTAGTTAAATATATAGCTACGTAATTTATTTCAGCGAAAAGGAAAGTAATATTACTGCTTGTTAGGAATTAATGCTGTTAATGCATGTGTACCTGAATTCCTCTTCCGTGTTCCCCCGCATGTCATAAAAGTCGATTTATGCGGCAGAGCGCGAGGACTGCGAATCCTCCGTATTTTCTTCCGACAAAGGGCCAAGATATTTGGTTTAACTCAGCCACCCCTCTTATAAGGGGGGATATGGCTCTTGTATATAGAGACTTGATTAGAAGCCAAATATTTACAATTTTGAATTTACTTTGATGAGAATTTCAGGATATTTCAGTTTTATATAAGTTTTTGAAAGTAATAGAGGTACTAACATAAGACCAAGATAGACATTTTTTAAGCAAAGAATAAACATAGCTTCGAAGCCTTCCCATTTTCTAGCAAATGTAATAGATCAAAACTTAATCTATCCATTAAGATAACGCGGCCCCAACATGCACATTACTTAGTACATTACAATAATACAGGATAACAGCTCATACTCATAGATAGATCCTCACCTGTAGGATATTAATTTCTGGAACCAATTCCATGGCTTAAATTGATTACAGGAAGGTGATATAAAGTCAGGTAAGAAAAAAAATTGAGTCTAGAAAAAGTTAAGATCAAAACTCTTCTCTTTTCCTTTAGCAATTTGTGCCGTCTTTCTCAGATGGGTTGGGAATGGATAGAGCGCGCCTTCAACTCAGTTTATTTCAAGCTTTAGTTCATAAAATAATACTGGAATATTTTACTTGGTAAAGTAAAGATTCATGTGTGACTTTTTTTTTTTTTGTAAATTATCACAAATTTTAAAGAAAATAGAAACGGGAGGAGCTAAAAGTGAGAAGAGCGTTATTTACAAAAGAAATTCCAGCCAAAATGGCATCATAGTAATTGTCGAGTTGTGATTATATGTAAAATTTACTTATTAGAAGGTATTTTATGTTTAAAATAGTAGAATATATATATATATATATATATATATATATATATATATATATATATATATATATATATATATAGAGAGAGAGAGAGAGAGAGAGAGAGAGAGAGAGAGAGAGAGAGCATGAATCTTTTATTTTGTAGGACTGACGTCTGATATTATATTTATGTTATGTTTCCGGTCAGTCTTTGGTGACCTATTTCCTCACCTTACATCTCTTATGATGATTGATATTTAATATCTTCGGCCGAATATTAGATTATTAGGTGTGGCAGATGTGATACCTTGTATTTCTTTTCTCTCTCGTGTTCCTGTTTGGTAATGGCATCACTGTTATTAGTTTGTGTGTGAGATTTTGTTAGTGTTTTTCGTCTAGCAAGTTTTATAATTACTTGCATGTTAAAACTTTTGTCAAGATTATAAAGAATGGTTATGTGAAAGACAATTGGTGCAAAATGAAGTGTTAATAATAATAATAATTATAGTAATAATAATGATAATAATAATATAATAATAATAGTAATAATAATAAGAATTATAATAATAATGATAATGATGATAATAATAATTTTAATAATAATAATAATAATAATAATAATAATAATATAATAATAATAATAATAATAATTATAGTAATTACTACTATTACTACTACTTGTACTACTACTATTTTAAGAAGAAAGTTAATAACTAATTTATGATAAATGTGTATCAGATATAAAGAGTGAAAACTCAAGAGGCTTGTTTCTATATACTTGCTTCCCAGCTGGTAAGCTTCTCTAATTTGCCATTTGGTATTACCCACAAATAGAAAGTATTTACTTAGTGCATGAAATATTTTATGCTTATTGTGTTGCTGTTGGGGTTTATGCTGATTCTTTCATATTAAGGACCATGAACTGACTCAGAGGCTGATGCGTTTACTTCTTTATTGAGCATGACTTCATTTTGATTATTATAATCAATACTTTTATGACGGTTTATTTGCTAAATAGTTATAATTTTTCTATCTTATGATGCAGCAGTTTGGTTCATTTGCTTGGAATTTATTGGTTTTGTTCGCTTAGGAAAACATGTACACTGTTTGATGTTTTGTTTTGTTTTGGCTGATTTTATAGTAAGCTCAGTAATTTGCGTTTTTTTTTTTTTTTTTAATGATTTAGAAATATAGGTTAGACATTGGACGTGTGAATTCTTATTCTCGTCCAAGTGTACCGTTTTGTGTGTCACAGTTATTCCCTATCTGAATGGGGTGGACATAGACGTGTTACTTGGGGATCAATGCTGGATGACCTTTCTAAGGTCCCGCGATGGGATCGAACCGCGATTGACGCTATAAACCCTTAATAGTCTTTTGTGTACTCAATATTTTTGGAATATTGTCAAGAAAGTCCTATATCCTCGACAAGTGTGAGTGTTTTCTTTTCACGATTATAATATATCCTCGAACAAAGGCACCCATAACCAATCGAGTTTTTTATTATTTTTTTTTCAAATGTAGTTGAGTCCTTACCGACTATACCACTGAAGTTCCTCAAAGAAATAGGAAACTGAAAGTAAGACCTGCCCCTGGCTTCACTCCTACAACACCCAACAATTTAGTCATCCAGTGAAAGTGCTAAGGCTTTCCTGAATGTACCTCTGAAGATTAAATTTTAAGGGTATTTAATGAATAACAGAGGCAAGGGACTGTGACAGCAATAGAGCCCGATTCTATTCCTATCATATTTATCCGGGACCCAACCCCCCCCCCCCCTCCAGTCGCACTGACAGGATATCACCGACCTCCAATTAACTGCCTAATTTATGCGGTAATGACATTAGACAATAAAAGCTACTTCAAAACGGGCTAGGATTGAACCAAAGGCCACTATATTTAAAGCGCCAGTCGCATCCATTGCGTCGCTGCTTAGAGCAGGGTAATAAACACGTTTACTACAGGATATTTCTGTACTGTAACAAAATTAAATCAACAAAACACATTTCTATCTAGCTTCACTCCATCACTTCTTAACTAAATGTGTTCAGTATTGACATTTTTGGTTTATTTTATTCATTGCCCGCCTCCAAGGTAGTAATTAAAAATTAGCTTTTAATGATCTTCTGAGAAATGAAAGTCAAGCCGCCGATAATGTCATTTAATAATGATAATTACTATTATTAAAAAACCCAAATGACGCTTTGCCGCATCTTACACTGAAAGATGATAGTTGAAAGTTCCTTCGCTTGTGAATGTCGGTGCTAATTGTCTAATGAGCTCTTCTGAGAGCTAAATATCATGCTACTAGAATATTCAAGTAACGTACGTTCAGACCATATGTATGAAAGGTATTTTACCTTTAATGGGTCATTAATACCTATTTAAGGGATATTGGGAGCCGTTGCTATTCTTTGAAGACTCGAGTTCTTAATTATATGATGGATCTAGCTCTTTATTTTTTTTTTTTTATGAATGTGACGCCAGGACGGGCCAAAAAAAAAAAAATAAACTAAAACAGCCCTCATCGGGTCTGGGCACGAAGAATACATAATGTAAAGAGAAACAGATGGAGAGTGTAATGACTTGGTCAAAAATAAAATATTAGACGTAAGTGTAAACAATCTATGCAGAGAAATTTCACTTAATAATAGAAATAATAATTATTATAATAATAATGACAATAATAATAATAAAAATAATGATAATAATAATAATAATAATAATAATAATAATAATAATAATAATAATAATAATAATAAGAAGAAGAAGAAGAAGAATAATAATAATAATAATGATAATAATAATTATTAATATTATTATTATTACCATCACCATCATTATCTAGATCTTTTATCAGATTTTAATATCGCGGCATTAATTAATCTAGGCAGTCATACACGCAGTTAATATGTGTAGAAAATCATTATAGTTCAACGGAATATAGAAAGAAGATTGATCTCATAAGCCTTTGATACAACTTACTCCAAAGTGATACTTCATGCACTTCCGATTCGGATGTTTTTATTCTTAATGGCATAGATGTGCGTTCGAATTTAATTAAGAATAAAAATAATGATAGCAACACAAAATTGTAACTGTTGCATGGCATTACGTCAGACTAGAGAGTAGTATTCACTGTTACAGCTTTGATATGCACAATAAAAATATTTTTTTTAGCTAATTAAGGAACAGCAGTTATTACTTCTTCTTCTACTACTACTACTACTACTACTACTACTACTGCTGCTGCTGCTAATAATAATAATAATAATAATAATAATAATAATAATAATAATAATAATAATAATTATAATAATAATAACTAATTTACTAAGTTAGTAAGGAGTGCAAGTGTACAGTTTTGCATTCTTTATATTAATGCCAAGGCCTGAGGCTATGTAGAACTAGTTTTTCAAGTTAAAGAGAAACACGCACACAAACACACACACACACAAATCAGAATTAGTAAATATTTCTTGAGAATGTTAACATATTGTAATGCCCCATGGCATTACATAAGAGATAAACCACTTCTCATTAAGGATTTGCTGTACATAATTTTATAGCCTCTCAAAGCTCGCAGAGGGGAAACCAACATTGGCACAGTTAATTGGAAAATGCTCATCCCTCAATGAAGGCTGCAATAATTAATTAGGGCTTAATAGACAGTTTACCCGGCACACGCCATACTCTTTGCTATCCCCCCTCCCTATGTTTATTTCTCAGGTTTTGGAAATTTTCTGAAAATTAATGCACACTCACACGATACATATTGAAGTGCCCTTGAAACTTCACGTAGTCATTTGGGTGATATTTAGAATCTGTGATCATGTATTTGTTTGGTTTGTATTTATTTATTCAAGTATTTGTTTGGTTTGTATTTATTTTTTTATTTGTATGTTCCTAGTTCATTGATTATATATTAGTCTATTTATATATTAATGTGTGGTAGTATGTATTTATTTACGTTTTTGTTTATTGTATATTTTTGTTTATTGTATATTCTTTATAATTTATATACTTTTCATATATTTATTTACGAAGGAGTCCTGAAAAGAATACACAGACCTTAGCTTAAGCTACAGGGTCTCTGAATGTGCGTGTGTGGGTGGATCTCCTGGTGAAAGGGTTTGTGTTTCGACCTGGCCACCCCCTTACAAAGGGGGTGGCCATTTGTTTGGGGAAAATTACTTATTTAATAAGTTATTACAGTTTTGTACATATTTATGTGAGTTTTATATGTATCAGACTTTTGTATATATACTTATTCTCCTCCTTACTTCTATTTTTGTTTTGTTTTTTCAGTCGAGGTGAGCTGGCGACATGCTGGTACATCCTCCTATCTGGCTCCGTCTTCATTGATGGCTCCATGTATCTCCCCAGATCAAGGTAGGTCACTTAAAATACACACCTTTTTCATATGTACTGTATATCCCTCTCTTCAGCGACAGTCACAAGTAAGCAACTGGACTGAGTGCGCAGTGAAAATTGTTACTGATACTTTAGTATCATTATTATTATTAATATTATTATTATTATTATTATTGATATTATTATTATCGTCATTGTTCTCATTATTACTATTATTTCTACTATTATTATTATTATTATTTTTATTATTATTATTGTTATTATTGTTGTTGTCGTTGTTGTTATCATCGTCATCATTATTATTATTATTATTATTATTATTATTATTATTATTATTATTATTATTATTATTATTATTATCATCATCAAGAATATGTTTACATTTTCCTCAGTTATCTGCTTATTCGTAGGCTATTTATGATTGTTCGTACATTTATAAATTCTATTGAAGTTAATTCTGTTAGTATGCTATATTTCACTGGAAAGTGTATGGATCTTCTACGCTAAACTGATTCATTATTGTTTACTAGTAATTATTATTGTTATTATTATTATTATTATTATTATTATTATTATTATTATTATTATTATTATTATTATTATTATTATTATTCCATTACAGCTTTTCCCGCTTATGCAGGGTCGCTAATTTTGGAAAGCCGTTACCAACGATTCCTATTTTCGACGTCATCCACTGTAATATCTTTTTGTTCCATATCAGCTGTTTCACACTCCATCCACCTTCTCTTTGGTCTCCCTCTCCTCCTCCTTACTGGCACCTCTATCTCCAACAATCTCCTCCCAACATACTCCTGATCCCTTCTCATGACATGTCCGAACCAGTGAAGTCTCTTTTCTTGGATATTCTTAGACACTTCTATAACTTTAGTAGTTCCTCTTACTAAATCATTCCTAATCCTATCATTTCTTTTGCTTCTAACCATCCATCTAAGGATCCTCATTTCTGCCATAGCCATTTTCTTTTCGTATCTTCATGGGCCAGGTCTCTGCTCCATATGTCATTGCAGGTCTCACTACAGTTTTATGTACTTTTCTCTGCAGTTTCACATTTATCCTCTGGTCACACAACACTCCAGATACTCTTCTCCATTTGCTCCATCCTGCTTGGATTCTGCTGTTCAACTCCACTTGGAGTTCTGCATTTTCTTCTACATATGAACCCAGGTACTTGAATTTTTCTGCCCTCTTTAGTATTTCCTCCTGTAGATGTATGTAACCCAAATGATTGGTGGGATGACACATATACTCTGTTTTTGCTCTACTGATTTTCAGACCCTATTTTCCAATGCCTCTCTCCATCTATCCAACTTCCTCTCCACTCCCTCTCTGGTCTCATCACACAACACTACATCATCAGCAAACAACATAAACATACTCCACGGTGCCTGTTCCCTTACTCCACGGTGCCTGTTCCCTTACTCGTTCAGTAGTTACATCCATTATTATATTAAGCAAATATGGGCTCAGTGACGATACCTGATGTAGCCCAACCCTTACTACAAACTCCTTTGTCAATCCATCACTTGTCCTTACTTGTGTGCATGCTCCTTCATACATATCTTTAATTACTCTAACATCTCTCTCTCTCTCTCTCTCTCTCTCTCTCTCTCTCTCTCTCTCTCTCTCTCTCTCTCTCTCTCCTCTCTCTCTCTCTCTCTCTCTCTCTCTCTCTCTCTCTCTCTCTCTCTCTCTCTCTCTCTCTCTCTCTCTCTCTCTCGCGGGTATCTCCAGTTCTCTTGCCGTGGGACTCTATCATAGACTTTTTTTAAATCTATAAATACTAAATGCAGTTCCTTTTGGCCTTCTCCATATTTTTCCATTAGCTGTCATATGGCAAAAATTGCATCAGATGTGCTTCTACCTGGCATAAATCCCAACTGTTCTTCCCCAATCTTTGTCTCTTCCCATAACCTACGTTCTATAATCCTTTCCCATATCTTCATCATGTGCGAAATTAGTTTGATTGCCCGGTAAGTATTGCAATCTTGAACATCCCCTTTCTCCTTGAATAATGGTATGAAAAAGTTTTTCTTCCATTCCTTTGGCTTCTTTTCTTTCCTATATATTTTTTCCATCAATTCCTATAGTATATCTATTCCAAATTCCCCCAACATTTCCAAACTTCTACTGGGATCTCGTCTGGGACTGTAGCTTTTCCATTTTTCATTTTTCTCAAGCCAAACCTGACTTTCTCTCTTTCTATATCTCTTTCTAATATTTGGTGTTTCATCTACAAAAATAGTTCTTGGATTCTCCTCATTTAGCAGTCTTTCAAAATACTCTTTCCACCTTCCCTTGATGCCACATGAGCAACACATTACAGCTCCTTCCCCATTCTTTACCTGCTTTATATGAGTAATATCCTTTGTTGCTTTATTTCTTCCTTTGGCAATCTTGAATATTTTCTTTTGTTCCTCTTTAGTTTCCAATTCATTATATACACTATCCAATACTTGTTGCTTAGCTTGCACCACTTCAACTTTTGCTTCCTTCTTTGCCACTTTACTTCTCTCTTTATCTTCATTTGCCCCTGTCTCATCACACATTTTCTTTGCCTTTCTCTTCATCTTGATATTCTCTTGTACATAAGTATCCCACCACCAAGTTTCTTTATCTCCTGGACCTTTTCCTGTTGACATTCCTAGAACTTCCTTTCCCACTCTTCTCAATACACTTGTATTTCCTTTCCACCACACATCCACGTCCTCGTAATCCCAAGTGCCAAGCTCACTTAATATACTCTCTATGATACTATCTCTATATTCTGGTTCTCTTAGTTTCCACCATCTTATTCTGGGGGTCATTTCTTGCGTACCTCATTTCGTAGCCTTCCTGTCCCAATCAACTGTCAAAACTCTATGCTGTGGTGTCACAGATTCTCCTGGAAATACCTTACAGTTTCTTATTTCTTTCAGATTTATTCTTCTGCATAATACAAAGTCATTTTGTGACTCTTGCCCACCACTTTTATAGGTTGTAAGACACCTTGGCTGCTTCTCGTAAAAAGTGTTAACTACTGCCATATCAAATGCCACAGCAAAGTCCACAATCCTTTCGCCATCTACATTCCGATCACCTATCGCCCATCCTCCATGTATCCTTTCCAAAATCTGGTTATTTCTTCCCACATGCCCATTTAAGTCCCCTCCTATCAAAAGTGGTTCTCCATTGGGTATATCTATCATTTCCCGATCTCCAAAAACCATCTTTTTCCTCTTCTGAACATCCTGACTGGGGTCCATACGCGCTGATAATATTCAGTATCTCTCCATCCCAATCTATTTTCGTACGCATTATTCTATCATTCAATCTTTGCACTTCAATTACCCAGCTCTTGAGCTTTCCAGCTAGATTAATTCCAACTCCATTTCTTCCTCGCTCTGTGCATCCACTATAGAAAAGTTTATACCTCGCACCAATCTCTCTAGCTTTGTTTCCCTTCCATCTTGTCTAATGTACACATAAGATCTGGATTTTCCTTCTCTCCATCATATCCGCAACTTCTCTTCCACGTCCTGTCGTAGTACCAACGTTCATGGTGCCAATTCTAATGGATTTTGGGTCTCGCTTCTTTATGTGCACATCCCCACGATACAGTAGCCCTTGCCTATTTCTCGCAGAGTTAGGGCGATGTATCTGCGTGTTGCCTACAGGGTACGCCCTAGCGGTCATCGGTACATCAACGGCTTCCATTTCATGGGTTTTGTCAGGGATTTTACGACCGGATGCCCTTCCTGACGTCAACCCTCCGCATTTATCCGGGCTTGGGACCGGCACTGAAAAACTAGTGGCTGGGTTATATTATTATTATTATTATTATTATTATTATTATTATTATTATTATTATTATTATCATTATTATTATTATTATTATTATTATTATTATTATTATTATTATGATGATGATGATGTATGCGCCTTACTCAGTTAACTGATTATTCATTGTTTGTTGGTAATTGTATATACATCTGTTAATTCAAGGTAATTTTTGTAGTCTCTGTGGCAAAATGGTAGCGTCCGCGACTCTGAGGCGGCAGGTCGAGGGTTCGCGCCCCGTCACGAACTGAGGTTAGTAAGGGCATACACTCAGGGTAACGATTACATCTGCCAAAACAAGTCCTTCGCAAGAAGGCAACCGTCCTAGCCCTTAGTAGAAAAGGGAGTTCGTGACGTAAAACCAAATCCAGTTTAAGGTAATTTTGATTTTCTAGGTAAGCTCTATTTCTGTTCCACTTCTTACTTACTTGCTCAGTTACGTGTCTATTTATAAGTGTATTCTTAGTGTCGTAACAGAAAAAAACTTTATAATAATGGATATAAATGTTTTCTTTGTTGGTTTGCTTTCTAAAATATTATTTTCAGTTAAGCGATTGATTAGCCGAGTGCCGGAATATCTGATACACTCATTTTGTATCTTTTCTTCTAAGATATTAGTTTGAGGAGCACTTGCGCTTGGCTGAGGGCCACGATATCTCAAAATTCTATTTACATGTATTGTTTTACAAAATATACCAGCAGGTCATCGGATTTACCTGAATGCCGAATTGTGGTATATTTTTGCTCCATATTTTGCTGTTTAATTTAATTGTCACAGATATTTCGATTGGACGAGTGTCATGATAGAAAATATTTTCTGTTTATTTTATAAAATAAAAGCCACAGATAAACTAGTTATTCGCAGTGTCTGGACATCATATTTTCAGTGTGGAGATATTTATCAAAATTGTTAGTAACTTTAGTAAATGGCGAATTGGCCTAGTGCGAGGTTGTCAGCACCTATCATAGTCGGATACTTAGCGTAATGATTTTCGGAAATGCCTATTAGTGTATTGAAAACATTAGCACACTATCAGTCAAGATTTATATATTGTACTTACTGTAGTAGGTGGACTTTTTCTTTTTCTCTTTAAAATAAATTAATCACCTTTTTAAATTTATTATTATTCGTTCATTAGGATGCAAAGAATCTTAAAGTTTCTCTCTCTCTCTCTCTCTCTCTCTCTCTCTCTCTCTCTCTCTCTCTCTCTCTCTCTCTCTCTCTCTCCTAGTAGCAAGTGAAATCATGATTATTTCTAGGTGCTTCTGGGATGTTGCGTAAGTGGAAATATACTGTAATTACGTCGAGTTGTCCCGTGGGGCATCACGCTGAGCAGAAAATCGATTTTCTTGATGGCTTTAGCTATTACCGAGTAAAAGGACTTTTATCGTAATTCTTGTAGAGAGGAAATCTTAACCTTTTGATCTTGTATTTCCATTTTCCTCTTTGAGAGGTTTTTCCTAGCTTCCTTCACGAATTACTTGACGATCTTTTTTATGACTTGGGTGATACAAAATTTTTTTTGCTATTGATTTCGAAATACCATTTATCGCTATTCTAATTGATGGCGGATATAGCAGGGATTAGAATTCAAATAACTGAGTAATATGTGTTTTAATGCACCTTATATTTTTGGTCTTTCTTTTTCTGATTTTGATCATTGAAAATCAAAAGCCATCGCCAAGTGTCGTACCTTTGACCTCTTTTTTCTTCTTCTTTCTAAATAATGATGGGACAGCAGTGGATTGAAGATCAAAGTAGAGAATAATAACATTTTCAATGATTTCTTATCTTGATACGAATAAGACTAAAAGAAGCGCACAAGTATTTGTTTGTTGGTCATTCATTTTAATTTGAACCATTCTTCAATATAGTTTTATTTATTTATGACTAGTGTTCCGTTATATATATATATATATATATATATATATATATATATATATATATATATATATATATATATATATATATATATATATATATATATATATATATATATATATATTTTTTTTTTTTTTTTTTTTTTTTTTTTTTTTTTTTTTTTTTTCTCCAGTGTGCAATTTATTAAAGTATTTTCTGAATATGGCTACTATCATTCTGGACAGAGACCCTCAGATATAGTTCTTTGGATATGATTATATATTATATTTGTTTTTTTTTTCCTTTTTTTTCGATATCGCGTAATGCCGTTCTTCGTTTTATTTCGTGGTTATATTTCGGACTCCATTGGTTATGGCTGGTGTCCCTTTATATATCTCTTGCTGGTTTATTAAACCATTAAGTGAAAACTTCCGGAATGATTTGGATTCCGTTTGGGCAATAACATACCTGTAGTTTATTGAACTTGCTCAAGTATACTAAATTGTGAAAATGAGTATTTTTTTCCAAGAAGAAGAAGAAGGAGGAGGAGGAGGAGGAAAATGAGGTTGTGGTGTATGTATGAATAAAGCCCATTATAATTATGTTCTCTTTTTTATTGTTCGTGGCTGCTTCAATGGTGAGAAGTGGAGTCTGTGTCAAGAATTACAACGATGCTGTTTTATTAAAATCCTATTATGCAATCTTTATAGAACGTTCGAATTGTGGCCACGACTGGATTAGAAGACTGTTAACTGTATATTATAGTTATTGCTCTCTAATCCTACTCTTAGACGTAAATTGTTGTAGGTATGCAACCATAACAAAGCGAGTGAGACAGCAGGATATTATCGTACCCTCTGAAACTCTACAGATTCAACCCTATCTATCTATCTATCTATCTATCTATCTGTTTATCTATCTATCTATCTATCTATCTATCTCTCTCTCTCTCTCTCTCTCTATATATATATATATATATATATATATATATATATATATATATATATATATATATATATATATAAAATAAGCACATTACCATATGTGAAAACATGAAGCATTTTTACCCCGACCGAGACTTGAACCTAGGACACATAATTACTGTTCCAAGGCACTACCAACTACACCACCGAAGGTCTTAAAAGGGAAACAAACGTTACAGCTTTATCTACCATACTAGGAATGAATGCATTCTATTTTAATGACGCTCTGTTGATATTACTGTTTCCCCCAACCTCACTCGTGGCTTCATTTTCGCATTTAAATCAACTCCCAATCTCATTCGGGACCAACAATAATCAAATAAGCACATTACCAAATGTGAAAACATGAATTATTTTTACCCAGACCGGGACTTGAACATAAATGCAAAAATGAAGCCACGAGTGAGGTTTTGGAAAACTGTAATATGAACAGAGTGGCATTCAGATAGAATGCGTTTATTCCTAGTATAGCAGATAAAGCTGTACTGTTTGTTTCCCTTTTAAGACCTTCTGTGGTGTAGTTGGTAGTGCCTTGGCATAGTAACTATGTGTCCTAGGTTCAACTCCCGGTCGGGGTAAAAATGATTCATATATATATATATATATATATATATATATATATATATATATATATATATATATATATATATATATATATATATATATATATATATATATATATATATATATATATATATATATAGTGTGTTTATGTGCATGCGTGTTCGTATGTGTATATTAATTTGTCTGTGGCATATTATTGTACTATGGGCTTCTTGTGTTGTAGGAGTGCGTTGTGTCCCTAGTCATAAAGAGAAAGGATATTGCAATTGGGGCGTCGATGGCATTCTCAATGAATGCCATCCTGCTGCTCTCTGACCCCGATCATCAGCCCCATGACCATCACATGCTGCTAGTAACTACCTTAATACTCAAATACTTACACACATATACACATATATGCTTTTCGGTTATTATTATTATTATTATTATTATTATTATTATTATTATTATTATTATTATTATTATTATTTTATTATTATTATTATTATTATTATTATTATTATTATTATTATTTGGTTCTAAAGGTATTACATTAGGACGTGTACAAGCAGGCATTCCTAAGGGACGTTGCATTCTCCCCCATAAGTATCACGTCTCCAGTTAAGGTGAACTAATTAACTAACTTGAAAGTAAAATATATTGTTATTAACGCTGTTGATGTACTTTGGGAACCCCTAATAATTCCAGTTTGACATTACGCGAGCACACATCCGCACCTACAGACGCACACACACAAATTGATACTTCTTAATAGTCGAACTTCTGACCCTCGTTACTATTTATTATTATTACTACATTGTATTGACAGTACTGTATATGATTTTAGGAAACTTCTTTTTAAATAGTGTTTGCATTGAATAATCAACATCTTTATGATGTTCGCTATCTTCTTTTGCTATTGCTATTTATGGTGTTGCTTATCTATTTTTTTAATATTTTTGCTATTAATATTTGTATTAGTTTTATAATAATAATAATAATAATAACAATAATAATAATAATAATAATAACTTATTATTATTATTATTATTATTATTATTATTATTATTATTATTATTATTATTATTATTATTATTTTGTTTTAATGTTATTGTTTTTTACCGTTTCTTTGTATGGATATCTGTTTGGATTTTGCTAGTTCTCTTAGGCAATTACCAGTATTAGACAAAAACAGCCTAAGAAGTTATGCATTATAAAGATTAAAGTGCCTTTGCAAATATAAGAATTGTTTATGTCCAGAAACTGATGCCCTTTTTTTTAAATACCTTAATATCTTTCGTCAAATACCTCATATGGTCAGCACTGATATACATTGGCAAAGTTGAATTTACATTAGTTTTCGTTAAATACTGTATGATCCTTTGTTTCATTCTTCTTCTTCGTCTACATCTTTTCCCACTTTTATGTGGGGTCGATGTTTCTGGCCAGTGCTCTCCATATGTTCCTGTCCCATACCTCATCACCCAACAAACCTTTAGAACTCAGGTCGTCACACCTACGCTTTGGCCTCCCCCCTCCCTCTCCTACCCTTTGTTTCATAATATATTCATAATAAATTCATCGTGCTTTTCGAACCCATTTACGAAATCTTGCCAAAATACGATATAAGTTAGGTAAATCTTGCAGGAATTAACATTTCGTGGATAATAACAGTTTACAAATCACTCCAAAAGTTTTAGAATACGTAAAGATGAAATGGTCTTATCAAATGATGCTCTTATTTACTTCATATTCATATCTTAGGTTATATCTAAGCATATCCAGAATTTTTACCGTTATTAGGATATGTATCTCCGATGAGTTTTTGATGTCTTCTTCTTCTTCTTCTTCTTCTTCTTCTTCTTCTTCTTCTTCTTCTTCTTCTTCTTCTTAGGAATACAAAAAAAGGGAAGGTGTTGTAATTTTGTCGAAAATAACCGACCTGATGTCTAGAAAGCTCTTCATATTGTATGTAAATATTCTTTGTCAAATGTGGAGGATATTGTGAATTGAAAGTGTGCAAATTTTATTAAGGAAATCTTATAATTGTGTTCTACTTTATACTCCTTTTGACTGGTTGTTTGTGTTTATGTTAACAACCCGGTAGTCTATGCTGGTCTAGAAGTAGTTCCTATGTATGTATATAATAACTAATGTTTGATATAAGTACATATTCTTTCTGACCCTAGAGGAAGTAGTTATTATAATATATATATATATATATATATATATATATATATATATATATATATATATATATATATATATATATATATATATATATATATATATATACTGTATATGGGTTATGCAGTACACACAGCGTGCGTGATTCGATTTGATATATGGGTTATGCAGTACACACAGCGTGCGTGATTCGATTTGAAAAATTGATATTTACCGGCAGTTGTGTAGATAAAGGAGGTAGCTCCTAACCAGGAGGCGGTGACTTCGAAACCTCATGTTTGCTTTTAACAGTTTCTCTTCACCTAAGCTACTTAACGATAAGAGGGCCAGTGGCTCTTCTCTTAAGGTGGCTCCTGCTCACTTAAAAGGGTCAGTAATCACTCCATCAAGATGTGTGGGGATATCTCTTGAAAAGTAATTTCCCCCAGTTCTCATAAAATATGAATAGATAATCACATACTACGTAAGTGAATAATTATTTTCTAGGATCCAGTGACCATGACGTCATAGAAAGTATCCATTTAGAAACACTTGAACAGACCTTGAAAGGTCTTGGTTGGATACCATCTATAACAATATCTGTAATTTATGTAGTCATCAAAGTATGGCATTTTGAATTCTTCCACTGTCTAAATGTTACTCTTCATGAACAGTGGAGTTTTTATTATTATTATTATTATTATTATTATTATTATTATTATTATTATTATTATTATTATTAATGTTATTATTATTATTATTATTATTATTATTATTATTATTATTATTATTATTATTAATGTTATTATTATTATTATTATTATTATTATTATTATTATTATTATTATTATTATTGTAGTCGCCGTGGCTCAAGCGGTAGCGTCCGCGACTCTGAATTGTCAGGGCGAGGGTTCGCGCCCCGTCACGGTCTGAGGTTAGCAAGGGCATGCACTCAGGGTAAGGATTACATCTGCCAAAACAAGTCCTTCGCAAGAAGGCAACCGTCCTAGCCCTTGTTAGAAAAGGGAGTCCGTGACGTAAAACCGGAACATTATTATTATTATTAGTATTATTATCATTATTATTGTAGTAGTAGTAGTAGTAGTAGTAGTAGTTCAAATATATTCATTATATGTCTATGTACCTATTTTTCATATGTTGCTACTTATTTCCTTATTAGGTATATTAAAATTCCTCTAATCATAAACATGTGCAATTCACTATATAGAGTCGTAAGGCTATAGGTAATTCAGCAGAATAATCTATGGTGATTAAGTAGGCTAAGGAGATTAGGGTTGCAATTTAAATGGTAATTACCGACACGAAAATGGATTTTCACCTTAGAGAGAGAGAGAGAGAGAGAGAGAGAGAGAGAGAGAGAGAGAGAGAGAGAGAGAGAGAGAGAGAGAGAGAGAGAGAGAGAGAGAGAGAG
>JAXCGZ010000039.1:45000-52500 GCA_037179515.1 Halocaridina rubra
TATTATTATTATTATTATTATTATTATTATTATTATTATTATTATTATTATTATTATTATCATCATCATCGCTGTTGCTCTCTTTATTATAATTAATATTATTATCATCATCGCTATTATTATTATTATTATTTTTATTATTATAGTTGTTGTTGTTGTTGGTTCATAATTATTATTGCAACCTAACCTTATCTACCCAAATATAGCCAAACCTACTCGATGTAATAGTACAGTAATACCATCACTCCTTGTAATATACTGTATAGTCCCTTCCTCATTTTACTCAGAAATATATTTTCCAATGTTTTCCAAATCAATGAGAATGCGATGTATATGAAAATTTCCTCTCTCTCTCTCTCTCTCTCTCTCTCTCTCTCTCTCTCTCTCTCTCTCTCTCTCTCTCTCTCTCTCTCTCTCTCTCTCTCCTCTCTCTCTCTCTCTCTCTCTCTCTCTCTCTCTCTCTCTCTCTCTCTCTCTCTCTCTCTCTCTCATGGTTTACAGCCGGAATTTAATCTATTTTGTCATTATTTATTTCCACTTTAGATGTAGAGATTTTCTCTTTTCCGTCCTTTTATTATACTTTCATTATGAAAGTTTTGGCTGCTGCCATAATAGTTTTTGGTAATTTTAAGAAACAAATTATTATTCTTATTATTATTATTATTATTATTATTATTATTATTATTATTGTTGTTGTTGTTGTTGTTGTCGTTGTTGCTGTTATTATTAATAGTAGTAGTAGTAGTAGTAGTAGTATTTTATTTATTCATATTTAACTTTATGCTCTTTATTTGAGGTACATTTAAAAAAAAAAATTTAATTGAATTATATTTGAACATTGTGTAGATATTGACTTCAGTAGTGAGGTTATTGGATGACCCATTGGGGGAGCAAGTCAGCATATAGTAGGCATCGATTTCAATCTCGAACATATGGAGATACGTCAGGAATGGGATCCTGTTGTAAAATTATTAACCATTATCAAACCTTAGCCTTTTAAGTTGCGAATATGATACATGAAGAAAGATGCCGATGTAGAAGAAGATGAATCTAACCCTGCCCGTAACCGAAAATTTTTCCTTTTCTTCAAGAGTGAGAAATATAAAGTTTTTTTTTTTTCAGCCCATATATATCTACACGCGAAAACCTCTCTCTTCCTTGAAAAGGGGAGGTGGCCGAGTCAAAACGCACACTCATTCTCTAGAAGATTTACTTTCTTTTCACAAATATGCTTCCTGGTTATTTCCTCATACTCACCCTAGTTTACAGCCAGCCACTTTCAGATATTAAGTTACTAGGGTTTTGATTGAAATTCTCCTCCCAGAATCCTCTCTTATGCCTTGACCCCTTTTCTGGAGGAAATTACAAAAGATGGAATTCTCATTTCCTTCCTTTCACCTTATTAAATCAACTTTTACGACACACTGGGATCAATGACTAGTATCCTTGTCCCCTACCCCTAAGTAAAGGGGGGGAAATATTTAAAGGAAAAGATCATGGGAAAATGAACTCTTGGAAACAGAAGACATTCAACTCCTCGCTTGGACAGGTTGCAGTAGTTCTCCCTTTGAGACGAGTAAAAGCATTTCGGCAGTGGCAGGAACATCAAGAGGGTAGAGATAGTAGTAGTTGGGATGGGAAATCATGGCCGCTGCATGATTCAGAAGGTGCGGAGGAAAATGAGGCAACTTGAGAGAGGGAGCTTTGGGAAGGGGTTATGACAGAGGGACTGCTGCTGATATGGGAGGTTAGTGAGGGGGATTGTTAGTAGTAGTGCAGGGATGCTGGAATACGGAAATGGTCGAGTGGCGTGGCTGTTGGAGATATAGGTTATTTTTTTTTTGGGGGGGGGGATGATGATAAGGAATGTTTAGTGGGGGAATGGGGGGCTGTTGGAGATAGGGAAGTTTTTTGGGGGGATGTTAGTAACGGCGGACTGTAATTAGTGTGAGAGAGATAAGAGAAAGCTGGTCTTTCGTCATAATTTTCCTAGGCTTATGAAACAGGGCGTGAAGTAACAAATTCTGCGCAAAAAAGATAAATAGATTAATAAATAGAAAGAGAATATTTTTTTATTCTGGCCTTTTACGCTTTTGCGAGAACGAGTACCTCGATGAGAGAGCCTTCCTTAGCTAGAATCGTGTTTCGAACGCTTTATTCTCATGGATCAAACCTCGAAAATTCTGTGACTGCGAACTCAGTTGTCAACCTACTAAGCTGACTTAGGGAGAGAGAGAGAGAGAGAGAGAGAGAGAGAGAGAGAGAGAGAGAGAGAGAGAGAGAGAGAGAGAGAGAGAGAGAGAGAGAGAGAGAGAGAGAGAGTATACTGAGGGGATTAAGTTGGCTCTTGCCGGAAGTTCATGCTTATAGAGATAAGGGAAAAGAGGATTGGATTTCGCTTTACAAAAGGGATTCTGAAACTAGCTTTTTTTTTTTCTTTAGTGTTAATAGAGTTTCCTGTATTTGCTTTTTTGCTTTTATTTCTTTTTCATTGCTTTTCGTTTCATGTTCTCTTTTTGTACCATGTATGTTTCTTTAGTGTTAATCGAGTTTGCTGTTTTTTGCTTTTTTATTTTATAATTTCTTTTTCATTGCTTTTTGTTTCATGATTTATCTTTTTTATATTTCTCTCTTTTTCTTTTGATTGTTATATATATATATATATATATATATATATATATATATATATATATATAATATATATATATATATATATATATATATATATATATATATATATATATATATATATATATATATATATATATATATATATATACTCTTTATATATCGTCACGATTTTGCTTCTCAGTGTGCTCGTTGAATTAACATTGGTGGCAGTAGCTAGATAATGACAGATGTTATTTTTGTTCCCTTGACTAACAAACAAACAAACAAACAAACAAACATGTTTTTGTATTCAAAATTTTGGACCATCATTATCCTAGCTGGCTATTTGATTTAAAAACAGTCAGGGATATAAGGGGAACCAACACAAGACAGAGCAGTGAGCTTTTTATAAGATGAAGGCGTATTAAATACACTACATCATTATCTCCTTTTCTTGTTATCTGGGATCAAGATGAAGTCCCTGTGTCCACATTAAAAGAATATCCCTCACTGGTAGAGATAATTAATTGTTCTTGCTGACAACCGTCCATTTAATTCTTAACTTAATATGTCAACGTAATCTAACCTAATCGCGCGCAAACTATCTTTACCAGGTAAAGATAGTTTGTTCCTGTCGGGAGGTAATAGCTTCACTTGTTCCATAGTTTGTATTAAACTAATTGTACAAAAATAAACTTACGCGAATACCCTTTAATTTCAGAAAATATACCGATTGATAGCACCCCTTAATATCTCATTCATCAGTCAACTATAATAGTCGTGCGATTTCAGTATGTGAATGAATAATGCTTTTATGTTGCAGATGATTAGTAATCATACATATTAAAAACATATTCATATTATACCTGAGTATTAAACATACTATTCCATCATAGATACCATATATCTTTTGAGCTACTCCTCTTCATCTAGATTATATGGAGCTCAGGTTACGATATCCTTGGAATAGGAAGTCGGAAGACATTATCTTCATAATGAAAGATAAACCTTATATGTATGCGTATCTGTGTGTGTGGTTTTTTTTCTTGTATATACAGACTAGAAGACAGAAGGATATAGAATAGCATTCTACAGAATATCAGTTGAAGGTTCTCTAACCTCTTCGGCTGGGATTACCTTATTGAGGCGTTTTTCATAATCATTGCTTTTTAAACTCTTCGTGAGGTTGGAAGATTCACAAATTGATGTCAAATCCTTTTCATTGCAAATCTTCGTTCGAGATCTAACCTAGGTCTTTGTGATTCAAAACTGAGCACTCCGTTCGTAAGAGAGAGAGAGAGAGAGAGAGAGAGAGAGAGAGGAGAGGAGAGAGAGAGGAGAGAGAGAGAGAGAGAGAGAGAGAGAGAGAGATATTGAAACGGGGCAGCAAGGGTTGGTATATAAGCTAGATCAGTTACGTAGACAGAGTGTTTAACAAGCAGAGAGGAAAATCCATTTACGAATGAATATATGACAGGTTGTTTAACGGAAGGGTGACATATAGACAGAAGAGAGAGAGAGAGAGAGAGAGAGAGAGAGAGAGAGAGAGAGAGAGAGAGAGGAGAGAGAGAGAGAGAGAGAGAGAGAGAGAGAGAGAGAGGTCCATGTACTCGAAAACTTGCAATGACTTTTTACTGCATGCGAAATAAGTAAAATCAACTCCTCTCTCTCTCTCTCTCTCTCTCTCTCTCTCTCTCTCTCTCTCTCTCTCTCTCTCTCTCTCTCTCTCTCTCTCTCTCTCTCTGAGCATATTTGTGTGCGATCGTTCCCGGTTCTCATAATTTCCTTTACTAAATATTTCCCCTCTGGATGTAACAAGGTTACCGTTTTCCCCTTCCTTTCTGCATTTTAATACCTCTATTTACATTTTTTTTCTCGGGTCGTTTGTTTTCTCTGGTAACCCCGCTTGCAGTGGCAAATGGTGCTGCAAGTGGCTTTGGTGAACATGTGTAGCACTTCAAATCTAAAGTCCGTCATATCTGTTTTATTTAGAAACCTGTTAGAATATATTGAAATATTCGATCTCTATTTGTAAGAGCTTCATTGTTGTGCTTTTTGGTCAAATATCTACCCTCTTGAATAACCAGGCTTGTAATCTAAATTCAGATATAAGTAGTATAGGGTGTTTGGCTCTCATTTTTCTACTAACTTTTCCATATGCGATTGGAGCACGCCTGTTCCTCGTACTTTACCCCTCTCTTACACTATACCCTCCCTTATTCTTCCATCAAGCAAAGTTCATAAGTTTTTTGCTCTCTAAAGAGTTTGCAGATAACCAGGCTCCCGCATTTTGCCGTCTTTTTTGCCTCATCTACTCAACCAGTATCTATCATTCATCTTGGAAGCACGCTCTAGTTCAGTCTGTTCCTAACAAGGATGACCACTTTATTCCTCCCAACTGCTGACCTATTGCCCTTACCTCTGCTGTTGCTAAAGTATTCGGAGCTTTTTCCTATTCTCACTTCTTGAAACATCATTATTCAGACTCACGATCTCCTCCAATCCCCATCATCCTTTCCTCTCCACGCCTCTGCCAACGATTGTGCCATTCATTTTTTCTCTGTCTTCTGTTCACAACTTTCATTTGCTACTCGTAATCAGTCTCGAATCACTCTAGCTTCAACTCTGAACTCCAATTTACAGAGTATCTGAATGAGGCGCCCAAGATTTACTTAATGCCTCCAAGACTCAATTTTTAGCTATCTCTTTATGTACTTTGCCTCCTGATAGCCCTACTGTCCTATAAACTAATGAAATTTACCCGTTTAATTCTATTGACATATTAGAAATACAGATAGCCTCTTACCTGTCTTGGAGGAGTCGCATAATCCAAATTTGTAACTCTTCATCTAAAGTTAAAGATTCTGTTTCGTTTTCGTCTTTTCGTCATTGTTTTTCCTCTTTTCAGTTACTTAAAATCTAGAAAGGTCTTATTTGAACGTGCTTACAATACTTCTCACACATCTGGGGTGCTTCTTCTTATAGTTATCTCCTTGATAGGGTTGAATCTAAGGCAATCAGACTTATCAATGACCCTTCTCTTACTACTAATCCATATTCTTTTTCTCTTCACCGTAAGATATCATCTCTTTCTCGTTTCTATTGCTACTTCTTCCATCGCTGCTCTGATGAGCTGACGAGTTGCACCCCTCCCCCGCTGATGAGGCTATGTAAACTCGCAAAGCGGCTGTTTCTTCCCATCCACTTCCAGACTCTGGAACTCTCTTCCTCCTTCTGTCTTTCCTAGTTCTTAAGACGTCTTCCTTCAGAGTGTAGCTGTTGTCATCTGAGGGCCTAATCATGCCTTATATTTACATTACTTCGACTATTCTGTCAGTCTATCGCTTTCCCGTTGTGTACCATTGCCTTATTTCTGCCTTGTCCTTGAACTTCTACTTTTTCTTCGTCGCAATGTTTTCTTGGTGCCTAGACTTGATGAGGACTTTTCTTTTGCCTGTTCCGCTGTTACACTCATAAAAAGAAATTATATTGCAGAGTTATTAGCTAGTATATATAAATTAAAGTCATTAGTAGAAGTCGACTAAGGGTCATGGTGAAGACTGGTGATTCCGAAGTCATATGCAAACAATGCTTTTAGCAAATATCGGCGTGCAAAAATTTTATTTCTTTCAGTCACACGTGATAGTTTGTAGTGGAATTTTTCTTATATGTAGATTACTCTGCAGCTCACGTAAGAAAACTGGCAAGACATGTCCTTTGAAAATTAGAGTCAGGGTTAATAATGTTTGAGAAATGAGAAAATAGGAAACAGTTACTCTTAGAACTAAGTTTGTAGCATTTGTCGAGTCCCAATAATATAATGAAGATGGATATTAAGGTGTAAAATGTGTTTACACCAATAAGCAAGACCAATTCCATCAATCAGCTAATGAGGTAATCCATGGGAACAAACCCATGGGAACTGGTATAAGTATTATTATTACCATGAGCAGCAGTAGTAATGACGATAGTAGCATTAGTGGCAGTAGTGATCACTGCCACAGTTTGTTGTTACTTTAAAGTAAAATTAGCCGGTAATACTGGCAGCTGCATAGTAGCAGTAACAATAGTGTAAGTAAATAACGTGTTAAGGGGTTGGACATAAGGTAATGTTTTGTAGTCAGAACTACTTAGGTTGACAGAAAGGGGGGATTGTATGGAGGATTTATATTGATCAGAGGCTAAAGGACTAATTTGCAATGTTTGAGTTTAAAGTTTCCACTCCCAGGTAGGTTTTTCAGCATGTCAGTGGGATCAATCCTGCATTTGATCCTTGAGATGGTGTTGCTGGGGAATTTTGACTGGATGCCAGTCTTATGTTCCCACGGCGGTCTCGATCGTGGGTCTACCTGCTCCGGAGTAGAGCACGCTGACTACTCAGCCTTCATGGGATGTATGATAGTTTAATTTTGGTTATAGAAGCAAGTCTGGGTACAGGTTGGGGAAGTTGTTGAAGGAAAGTTGGAGGGACGTGATTGGCATTAAATACGACGAACTGAAGTTACCATGCGCCACAACAGGAACGCATGGCTTGAGCAAGTTATTATGTATCACAGTGTTATTTTTTCAAACTTGATATAGGTAACGTGGTATAAATTAAGTATTTACTTGATGTTATGAGCTCTTTCTTTAAACCAGCATTATAATGTATGAATTTCATTGGATGCTAAGTTAACTGGAGTAATAAGATCTTTTTGGGACACAAAAAGAGTAGTTATTGATATTTGCTTCTCTAATAATTGTTATTAGATATTGAACATATTATAGAGATTATTACTAATTATTTTGTTTATAACGTATGTTCTCTGCAACGTAAGCATTTTGAGGTAATTAAATTTTAGAGGAAGGAGGCCTCTGGAATGGGATTTAAAGCCCCTCACCATTTTTGAA
>JAXCGZ010000039.1:55000-102500 GCA_037179515.1 Halocaridina rubra
ATTCACCTTTCACGAATTCAGTGCATCGCAGTTTTTTGGCAAGCTTTTTTTGTTTTTGTTTTTTGGGTATATGCGAGAATCCACGATATGTGGAAATATTAAAATTTTCAGTATTTTCATTATTTTATTGAAAAAAAAATTTTTTTCATTATTTTATTGATAAAATAAAGTATTTCCCAGCCTAAAAATAATAAAACAGTAAAAAATAGTAAAAAACGTAAATTTAAGCATGTAATTCTGCACCATAGAAAGTATGATACCGGTATCGGCGTTTCGGAAAAAGCAAAGGGTCGCACCTATGTGAGATAGTACATATTAAAATTTCCAGTATTTTCATTATTTTATTGATAAAAAAAAAATATTTCCTAGCCTAAGAATAATAAAACAGTAAAAAATAGTAAAAAACATAAAATTAAACATGTAACTCACAGTATTGCACCATGTAAAATGCGATGCCGGTATCGGCGTTCGGAAAACGAAAAGGGTCGCACCTATGTAAGCTAGTACATATTAAAATTTCTAGTATTTTCATTATTTTATTGATAAAAAAAAAAGTATTTCCCAGCCTAAGAATAATAAAACAGGAAAAATTGTAAAAAACAAATTTAAACATGTAACTCACAGTATTGCACCATGTAAAATACTGTACGATAGCGTACACTGTATTGGCATTTTGGAAAACGCAGAGGGTTGCACCTACGTGTGATAGTACATGGGATGCAATTGGTTGATGGATGGGAGACGACAAATCACAGAATTGTTTTTCTGTATGTTCTGTATCATGGGGTCTGATTGGCTTTTTGATTGAAGCTTGATTCTCCCAGCATCTTCCATTGTCTTTCCTCACTCGTTCAGTCTACTCATTTGTGCGCCGTTCGTGTTGTGCTTCTTAATACGTTGTGCTTGTGATTTTGTGAAACTTTTGTATTTCAATCTCCGCAATGCCTCCCAAGCATCCTTCATCTTCTAAGGCTTCTGGTAGTGAGCCTAAGTGGAAAAGGAAGATGTTGACCATAACAGAAAAGGTAAAACTGTTAGATATGCTGAAGGAAGGGAGAAGGTTCGCGGATGTCGGCCGCCATTTCGGCATCAACGAATCTACTGTTCGATACATCAAAAAGGACGAGGCAAATATCAGTAAAACAGCGACTATTACTTTTAGTAAAACAGCGAAGAGGGTCGTAACACCCCGCAGTAAGATAATAGTGCAGATGGAATCTGGTTTGGCCCTGTGGATTGCTGATTGCAGGAAGAAGAACATCAGCTTAGACACCAATATCACACAAACAAAGGCGAAGAAACTGTGAGACATTCGCTGCAAACGAACCCAACGACGACCGTGGAGAGGAGGAAAGAAAAGAAGATATCGATGAACCCACAACCAGGACTCCTCCAGCGATTCTCCACTGAGGAAACCATCGTTCGTTGCAAGCAAGGGATGGTTCGCCAAATATCAAAAACGCTATGGCCTAAAGAGCATTTCGGCAGCTGAAGAATATGTAAAGAACAACTTCAAGAAAATTATCGCTGAAGGTGAATGTGCTCCTGTGCAAGTGTTTAACATGGATGAGACTGGGTTATTTTGGAAGAGAATGCCGTCTCGCACTTTTCTCTTCAATGAAGAAGCTAAAGCCCCGAGATTTAAAGCGCACAAAGACCGCAATACCCTCATCATGTGCCGGAATGCTGCGGGTTTCATGTTAAAGCCCGGGCTTATCTACAAGTCTAAGAACCCTATGGCTTTAAAGAATAAAAACAAGAATCTGTTGCCAGTGTATTGGATGCATAACCCTAAGGCTTGGATCATGAAAAGCCTCACATCGGACTGGTTTCACCAATGCTTTATTCCTCAGGTCAAAGTTTATCTTGCGGAGAAGGGCCATGAATTTAAAGCCCTTCTTTTGATGGATAATGCTGGTGGCCTCGTAACTAATCTCCAATATGACGGTGTTCATGTAAAGTTCCTTCCACCGAATACGACTTCACTGATTTAGCCTATGGATCAAGGGGTTATTCCTGCATTCAAGGCCCTCTACACACGAAATACCCTGGCGAACCTGGTTGACTCCATGGATGCGGACAAAGAATTCGTACTGAAGACGTACTGGTGTAACTACACGAATGCTACATTCCTTCAAAATATTCAGAATGCAATCAAGAGATGAAACCAGCCACAATCAATGCCAGATGGAAGAAATTGTGGCCGGAAGTCATCTACGACTATGAGGGATTCGCTCCTGATGAAGTCCATAACTCCGCAGTTGCAAAACCTGTGAAGTTGGCTGCATTTCTAGGAGGAGAAGGCTTTAAAGATATAACTCACGAAGACATGAATGAACTGATCGACTGCTACTCGCGGCCTTTGACTGTTGAAGACTTGGAGGAAATGATAAAATCAGCGAGTGAAGAAGAGGAAGAAGAACAACCAGAGGAAACGCAGGAAGAAGTCGAAGAACCTGGTGTTATACTTGAACGTCTGGCAGCCATGTATAACATGGCAAAAGAACTCCAACAGCTGTCGCAGGAGCATGATGATACTATGGTTCGTTCGGTGCACTTCTGCAATATTATGGACGATGCCATGACTCCTTACAAGACCATCTTCGCACAAAAGAAGAAACAGTGACAGCAACTCCCCATTACCATGTTCTTCCCTCCCAAAAAGCAGCCGTAAAGCTGTCATTGGCTGTGGAGTATGTACATGTCATCATCACCTCATTCACGGTAAGCTTACCAATCACATTCATATAAATTTATGCTTACACGCTGTTATTGATAAAGTAAAGGGTGGTTTTTTAACAGTGCAGGGAGGGTTTATACAGTAAAGGTAAAAGTAAATGTAAAATACCTATGTATATATGGTGCTCCTACTTCGCGGATTTTCACCTATTGCCGCCGGTCCAGGAACCGAACCCCTGCAAGTGATGAGGGAGCACTCATATATCTGAGCCAAAACAGAGCCCAAGGCTTCAAGACGCTATTGACAAACGGCAACCCCTTATGAATAGCAGAAAAGCTGTTGAAAAAGATCTAGTGAGATGTTGTTACAATATGGATTTGCAGCCTTCCACATCAGAGATTCTGATGCTGTATTCAGTATTTCTGAAAAGATTCTGGATTGCATTATGTCAATAAGTGCTGATCCTTGCATGTATTCGTGATCATATTCGTGAGTCTCTGTATGTGCTTGTTCAGTGTATAAATTTCTGTAGTAATACTTGTCTGTTGGCTTATGTGTATTTGTGCATATAGTGTATATGAATACTTGTATGTATGTATGTATACTAGTATGTATGTATGTATTTATATATGATGTGTGTATGTCTTTGCACTGAGGTTGTACCAGTTCTTTAAATTATGGATTACTACACTGAAGGAGAGAGAGAGAGAGAGAGAGAGAGAGAGAGAGAGAGAGAGAGAGAGAGAGAGAGAGAGAGAGAGAGAGATGAAATTGCACATTGTCTTAAGACCGGTATAGTAACACTACTTACATAATTAAATTTTGTTTTTGAATATTCATTCAAAACATTTGGAGACGCTTTATAATGACTTTGATTCAAGGATTTGCTCTATAAGGATGAAAATAGCTTCGAGTAGAAATAAACGGTAGTGAGCGAAGCCTCTGCTCTCAATATATGGAAACATGATATGATAGATGGGTGGCTTCTCTGACCCACACACTTTTTTTTTTTAGATTCTCCACCCACGGATGGGTGGAACGGGTCATGGAGGACCCGTAGGGCTGTCACCAGCCGGCACAGGCCCCAACCCCCCCACTGTGGTGCCCAACCACGGTAGTAACCTCCCCAGTATAGAGCTTAAACTCTCTTGCCTGGACGAGGCGCGATCTGTGGACCTCGCGAATGCGAGGCCAGCACATTACCACTGTACTAGCCAGGAGGCTGCCACACACACGCATACCTAACACTGCACCCACAGAGAGACTTTTTTGAGTTGACAGGGACTATAAGCCGAGGGAGGTCACTACACTTCCATTCTCCACTCCAAGAGGTGTTTGTGAAAATATTTTTCATGATCATGAAATAAATAGATAAAATCCTATAGTCCTCAAAGCATATAGTAGGTATTCTTACAATATATATATATATATATATATATATATATATATATATATATATATATATATATATATATATATATATATATATATATATATATATATATATATATATATATATATATATATATATATATATATATATATATATATATAGTCAAAGTATATTGACATTGCTTAGAAAATTATTATGTAAGAATGGATGCGATTCAAGTTTTCTGCATAGGAGAAATATATATTAGTAATGATATCCGTAATATCTGGATATTTTTTAACATGATTATCATATCCATAGAGGTTGCATCAATGACGATCTGAGGTCTAAAGGTTTGTTGGGTGATGAGGTATGGGACGGAAACAAATGGAGAAAGCTGGCCAGAAACATCGACCCCACATAAAAGTGGGAAAAGATGTAGACGAAGAAGAAGAAGAAGAAGAATCATATCCATAGAGGCTAAAGTTGTAACCTCTTGAGTGTGAATAAGACGCCGATGTGTTTTGAAGGATGTCAGTAAGCGTCAACATAAGAATATGTATAGCCTCATTACATAATTGGTAATTGTGTGTGTGCGCTTACCTAATTGTGCTTACGGAAAAGGGCCCAAAAGCTCGTATCTTTCCTTCTCCTGATCGATTCCATTTTGTACTTAGTGATACTTATCATACCTGTCCTTAAAACTATGGATTGAGATAGCATTAACTACCTCCTCGCTTAGCGAATTCCAATTACCAACTACTCTTACACTGAAAAAGTACTTCCTTACATCCTGCAAAGAAGTCTTCTTACGAAGCTTCAAACTATGACCTCTAGTTCTAGAGCCAGCCATATCAAAATATCGATCCCTATCCACTCTATCATAACCATGAAGGAATTGAAAGACTGTCACCATATCCCCCCTCAAGCTTCTAGTTTCAAGTGATGGTAAGTCTAATTCCCTCAGCCTCTCATCATAACTAAGATTGCGAATTTCTGGCACCAGTTTCGTGGCATGTCTTTGAACTTTTTCAAGCTTAGCTACGTGCTTTTTCAAGTGCGGATTCCAAAAGGGGGCTGCATATTCAAGTTTTGGCCTCACATAGGTTACATAAATATTTCTGAACATTTCCTTGTCCATGTGCCTGAAGGCTACCCTTACATTTGATAAGAAAGCATATGCTGCCCTCACTATGCCATTTTATATATTTCTGGAGACAAATCTGCCAGTATGTTTACTCCTAGATCTCTCTCATTTCCTGTCTCTTGAAGTTATACTCCAGCCACCAAGTAGTCAAGCTTGGGCCTTCTTGCGCTTGTACCAATTCTCATTACCTTACATTTTGAAGTATTGAATTTCATTAGCCACTTTTCTGACCACTCTTGCAGACTATTTAGATCTTCCTGAAGTTCTCTACCATTGTTCGCGTTTCTTACTTTCTTCACGATCTTTGCATCATCTGCAAACATATTCATTAATGAATTTACAGACTCTGGTAGATCATTTACATATACAAGGAACAAAAGTGGCCCTAAAACTGAACCCTGTGGAACTCCACTACTAACTCTTCTCCATTCAGACACTGAGTGTCTTACTCTAACCCTCTGTTCCCTTCCTCTAAGTAAGTTTTTTATCCATTCCAAGACATTTCCACCTATTGCTTGCAGCTTCCTAATAAGTCTCCCGTGTGGAACAGTGTCAAATGCTTCCTGGAAGTTTAGGAATATGCAGTCTGCCCAGCCCTCTCTTTCCTGTAAGATTCGGCCTACCTCATCATAAATTTCTAATAAGTTTGTTACTGTTGACCTACCTTCTCTGAAGCCATGTTGTCTCACTGACAAAAAGTTGAAGGATTCCAAGTGAAGAGAGATATGTTTCCTTAGTAGTTTCTCCATAACTTTGCAAACTATGCTGGTCAATGAAACTGGTCCATAGTATAGAGCTGTATCCCTCCTTCTCTTTTTGAAGATAAGTATCACATTTGCTTGTGTCCAGCATCTTGGAATCTCCCCTGACTCCAGTGACTTTTTAAATATGATACTTAGTGCCACTGATATTGAGTTTGTGCATTTTTTAAGCACATGAGGGGATATATCATCAGGACCTGCAGCTTTATGGACATCTAACTCCATCAGCGCTTTGCATACGTCTGTGGCTGAAAGGTTGATGTCCTCTAATACCTGCCCATGAGCGTCTATCTCTGCTATCTGAGGTGTGTGTGTGTGTGTGTGTGTGTGTATTTGTATTGTTAACTCGGGAAGGTGATCCAGAATGTGTTTATTTGTTTGTTTGTTTTTTTCAATGTGGTGGTTGTGGAGTAATCAAGTAAAAAGATGGAGGTTTTTTTAGAGGTGGTGGAATAACCATGAAAAATGTCCAAGTGGTTGCTATTTTGAAATATGATGGAGCAGAGTAAAAGATGAAGTGGTTGTTTCTTTTGAAAGTTTGTTTCTTTGTTTTTGAAGATGTTAGAGTACTGAATCAAAAGTGGAATGACAGAATGCTTTTTGTGTATAAAATATGCTGAGTAAGACAGTCAGAGATAGAATAATGGAATGGTTGTTGTTTTTGAAAGATGAGGAAGTTACAAAGTAAAAAGATGGAGTGAAAGAGTGGTTGTTGTATTTGAAGGAAAAATGATGGAATGATTGCAGTTTGCGAAAGTCTTGGAGTAACGCAGTTAAATGCTGGAGTGAAGGAGTGATTGAGAGAGGAGTAACGTTGCTCATATTGACAAGTATGAGGATGGACTCGAGAGAGCGCAGGCGTCATTAAAAAGCTATCTCTGTTTGTGTTGTTTGGAATATTCGTGTTTAGTTTCTCGAGGCCTATAAGCGATTATTATTTCAGTGCTTTTTAAAGGGCCAAAAGCGATGGTTTTTCAGTAGGGACCGTTGAAATATTGGTGATGATGCGGTATTGGGCACCTTTGAGTGATGCCTCTTATGTCTAAACTTTTGCTCTATTGGAACCAATCGTTGTTATGAATTCGTTAAGTGGGTAGTATTCTTTTGTTTCATATGCATTATTGAGTTAATATTTATATTGATATATGACTTTCTTAATGTCCCTCATTAATATTTTGCCTCTTGATAAGTTATGCTATCATTATGCACTAGAGCGTACGCAAACTAACTTGGCTCGTGGAAGCTTAAAAGGCATTAAATGTTGAGAAAGAATACATTTGTAAACCTTCTTGTTTGTGTACTGTTTTATGTAGTTTAAATGACATTTTACGAGTCCATTTATCCATTTCACGGGGTACAGTATCATATATATATTACTACCATTTCCAATATATGTACATATATTCCTCTCTTGGAGATTTCCAGGAGAGGTAATGAAAAAACAAATAAAAACTCAGGATCTAAAATTGTAACAAATACGATCTCTCCCACGTATTAATAACACCTTTTCCTTTGCAAGATATCCAGAACAATTAATCAGAAAGCAGGAATAACTACTTTTAGGGCTTAAAATCATACCAAATACTGTTACTCTAGTTTTTAATGAGTGCAACCTTTGCAACAGATGACGGTACAGGTAACAAAAACAAAATAACTTTTGTGGCTTTGATATCACATAATTTTTTTTGTTTTCTTTCCTTTGTTCTTGTAACGCAGTCAATCCTTTGCTGGAGATTTCAGAGTTTTTTATTTTATGATTGTGACACCATGACGGACCAAAAAAAAAAAATAAAAATAAAACTGCCATTATCGGGCCTGGGCACGAAGAATACATAAAGTAAAGAGAAACGGAGATGGAGAGTGTAATGACTTGTCAGATGTGAAGGGATAATAAAAGACGTGTAATGAATATTCAAGAATAGTCAGTGTAGCTGTAGGCATAGAAAATGAACCGTAACTGAAGGAAGACGTAACATGAAACTGTCCTAGACAGATATTTTTAAGTTCAAAAAACCTTCAGCTGTAGTATCGCAACGGGCGGTGGTGCCATGAGCCAGCCTACTACATGATCCCATATAAATATTTCTCCTGCAAAGTTTTTCTTTTTCAGGCTATCTTTGTCATTTTCTGAAGTATAGCTTCAGAAAGAAAATAAATGCCGGCTGAGTTACAGACTTTACTGCGGAAATTTCTCCATAAATTTGTTATCCTTGTTTGACGCATTTTTCGATGTTATTGGAAAGGTTTTTAACGGGGTCACAAAATTAATTACCCTTCCCAAAGCGTCACCTCATGTACTGTAAAAAGGAACGCCACGTAATTGCTTACGTTTATCTTTTTATTGTCTTCGCTATGGTCATTAACAGGGTCACTAGAAGAATTACCCTGCCAGAGCCTCGCCTCATTTACTCGTATGTGTACAGCCGAAAGGAGTACAATTTAATTTCAGGTGAGTGCATTCGGTGTTGTTTTGATTTGGTTATGTATGGAAGCAAATCAGAAATGAAAACTTGGAGGAATGAAATTACACCAAACACGATCTCTCCACTATTCATAAACGTATTCCTCTGCAAGGGCTTCCAGAACAGGTACGCAGAATACATGAATATGAATCTGGGGATATATAATCACCCTTGATGCAATGTATCCAGTTTTTATACAACGCATTCCTCTGCTTTAGATTCCAGAACAGGTAAGCAGAAAACAGAAATAAAAATCTTGGGATTTAAGATCATAATGCAATTTCTCTTTTGTTTTTCATACAACCCATTCCTTTACTGGATATTCCAGTACGATTTCACCAGTTTCTATAAGACGCATTCCTCTGTAAGTGATTCCAGAACAAGTAAACAGAACACTGAAGTAAAAATTAGGGTTCAAAATCTCATCAAATGAGTTTTTTCCAGTTAAACAGAAAGCAGAAATAAAAACCTAGGGATTTAATATCACTCCAAATGCGCTTTCTATTATTTGCATAAAACGCATTTTATTTTAACATATCCTAGAAAACTGAACCCCCCCCCCCAAAAAAAAAGCAATGAAAGCCACCTGCGCCGGTGTTCGCATTACTAATGTCAGTAACGGCGCTACTTATTTGTCGTTTAGCTTGGAGAGAGCCTAAGGGTAGATCATCAAGATACCTGTTATGCGAGAGAGAGTTTTAGGAGAGGATGTTGAGCCTGAATGATATATATATATATATATATATATATATATATATATATATATATATATATATATATATATATATATATATATATATATATATATATATATATATATATATATATATATATATATATATATGTATGTATGTATGTATGTGTGTGTGTGTGTGTGTGTGTGTGTGTGTGTGTGTGTGTGTGTGTGTGTGTGTGTGTGCTAATTACTCAACTAAATAAAATTGGATACTTACGTATTAATTAATAAATCAGTCAGAATTTATTAATATAAGTGAAAACTATAGGAATATTTGGAAAGAGTATTATCCTATTCTGAGGACATGGCAGTAAGTATTTTGATCATAGTGATAACTTGCGAGCCTTGAAGGTATATAAATGTTAATTATTTTGAAATTCTTGTTGTTTTATCTATGGAAACTTTTCCTCTGCGCTCCAACTGTAACCAAAAACACTTAAGGGGATATATACTTGATTGCGCCCGTGCTTGCCAGGGAGCACTTCTCAAAATTGGAGGTTATTTTCTGGCGCTTGCGCACATTTTATTGTTTACCATAAATCTTCTTCGTAATAATTTTTTCCTTCTTCTTTTCGAGGTATAGCATTGAATGATACGTGTCTATATATACTTTTGATGTTTTAATTTTATCGCAAAAATTTATGTCTTTCTTTTGTTTGGTTATTTGTTTGTTTGTTTGCTTTAGCTTTGCTTAAGGAATATGTGTTTAAGGCTTTTACCTTGGTTCAAGATGAGAGAGAGAGAGAGAGAGAGAGAGAGAGAGAGAGAGAGAGAGAGAGAGAGAGAGAGAGAGAGAGAGAGAGAGAGAGAGCGAGCTTACTATCGTCTGTTCAGACTTTTTCTCTTGAAAAGAAACTGTTCTACTTGCACCCCACTCATTTAATAGGGTACTTACTGGGCTACTGTGTTAATTGCAGCTTTGATATTAAGGATATAACTACCTTATCGTGCTTACCCTCAGAAAGTTTTTCGGATTTTAGTTAAAAAAAAAAAAGTATGGAAAATGGACTTGTGCAACGACCTTCTTAAGTCGAATTCTTGACCTCGTGGTTGTGAACCAGTGCCATGCCAAATCGACCCTACTTCAGTTACTGGTGATAAATATATTTATATATTATCCTTTTGCGCCTAATTGATTATTGAAAACAAAAGAGATATATAAGCTAGGAAATATAATTATGCTAATGCTTCAGTTATCAAGTATTACAGCAATTTTGTGTACCCATTTATTTCTCAAAGAATATTTAAGTACAAAATGCCATTGCTTCAATTAATTATTCAGCTTTATCGAATAGGAACCGTCAGATCCCAATGGTCAGAGCACTCGACTCGGGAAGTGTCAAACCAGTGTTCAACTATAATGCGGGGCGCTAGGAAGGGCATCCGCTTCAATTTCCCAGCTTCAACCGGTTTCCATCTCCAGTTGAATGGGGATTAAGAGCAATTACATAAAACGGACTTCGATATTATGAAATATTTTTTGTCTTAGTGTTTCAGTTTTTGTCATAAATATTCTTTATATACATTACCAACGATTTTGAAAACTTTTTGCTCTCTAGCTTTCATATTCTACCCGAATTGATGTCAGTGTATTTTATGCAGATGCTGAAACGCCGGATACACTTCAAAGGCTGCATAAATTACAGAAATATGACATTAAAAGCTCAATATATCCATTTCATAGAAATTTCCTGTATGACATGCTTTATGCTTCCTTCACTCGATTATCATTGTTATTGTTTGATGATTTATCTTGACGTTTCTTAATGCAATATTATTATGCCATTATTCAGCATCGTTGAAGTATCTGCATCACCGCACACTATATTAATGTGGTTATTACCTCGAGTTTGCCAAGTACGTTCGCTGTGATGTTAAATTGAAGATGGTGAGTTCTTCTTCTTCTTCTTCTTCTTCTTCTTCTTCTTCTTCTTCTTCTTCTTCTTCTTCCTCTTCCTCTTCCTCTTCTTCTTCTTCTTCTTCTTCTTCTTATTATTATTATTATTATTATTATTATTATTATTATTATTATTATTATTATTATTATTATTAGTAGTAGTAGTAGTAGTAGTAGTAGTAGTAGTAGTAGTAGTAGTATATTATTATTATTCACACACGCACGCACAGGTGCGAACACACACACATAAACTCTTGACTTCGTAGTCTGCGACACGAGTTCAAGTCCCCTAATGTCCTAAAGCATTTTCGTGGATAATAATATTTATTAATATCATGGTTTCATCGTGCATATATATATATATATATATATATATATATATATATATATATATATATATATATATATATATATATATATATATATATATTCAACAAAGCTTCCATGTACTGGCTTTGCTACAATATGTAGACTTATGTCTGTTGTAGTGGCTCAGTTGGTTAAGGCAGTATGACTTTGTGGCTTGTGACACAAGTTCAAGTCCCAAGAATGTCCAAGAAAAAATTATTTTTAATACCACGTTTTAATTGTGCATATATATTTTGAAATCGATGTGCAATTGTAGGACGATGATAGATAGGGACTGGAGCAATGCTTGAATGTAGTGGCTACTCTGTTATATGCAAACTTTTGTCTGTTGTAATAGCTTATTTGCTGGAGATTTTGTAGCTTGCGACGAGACTTCTAGTCCCCTGATATCCTAATCATTTTCTTTGATGATGATGATGATGATGATGATATATATATATATATATATATATATATATATATATATATATATATATATATATATATATATATATATATATATATATATATGAATGAAATTTTACTCTTTGCCGGGGCTCGAGCCTAAGACACATAATTACTGTGCCATGGTGCTATCAACTACACCAATAAGGTCTAAGGAAGAGGCAAACCTTACAGCTAATGCTATACTAGGAATTAACACATTCTCTCAGAATGCCTTTTTGTTCATATTACAGCAGTGGTGTAGTTGATATCGCCTTGGCACAGTAATAGTGTGTCTTAGGTTCGAGTTCCGGTTAGGGGTAAAATATAATTCATGTTTTCACATATGGTAATGTGTTTATTTCATTATTATTAATGCCTATATAGCTGGGATATGAATTAAATGCGAAAAAAAGAAGCCACAAGTGAAGTTAGGAGAAGCTGTAGTTTAATTAAAAAGGCATTCAGAAAGAATGTTTTCATTCCTAGTATAGCAGTTAGCTGCAAGGTTTAATCCTCTTTTAGACCACCAGTAGTGTAGTTGATAGCGTCTTGTCAAAGTAGTTATGTGTCTTAGGTTCGAGTACTGGTCAGGGGTAAAATATAATTCATGTTTTCACATGGTAGTGTGTTTATGTGATTATTGTTGATACCTGTAAAGCTGGAATATGAATTAAATGCGAAAAACAAATCCACGAGTGGGGTTAGGAGAAGCTGCAATTTGAATAAAAAGGCATTCAGAGAGAATGAGTTCATTCCTAGTATAGCAGTTAGCTGTAAAGGTTGCTTCTCATTTAGACCTTCAGTGGTGTAGTTGATAGCGCTTTTTCACAGTAATTATGTGTCTTAGGTCGAGTCCCAGTCAGGGGTGAAATATGATTCATGTTTTCACATATGGTAATGTGTTTATATATATATATATATATATATATATATATATATATATATATATATATATATATATATATATATATATATATATATATATATATATATATATATATATATATATATATATATATATATATATACACACACACACACACACACACACACATATGACTTTGTAGGTTGCGACGCAATTTCAAGTCCCCTGATATCCTAAAATATTTTCGTGAATAATGGTATTATCAATATCGCGGTGTCATCAAGCGTTTATATACTTAATAATCACGTGCAACTTCAACATGTTGATTGCATGTCGACGGGAGCAAAGTTTGCTGGCTCTGGGTTCGCCATGATATATATATATATATATATATATATATATATATATATATATATATATGTGTGTGTGTGTGTGTGTGTGTGTGTGTGTGTGTGTGTGTGTGTGTGTGTGTGTGTGTGTGTGTGTGTGTGTGTGTGTGTGTCTGTCTGTGTGTCTGTCTGTTGTGTGTGTGAGAGAGAGAGAAAGAGAGAATGTATATATATATATATATATATATATATATATATATATATATATATATATATATATATACACACATACATACACACCCACGTACACACACACACACACAAGATAAAGAAGATACTGACAAAATATCAGGGAATGGGGCCTCATTAAGATTGTTATACACAAATGCTGATGGATTAGCTGGTAAGGCAGTAGAATTAAAAGATAGGATTCACAACAGTAACGCAGATATAGTAGCAATTACAGAGAATAAGTTAAGTGAAGACATAAACAGTGTCACAGTTTTTCCTAAGGGCTTTAGAATATTAAGGGTTGAAAGATCTGAGAGGACTGGTGGAGGGATAGCACTGCTCATAAGTGAAAGGATTCAAGTTGAAGAAATAAACTTGGCTATAGAAAGTGAGTTCTAGGAATTTCTTGTTGCTCGCATAAATACTGGGTCAGATAGCATTATAATAACTGTTGTATATAACCCACCAAGGAACCAAAATAGGCTAGAAGTTTATGAGGAAAGTCATATAGGTACTATTGAAGTCATAAACTCAGTTGTTATCATGGCACGGGAGAGAAAATGTAAGATTTTGATTATGGGAGATTTTAATCATAAAGAGATAGATTGGATAAATCTTGACCCACACAGTGGTGGGGACTCATTCGGGGCAAGATTCCTAGATTGCGTACAAGGGAATTTCCTACACCAACATGTAATGGAACCAACGAGGGCCAGGGGTGGGGATGAGCCATCACTACTTGATCTAGTATTCACAGATAATGTGTTGGATGTTGAAAAAATTGAGTATGAACCACCAATTGGAAAGAGTGACCAATGTGTGTTGTTGATGGAGGAGTATATCATTGAAGATATTCTGCCTGTGAGTAGAGGCACTGAGGACATGAGGAGGAACTATCCGAAAGGAGATTACATCAAAATGAATGAGCTTTTTGCAGTTATTGACTGGAGAACCTTATTTTACAACATATCTGTACAAGAAATGTATGATATCTTTTGTTAGAAATATGGGAAGATAGTAGATTGTTGCATACCAAAAAGTAGGTGTAATTCATGCCAGAGAGAAATGGTTCGATAATGAGTGTAAAAGAGCTAAGGAGTGGAGAGACAAATGCTGGAAAGGGTATAGGAGGAGAAAAAACATAAATGCCTGGCAAACCTACCAAAGAGCAAGGAATGATTACCTAAGTAAAAAAAAAAAAGAGAGGCAGAGAGAGACAATGAGAGGGACATCACCAGGAAGGTTTAAGAAAATCCCAATCTTTTCCACAGCATTATCAGAGGAAAAGTGAAGGTAAAAGAACAGGTTTTAAGGCTTAAGAGAGCGGATGGAAGCATCACTGAGACGGATGAAGAGGTCTGCAAAGAATTGAACAAGGAGTTTCAGTCGGTATTTACAGTAGAAAATACCCCACCCCCTCAGATGCAGAGACAGAGGCTCAAGGGCCGGTATTAGAAAACATCAACCTTACAGCCACAAAGGTATGCAAAGTGCTGATGGAGCTAGATGTTCATAAAGCTACATATATCCCCCTCATGTACTTAAAAAATGCACAAACTCAATATCAGTGGCACTAAGTATCATATTTAAAAAGTCACTGGAATCAGGGGAGCTTCCAAGCTGCTGGAAATAAGGAAACGTGATACTTATCTTCAAAAAGGGAAGGAGGGATATGGCTCTAAACTATAGACCAATTTCATTGACCAACATAGTTTGCAAAGTTATGGAGGAACTACTAAGGAAACATATCTCTCTTCACTTGGAATCCTTCAACTTTTTGTCAGTGAGGCAACATGGCTGCAGAGAAGGTAGATCAACAGTAACAAACTTATTAGAATTTAATGATGAGGGCTGGGCAGATTGCATATTCCTAGACTTCCAGGAAGCATTTGACACTGTTCCACACGGGAGACTTATTAGGAAGTTGCAAGCAATGGCTAGAATAGGTGGAAATGTCTTGGAATGGATAAAAACTTACTTAGAAAGGAAGGGAACAGAGGGTTAGAGTAAGACACTCAGTGTCTGAATGGAGAAGAGTTAGTAGTAGAGTTCCACAGGGTTCAGTTTTAGGGCCACTTTTGTTCCTTGTATATGTAAATGACCTACCAGAGTCTGTAAATTCATTCATGAGTATGTTTGCAGATGATGCAAAGATTGTGAAGAAAGTAGGAAACGAGAACAATGGTAGAGAACTTCAGGAAGATCTAAATAGTCTGCATGAGTGGTCAGAAAAGTGGCTAATGAAATTCAATACTTCAAAATGTAAGGTAATGAGAATGGGTACAAGTGCAAGAAGGCCCAAGCTTGACTACTCAGTGGCTGGAGTACTACTTCAAGAGACAGAAAGTGAGAGAGATCTAGGAGTAAACATGTTGGCAGGTTTGTCTCCAGAAATACATATAAATGGCATAGTAAGGGCAGCATATGCCTTCTTAGCAGATGTAAGGGTAGCCTTCAGGCACCTGGACAAGGATATGTTCAGAAATATTTATGTAACCTATGTGAGGCCAAAACTTAAATATGCAGCCCCCTTTTGGAATCCGTACTTGAAAAAGCACATAGCTAAGCTTGAAAAAGTTCAAAGACATGCCACGAATCTGGTGCCAGAAATACGCAATCTCAGTTATGATGAGATGCTGAGGGAATTAAACTTACCATCACTCGAAGCTAGAAGATTGAGGGGGATATGGTGACAGTCTTTAAATTTCTTCATGGTTATGACAGAGTGGATAGGGATCGGTATTTTGATATGGCTGGCTCTAGAACTAGAGGTCATTGTTTGAAGCTTCGTGAGAAAACTTCTTTGCAGGATGTAAGGAAATACTTTATCAGTGTAAGAGTAGTTGATAATTGGAATTCGCTAAGCGAGGAGGTAGTTAATGCTATCTCAATCTATAGTTTTAAGGACAGGTATGATAAGTATCACTAAGTACAAAATGGAACCGATCAGGAGACGGGAAGATACGAGCTTTGGGCTCTTTCCCGTAAACATAATTAGGTAATCACACACACACACACACACACACACACACACACACACACACACACACACACACATATATATATATATATATATATATATATATATATATATATATATATATATATATATATATATATATATATATATATATATATCCTTTTCCAGTCTACTACACGTCTGAGGTTAGCAAGGGCATGCACTCAGGGTAACGATTACATCTGCCAAAACAAGTCCTTCGCAAGAAGGCAAAGCGTCCTAGCCCTTGGTAGAAAAGGGAGTCCGTGACGTAAAACTGGAACAACAACTATTTCTTCTTTTCCCTTATTTTCTCAGTTTGCCTATCTTTTTCGTTCGGGCTTTTTACTTGTTCTCCCTCCCTCTCGTATCGTTCCAGGATTTCTCGTCACTGGAGCCTCGCTCTCTCTGGAAGTGATGTTGAAGTGTTTTTGAAAATGATTTTTATTTTCGTCTCCTACGATAATGTCTCCCTGTCGCGTAAATGGATGTAAAGCTTGACATTATCTGCATACGGTTGGCGTCTCACACACACACATCGTGTTTAACGAGGGATTATATCCTTTCACAGTAGGAACTTGGAGGCCTTTTTCCATCTCTTCTACTCCACCAACGGAAGCTTCGTCTTTGTTTGGGTGATGTATGTTTGTTTGGGGGGTTTAATGATGCCTTGTCTATCTTTTGGTTGTTATATGTCTATTTCTTTGTTAGTTTACTTGTCTTGTTCAGTAGTGTGCCTTTATATAGAGTCTTAAGTCTCATATAAAAATAAGGTCAATTCATCACGGACATTAAATTTAGGAAGTACTTTTTCTTACCGGTTGAAGCGTTCAGAACTCACAACTTTTTATATGATTGAAAGTACTTTATTTCAACGAGGGAAAACCTGCGATTTACATTTTTACTTCAGTAGAAATGTTATTTGTTTTAATTATTCTAAATGGAATGAGATCAACTATCTTGATTTTCTATTCTCAGCACATAATAAAGGTCACTATATATTCTTTTCAGAATTACTGTACGGGAGTACCGCATTTTCAGTTCAGTTCAGTGTATAATAAGAATGACATGAAACTTTTGCGGCACCCCTGTGTTTTCAATGAGCTATCCCTTCTTTCATGTGTTTACAGAAGAAGGCTGTAAATTTATAATAAACACTGGGAGCGCAGTAGCTCAGTGGTGGAGTACGAATCGGGATGTGGCAAGCCGACTAACGGCAAGTTCAATATCGTTAACGGGCGTTAGGAAGGGCATCCAGCCATAATCCTCCAGCTTCAATATGTGTCCACCCCCATTCGAATGGGGACTAATTGTGACATAAAACGGAAAAGTATATTTATAATAAAAATTGCCGCATATCATGTTTGATTCACTACCCTCGTGAGGCCCCCCTCTGTCTGTAAGTAGTGTAACTTTGTTTTCCATTTTTTGCGCTAAGAGTTTACATAAGTGTAGCATAAACTGAAACATCTCGATATGAATATCTTCTTTTCTCTTGAATACTGGAAACAGGCTTTTGGGGGAACAAGGAATTCCTCTCGAATAGAATATGTAATATACGTCTGAACTTGTTCATTTGATTTTGAAACCTTGTAAGTTTCCTACTGGCACGTCAAGGGGGCAAGAGCCGCGGGTTCATTTACATAAACACTTTCGCTCTTCTCTCTTATTGATTTGAACTCACTTTGGTGCGGCAAGATTTACTGGCGAACACTACCAAGTTTATTATGCCCTGGTTTCAGGGGAAACACCTCTCTCTCTCTCTCTCTCTCTCTCTCTCTCTCTCTCTCTCTCTCTCTCTCTCTCTCTCTCTCTCTCTCTCTCTCTCTCTCTCTCTCTCTCTCTCTCTCTCTCTCTCTCTCTCTCTCTCTCTCTCTCTCTCTCTCTCTCTCTCTCCTCTCTCTCTCTCTCTCTCTCTCAGCGGATTTTATTGTATTTTGGTTCCGTATCATGGATTGTTTCTCTCGCTCTCTTGTTGTTTCTGTTTCTCTATGTATTTATCTTTATGTCTGTCTTTGTCCGTTCCTTTGTTTCTTGCTTTTTTGTTGTCTTTTGCCAATGGTTTGGTACTGATGGCTAGATGTTAGTTACATTGTTGTTCTTAAAGTATGGTATGATAACATTTGTTCTCATAACCTAGAAAATATCACATATTATGCCATATTTCTTCATTTTATTGATGATTGTGTTAATCCTGAATGTACGTATTCTTATTAGTTAATTAATTAATAATAAATTAATTGATTCCTTAATTAGTATATTTATTTTAGAGCAGAGATATAGTACATATAAATGCATGCCTTCTAAACACGTGGGTTTATTTCCTTTGGAGTACAAAGCATACATATTTCACAGGCGCTAGAAGACGACAGGCGCCTTTAGTATCCTTTACTCATATTCAGGAAAATATAAATTATGCGAAAATTTGATTTCTTCAGAGAAAAAATCTGAATAAAACTCAGGTCCTGTGGTATGACAGCTGAGACTCTTGACCCAACAAACCTAGGAAGCTTGAGAAACTCTGCAAGGCTTATAATCCCTTCCGCCTCCATACATGATCATATGGTTTTGTAATCCTATAACTTCTTTAGGCAGCACAAACACCCCCTTCCATTCCTCTCTCTCTCTCTCTCTCCTCTCTCTCTCTCTCTCTCTCTCTCTCTCTCTCTCTCTCTCTCTCTCTCTCATCAAATCATTATCACCATCTTGTTTATTAGGATTAATTTCCGCTGTTGCTAAGCTCTTGGAGGCTAGTGTTCTCTTTTGGCTTCTCTATTTACCATCAAATGGCCTCTCTGACAACAACTATCCGCTTTTATTTGGGATTTGGACCGATGGTGAGCTGAACTGGATTTCCTTTCACACTTGCTGGATTACGCACACACACTTGTATGTGTGTGTTTGTATGTATATATGCATATATACAAACACAGACATGTGTGTTTGTGTGTGCTTTTGTATATATATATATATATATATATATATATATATATATATATATATATATATATATATATATATATATATATATATATATAAATATTGTTGTTGTTGTTGTTCCGGTTCTACGTCACGGACTCCCTTTTCTACCAAGGGCTAGGACGGTTGCCTTCTTGCGAAGGACTTGTTTTGGCATATATAATCGTTACTCTGAGTGCATGCCCTTGCTAACCTCAGACCGTGACGGGGCGCGAACCCTCGACCTGACGCCTCAGAGTCGCAGACGCTACTGCTTGAGCCACTGCGACTACAATATATATATATATATATATATATATATATATATATATATATATAGATATATATATATATATATATATATATATATATATATATATATATATATATATATATATATATATATATATATATATATATATATATATATATATATATATATATATATATATATATATATATATATCTTTCCTTTACATAATGGAAAATGGATACACCAAAGTATGTTTTTCAAAACCTTAGCAATGTATTTTTTTTTTTTGGGGGGGGAAATGGGTCATATCATAATGTTTTCTGTGCCCAGTAACAAGTTAGACGTAATATCAATATCTATCCTTGACCTAAGAAAAGTTGAAGTATTGTAAGACAAATAACTTTTTCTTTTGAGTGATATTGTGTAAACACTATTTTTCTGAATCGTGGCATAAAAATAGTTTATTACATAAGATTATGCGAATCCCGATAAATAGCTTCAGATATAATTAGGCAATTGAGAACGTATGCAAGCTCTATTGCAATAAAGAGGTAATAGGGTGAAGTTGTAGATAACTAAAAATAGTGTACCCCGGAGGCACTTTCTAAGAACATTCATTTATGATTTAGTTTATGTTATACCCAAAGGTCATTATATTTTATTAGCTGTTAATAAGGTCGAATATCTAGTTCACGTATATAGTTAATATACCTCGTAGGCGCATTCCAAGTACATTTATTTATGATTCAAGATGTTGCCTACGCTGACTTCTAAGGTCACGTTGGGTCACAGGTCGCAACATTAATCTTCGAGAGTTATTTCAGTCTTTACTCTTGTAGTATTTAAACATACAAGAAGCCCTTAACTAGAGGCTTACGATAGTCTAAATCAGAGTTTAAGAGACGGTTGTGGTGTCTGTCATGTATAAGTATGAACCTCAACGTACTCAGTAGGTAATGAGTACATTTTCTCTTCTTTGTCTTCAAGTTTTCCCACTATCATATAGGGTCGCAGGACTTGAACAGCCTCCTTTACTCTGTTAAGTTGAAAATATCATCCTCTTCTATTCTTTAATTTGGGACGGTACTCTTGATGCCGGTCCTCAGTCTGGACAGATGGTAAAGGCTGCTTCAAGAGGGACATTCGGGCTTAAGCCCCGCTTAAACCATATACATGGTTTGCTCTGAATGTAGTCAGCGTGAGTTTGTCAATAGATAGCTAATAATTTATCTGTAAACTAAAAAAAAAAAAAAAAAATACCTGAGGAATATATGACCATTAAAGCAAAGTTCTGTATATATGGAAAAAGTATATATCGAAGGCATAATTTCCCTCCATATTAGTTGAAATATTAATTTTGCTAAGTCCTCAACATATACCTTACTCCTTTTATACACATTTTGTTTTATTGGATATTAGATTTTTCACTGTCGTATAATGTGTGTATGTGTAAGGCTGAGACTCTGACAAGGGGAAAATAACCTATCGGTAATTGTACTGATAAAAAGCTCGTTGTTAAGACTTTCAAGTTACCTGTTGGTTATCTGAAGTCCATATCATGTTACCTCCTAACTTAGCCTAATAAAACCTAAGATACCCCAAAGTTATCTTGAAGTCGATTTCATTTTTTATCTCCTGGTAATCTGGTCGTCATTTTAAGGTACCCTAGGGGTTAGGGTGAAACAAGGTTGAAATTACCACACCGGTCTGCCAGTTGTGTATCAAGGTACCTCTCACATAAATATGTTTTACATTGGTATATAGCGGATCTACGCCAGAAATCACGCTACTTCCCCGAGGGGTGGTGCCCCGAGTGATTCGTGCTGCATCTATTCTCCATTTGCTTTTAGCATTAGAAAGAGAAAACTATGTGCATAGCGACTTGCAATCCATCTTAACGCCAGGAGTTTTTCGGCATAGAAAAAGAACTATTGATACGAAGTGATTGATACATCATATTATTCGCCTGAAGCTTTTGAGAATAGAAATGGATGATTTTTGTGATGCATCTTTTCACCAGAAGCCCCTGGGAATAGAAAAAGCATAATATGTGCAAAGTAATTTGTACTGCATCTTTTCGCCTGAAGTCCTCGAGAATAAAAGAAGGGGATAGATGCAAGATGATTTGTACAGCTTCATTTCCTCAGAAGCTTTTGAAAAGAAAAAAGGGAAGATAAGTGCATTGTTTGATCCATACTGCAGCATTTCTCCAGTTGCTTTTGAATATATATATATATATATATATATATATATATATATATATATATATATATATATATAATAGATAGATAGATAGATAGATAGATAGATAGATAGATAGATAGATATAGATAGATAGATAATTTATTGTCAAATTGCAGTACACTAAGTATACAAAATGAAATTCTTTGTGGCACTGAGCCCTCGACTACAATCAAGATAAAGATAATATAAGATGGTATAAAAACATGGCCTACACAAAAATATAGGCTACATACATGTACATACACATTTACATATACATATCCACATACCTACCCAATTACACACACATGCACACACATACGCACACACACACACACATTATACAATCGCCCATAACGCTACATTAAAATATCCATCATCTTAAAAACCAATCCATCACAGTGATGTAATGGCTTATCTCATGTGTACCAATTTTTAAATTGTTAAAAAGTAAAATACTCTTTGGAATGAAGGATTTTTTTTATATCTATTTGTACGCTGTGCCGGCAATGCTAACCTTCTTCCAGACTTTACAAAAGTGTAACAGTTGTGCAGTGGATGGGTTCGATCCTGCATGATCTTTTCTACTTGTTTTATTACTCCTTCCTGATATAGTGTGTCCAGTGGTTCAGTAACTGCCCCTGATTTCCGACTTTTTTTAACAATTATTAAAAGCCTATTTTTGTCTTTACATGTCAATTTTCCATACCAGGTGGTTAATGAGAACTTGATTATAGATTCAATAATGGATTTATAGAACAAGCTAATTATCTTCCTACTTACGTGTACATTATTTAGCATACGCATAAAATTAAGCCGTTGGTTACATTTTTTTAACACCAAGTCAGTATTTTCCTTTCCTTTTAGTTGATTATCTATCACACATCCTAGGTACTTATAATTACTAACTCTTTCAACACATTCCTGATTTATTACAATTTGGTCTGGTATTACTTTTTTTTCTGAAATCAATTAACATATCTTTTGTCTTCTTTACATTTAGTTCCAAAAAAATAATCTTACACCAATCGACAAAATAATTAAGCTGTGTAATATAGTCCTCACAATCATCATTCAAAATTTTCCCCGTAATAACTGTATCATCAGCATACTTAATTATGGAACAGTTTCCGAACAAGCTTCTACAGTCGTCTGTATATAGGGTGAACAATACTGGAGATATGACGCAACCTTGGGGTGCACCTGTGTTGGTGATAATTGTGTTAGACTTAACATCATATATCTTGGTATACTGTGGCCTCTGGGTTAGGATACTGAAAATCCACTTCAAGAGGTAACAGTTTACATCCATTCTCATCAATTTATTCAATAAGATGTGGGGTTGGATTGTATTGAATGCAGAACTGAAATCAACGAACAATAATCTTATTTGTGTGTTCTGTTTATCTACGTGTTCTCTAATATAATTTAGTAGGGTTAGACTTGCATCCTGAACACTCCTATTTGTACGATAAGCAAATTGAAAAGGGTTAATAATGTTATTTGTGCTTTCACATAAGCGAGTTTTCAGTATGTCCTCTAAACATTTCATGTTATTTGATGTTAGCGCTAAAGGCCTGAAATCTTTGAACGCTTTATATATATATATATATATATATATATATATATATATATATATATATATATATATATATATATATATATATATATATATATATATATATATATATATATATATATATATATATATATATATATATATATATATATATGCAGTATATATATATATATATATATATATATATATATATATATATATATATATATGCAGTATATATATATATATATATATATATATATATATATATATATATATATATATATATATATATATATATATATATATATATATATATATATATATATATATATATATATATATATATATATATATATATAAAGATCAAGAGAGTAAACTCTTTCATCGGTTCAGATTTCCCTCTAGCTCAGCAAATGTATCTTGGCGGTTAGTACATGCTTTTACAATGATCGTAATTCGGGGCCCTTGTAAAGGGGATGGTCGAGTAGCACACAAAATATTTTTGGGCATTTTTCGAACTATTTCTTTGGTAAGGGCAATTATGGCCTAACCGTAGCTGCTCTTGTAGAGAAAATTAAATAAAATTATAAAATTCCCGATGACAACGTATTGCCCGCATCCTTGTTTAATTGTTCTCAGAGGGCGATACATTTAACAGAAATTTCTGAATTAATTTTGTACTTGAGAAAACAGCCATTATATCCTTGGCAAGAATTGATTTAGAGATAATGTCGCTAACAAAACTAATTTTGTGTTACTTGTTTAAGAGAACTTTTTACGTGGTTATAGAAAGGATATCTACTAATTTACCAGAAAGTCCAGAAACTAATATTATTCATATCACTTTTGACACGTCGTAATATACCGATTTTAGTTTTAAGTGCACTGCAGTCAGTTTCTGTATTTGATTATATATATATATATATATATATATATATATATATATATATATATATATATATATATATATATATATATATATATATATATATATATATATATATATATATATATATATATATATATATATATATATATATATATATATATATATATATATATATATATATATATATATAAGCAGATGAGTTTTGTGGAAGCAATATTGCTTTCATAAGGGATGGAAGGACACCAAATACTTCATCAGAAAGTTCTTGAACTGCTGTTGCCTATATAGAGAACATCGTTCCTGGTTGCTCAAAATATGTCGATTTGAACAGCTTTTAATTGTATACTGTTCACACTGTTCCATTTTTTTCCCCGTTTTGTGTGTAACTATGAAGCCCCATTGGAATGGGGATAGACACAGACTGGTTTGAGCTATAAGGAAATTAAGGCTGGATTCCCATCCTAACGCCTCTCGGTAGGATTGAACTCGCGTTTGTCTGTCTTGTCACCTCCCGACACGTGACCTCTACCACTGAACTGCTCAGTCTGCAGTACTTTGATGATTAATAGCTAAACGAGTGTTGTCAAGATTTAATTAATTTCATGGATGAAGGAGGACAAGCCAATATATTCTTCATTATCAATTCTTTATACTATTGATTAACCTTAACAAGAATATCTTTTCTGGAATTCCATAATATGTCTATCTGATTAGCTTTATAAGTATACAAATGTGTTATTCATTGTACTAATTTGTTTATATTATAGTGAGTTTTATCGAAGACATTATTTTCAAGGTTGAAGGAAGGTCTTCAAATCTCCTTCGTCAGTGGCTTCAGATATGATTATCCTTATTATTTATTTGATTCTCGAAGGTGTTTCGTATGTTGTCTTGAACAGTTTTTGAGATGTATGCTATTTAGAAAAGGTGAGCAGCGGATTCTTTATCTATCTATCTATCTATCTATCTATCTATCTATCTATATATATATATATATATATATATATATATATATATATATATATATATATATATATATATATATATATATATATATATATATATATATATATATATCTGATGTATGGGCTTCCTCCATACGATAAAGCTGGATAACACCTGCATGACATTCAAGTTGTATTCTTCATTATAATTGTAGGTAGCATTTAACAGATATGCATCGTCTTCTTTATATTTGTTTATTAAAACTATTAACTTATTTCCTCAAAGCTCCCCATCCTACACCTGACAGTTCCCCGCCCCCTTAGGGGGAAGCTTCTATATAGATCGTAGTTCTGCCCACGGCAAGGCCTAGCTTCTAACTGATGCGCTCTGTGTATGCTCTCCTCCCTGGTGGGGGTTTTTTAGGTTAAGCACTCTGCCCTTTACTGGCTCTTGGCGCCTATATGAGAGGCATAAAATTATAACACAACATTTGACTTTTCTTACGACACTCCCCACCACCACTCTGAAAAATCATATTTCAGATGAAGCATTAAACATTTTCTTTGAGAGCCTTATAATTTTTTAACTTTCATTATTTTGCAAAGAAACGGGGAAGAACTATCTAATCAACTGCCTTATGACACTATTACAGTTTCATATAATTATCTAACTTTGTGTGCTTACATATGGCCATTGTTTGTACCCAGAGGTGATATCTAGTCTTTCCTGCATTTGTAATAGCGAATTAGGCCCTGTTTTCCAGCCCTAGAGTCTACTACTGGCTATTCTAATTGCAAATTTGAGCTTGAGAGGGAGATCCACCTCCGGGGGATAGGTGTCATGAGAGGAAAAATGGTGTCAAGACCACCTCAAAAGTTGTAAAACGTGGGGGAGAAGGCACTCGAACTGGATATATCTGCACTCTTCCAATGTCCGATGGTCCCCCAACGTAGGGTTAAGGGTCATACGTTGTTACAACCCAGACCTATCTCACAGCGTAGAAATGAGGGGATGACGGAAAAAGGCGTGGGGTCGTCCCAGTTCCTAGCAATACCCCAAAAAGAGAGACTCCATATGGGGACAGAGGGAATGTTGGGAATGCAAAAGATATGCCTACATCTACACCGAGTATTCTTGGATATTCGTTACACATGTCTTATTATCCCTTCACATCTGACAAGTCACAATACACTCCCTATCTCTGTTTCTCTCTATGTTTTCTTCGTGCCCAGGCTCTATGAGGGTAGATTTTTTTTTTTTTTGCCCGTCCTGGTGTCACAATTATTAAAAAAAAAACGGATTACAGGATTGTCAAGATTACTATGCTCTTAATGCTTACTAAAATTCTCCTGAAAGACATTCTCGTACATACAGAGCATTTGATTTCAGAAAAACTAACAAAAGAAAAATATGTTCCTTACAATAAGCATTCTAATTAAAGGCAAAAAATCTAAATTAAGTATTCACAATTCCAATATATAGCTAGTAAGCATTGACAAAATTATTTAAGAACAAAACTAATTAAGCTATTACATTACTCAAATGATATGAAATACATTTTGATATGATCTCTGCAAATATTCATTACTAAAACAAAGAAATTGTCATAGTGAGAAAATAGAGTTAAAAGGATTCACAATTACAATATGTAACTACTAATCAATGGCACGAATGATTTAGGAGAGAAACTAAATGAACATGATTATGTTACTTAAATAATTTAAAATACAGTTGGATATGATCTCTGCAATATTCGATAGTAACATATAACACACATTATAGTGAGAAAAAAATTAAAATTCAACAAATGCACAATTGATAAATGACAACTATTCTTTAATGACACTATATTAAACTTACTTCTAGGGGAGTCTTTAAGTTTTTTTACCTTTTTACTTTAAATTGAACGAAATTAAAATTTTTACGTCTATACTTTAAAATTTCATATATATATATATATATATATATATATATATATATATATATATATATATATATATATATATATATATATATATATATATATATATATATATATATGGGAATTTTTTTCTTCCCCATCTTTATCAGTTCAAATACGTAGCTGAAAAGATGTTATTTCCCTTTAAGGACATTTTAAAATTTTTAATTATTTCTATCTATCTATCTACCTTGGCGGTTTCCCCCTTCAATTGGGGGGTAGCCGACATCAAGAAAGGAAAACAATAAGGGAATTACTTTGCTCTAATGGGCAACGACGAGGGAGCTAGCGACCGTTCAGATGGCACTGCTGGAGTGCCACAGCCCATCCTCCCGGCTCTTCCACAACCTGTGTCACTTCACAACTGCCAACTCCTCCTACTGCCCCTACCACAGGGCTACCTCTGTAAGATGCAGCCCCGTGGAAACAGCAGATGCCCATCAGAGCTGCGTCACAATCACTCGCCACTTTTTCCTATTCCTAGCACGCTCGCTTGCTTCCCTCACATCCATCCTCCTATCATTCAGGGCTCTCCTTACTCCATCCATCCATCCAAACCTAAGCCTCCCTCTAGCATTTCTCCCATCAACTCTTGCATTCATCACCTTTTTCAGCAGTCTTTCATCATCCATCCTTTCCACATGGCCAAACCATCTCAGAACATTCATATCTACTCTGGTTGCAATTTCTCTCCTCACACCCGTTCTTGCTCTCACCACTTCATTCCTAACCTTATCCATTCGAGATACACCAATCATACTCCTCAGGCATTTCATCTCAAACACATTTAGTTTTTGTCTCTCACTTACTTTCATATCCCATAACTCTGATCCATACATCACAGTTGGCACAACCACTTTCTCATACAAAACTTTCTTAACATTCATTTTCAACCCTCTATTCTTCATCACTCCTTTCAACGCATCCAACACTTTACATCCTTCATTCACTCTGTGACACACATCTGCTTCCACTCCACCATTTGCAGCTATAACCGAGCCTAAATACTTAAACTGCTTAACTTCCTCAAGTGTCTCTCCATTCAACATAACATTCAATCCAGCACCATCCTCATTCCTTGTACACCTCATAACCTTACTCTTTCCCACATTCACTCGCAATTTCCCTCTCTCACACACCATTCCAAATTCTGACACTAACTGACACAGCTTTTCCTCTGAATCTGCCACCACTACAGTATCATCTGCAAACAGCAACTGATTCAGCTCCCACTCGCTATCATCCCCATCTACCATTCTCAGACCTCGACCATGCACTCGCTCATTCACCTCTCTTACAACTCCATCAATATACAAATTGAACAGCCATGGTGACATCACACATCCCTGTCTCAGTCCCACACTCACTGGAAACCACTCACTCACTTCATTCCCTACCCTAACACAAGCTCTACTGCCCTCATACAAACTCTTCACTGCATGCAACAATTTACCATTAATTCCATATAATCTCAAAACATTCCACATAGCCTCTCTATCAACTCTATCATATGCTTTCTCCAGATCCAAAAATGCAAAATACACATCCTTACCCTTTGCTAAATATTTCTCACATAACTGCCTAACTATAAAAATCTGATCTATACAACGTCTACCTCTCCTAAAACCACTCTGCTCTTCCGCGATCACATATTCTGTCTTATCCCTAATCCTATTAACCAGTATCCTCCCATACACTTTTCCTACCACACTCAACAAACTTATACCCCTAAAATTACTGCATTCATACACATCTCCCTTACCTTTGTATAGGGGCACTATTCAAAAGTATTTAACTTCATTAATTATAGGGATTTTCAATTCCCTTTTTTAATCATTTTGAAATTTTTAATTATGGGGATTTTCAATTCCCTTTCTCATTTTTATGGAATTTATTATATGTATGGGGATTTTTTTCGTCCCTTTCTCATTCTTAATTTTAGGGACTTTCATTTCCCTTTTCTCGTTTATAGTTGTAGGGATTTTCATTTCCCCAGTCCAGTACCCATCACTGCTAGGTCTTGGGCTTATTCCCACACCTTGTTCCCGTTAAACCCCCACCTTACACTTTGAGGTTGATCCGGGTTGTAACCCCGTACCATGAGCTCTTTTTCTTGAGACATGGCCGGACAACAGAAGGGCGCCGATATATCTGCCATGAGCAGATATATGCAGTAGCTTATTTTTTATTTACAATGTAAGTATGCATTTGAGTAGTCGCCGTGGCTCAAGCGGTGGTGTCCGCGACTCTGAGGTGTCAGGTCGAGGGTTCGCACCCCGTCAGGGTCTGTTGTTAGCAAGGGCATGCACTCAGGGTAACGATTACATCTGCCAAAACAAGTCCTTCGCAAGAAGGCAAAGCGTCCTAGCCCTTGGTAGAAAAGGGAATACGTGACATAAAACCGGAACTTGGACTTAGTTGAGTAACTGATACGTAACATTAGTATACTATAGATATCAAAAAGAAAAATCATGAAATGCTGAGAACAGCCACTAAAGAAATTTTCTTATTAGCAGTGACTACAGTAACATAAAAGCCTGAATTCAAGATAAAAAATACAAATCATTTGGTTACTGCTGATAGGATTTACTAAAATAATAATTAGCAAAAGGCCATGGAGTGATAGCAACAATAACAGCCAGCATAATCATAACAATGATAATAATCATGATCATAATAAGAATAATAAAAATAGAAATAAAAATACTGAATCAGGAATAGCAGTATAAAATGATACTCACATTCTGAAGCAAGAACAGAGTTCTATACTTATATTTCATTATAATGCTCATTTTAAATTAGTCTATTTTACTATTCGAATTCCTGCAGTTATGATATATATATATATATATATATATATATATATATATATATATATATATATATATATATATATATATATATATATATATATATATATATATATATATATATATATATATATATATATATATATATATATATATATATATATATATATATATATATATATATATATATATATATATATATATATATATAGGTGCATAGTCACCAATCTTCTGGTTGCCCAATTTGTCAGTGGGAGCGTATCTGTTTTCAAAAACAGTTGCTATATATGGCAGAAAAACTCATATGGTAATCAGTGCAAATTATGTCTTATCAGTATTTATGCAATATCAGCATGCAAAAACTTATCAAATGTAATAAAACTTGGGCACATTTAGTATCTAGCAAATTTGCAAAAGAACTTAAAAAAATCAATAATTATAATACTCTGTCAACATAAAGAAATAACATGTTTCAGCATGGAAGGGGCAAAAGACGAGAGAGAGAGAGAGAGAGAGAGAGAGAGAGAGAGAGAGAGAGAGAGAGAGAGAGAGAGAATCTGAGTCTGAGTCAACTTATTTCCTTCAAAAGAAAGGTATATTTTTCGCTTGTAAGGCCCCTTTTTATGACTTGATTTCCTGCCCAACTATACAAGGGGACAGAGAGCAACCACAACCATTTTCTAAGGTCTAAAAGGAAGAAAAGCAAAATAACTTAGTGTACAAATAATGAAACATTGAAACATAAATCCATTCTTTTTCTGTTTAACATTGCAAATAACTTTAGTGAAATAAGCATACACATCCTTGTCTATTATGGCAGTCTTTTGTCTTTTTTATAAATCAGAGGGTTGAGTCAAAGCACACACTCGCTATAAGTCAACATACCTCTGACGAAATTTAAACAAAATACTACAATCATATTTGATAATTATATTTAATAAAATATGAAACTCTTGGAAGCTTAACAAGAATTGTAGATTAACAATATTTTACACCAAAGCTGATATCTCAAGAGAATTTTCTTATTTTTATTTATTTATCTCTGCTACTATCAACAAAATTTACTATTATCCTTTCTTAATAAACGATATACAAGGACTTAAGTATCATTATTTTTAAATTACAAACTCAAAATATAAGCTCTGAGAATCTCAGTTCTCTTAATTAGCTGAATTTTAATTATAAATTTCTGGACAGTGACAGTAATTAACAATAATTATCTCTAGCTAAGCTTTTCAAAGATTGTCTCTGTGCATGCAGTAATAAAGTTAAAAATAATATTTCATTTGCAACACTAAAGAATGAATTTTGCTTAAGTTTTAAAATATCCTAAGGAATCGTACATAAAAAATAATATATATATATATATATATATATATATATATATATATATATATATATATATATATATATATATATATATATATATATATTCTTCTACAAACTCAAATTTAATCTTTTTGAGTGACTATTCAACAGAATTACCTCAGGAGACAGGAGGGAGTTATATATTTTTTCCCCTTTTCTATACTTACCTTCTTTTTTCCCTACCCCCAATACTGCTCAATATTTGTCTTCTGGACTTCAGATGGCTAGCTTTTGCGGGGAGTTTTGCATGTAGGCGCTGTCCCACCCCTGTCTGTTTGGTTTCTAGATCAACTTCGTCTCTTTCAAGTACAGAAAACAGCTGTGTGACATTTTTGTTGTCATTTCTTGCAAGTTTATACACTCCATTCTTCATGACCAAGCTGAAATAATGGTGACAAACATTATCATGGCTTAAACTTCAAAGTTTTATTTTATCAATTTAGCATATTCTTTCGAACAATTAATGTAAATTCTGCAACTAGAAAAGAAGTAAAAATTCCTTCATAGACTCACATCCTTTATCACTTAATATCTCACCTGGAATTTTCGAAAATCGAATAATAATCTCGTTGACGGAGTAGGGGACAAAAACTCACGTTGTCTCAAAAATATTTCTGAATAGATATCGCAATGGCTATAGCACCTCCCATTCAAACTGCGCTCATATGACTTGCATTAAGACACGGTGACGCAGGGGAAGAGTCCTCCCAGACCCTATCCCCATCCTGCTACCTAACGGACTTTCCGTGATTGCACCTACGAGAGCATCCGTCCCATGATACCCATGTCCAGCCATACCCATTCTCTCCCGCACTCACCACTTTCAAATCTCGCGCTCGCTTTCTTTCTGTACAACTCCCTTTCTAGACGCTTTGCCATTTCCCACGTGGATTCCTTTCCCAATCACTCTGGAGGAGTGTGTGTGAGATCGCGGTCGGCCCGGTGGTCGCATGACTGTGTCACCAGTCCTAGGTCCTCCCCACACTCCCAACTACGGTACAGTAGGGCGACTCTCTAACCCCCCTATCACAGCACAATTTACTCTACTCTCTTTCCCCGCCTGCATAGCATCTTAACAAATGAAAAAATACTCGCTATATCAAACAGTAAAGATCTTAATAATATCACAAAATTTTCTTATTCTTCAAAAGGATATGACATACACGTATTTTAATATTAAAAATCAGTACAATTATTATTACTTTATAATAACGACGTTGGAAGATCGATCGGTCATTTCCACATTTTTTTCTTGGAAAATTTAACCCGCGAAAAAAAAAAATATATAAATACTTTAAAGTGAATTCAAACTTATTTCTCAAAATAATTCTTTCGCTCATTTAAAAATCTGATTCTTATATTTTATTCTAAACTGTCAGTTTTGCTGTAAGAAATTAATATGAAAATAATATTACACCAACATTAAATTTTTTTCAATTTAAATCAATACCTTTGCCTGTTTAATAATAAACTTAGGCAATAATAAAAATAAATGGAACACCTTTCAAACGCAATTACTCATTATATTGTTCAAATTATAACAAAAATCGAGTTCATTACTGCTTATAGCTATTAGTACTAATTATCCATGTTAGTAATGGGTACAGAAATTCTACTTTTATTAATTTACTAAAGCCATACTCCCTTTTCTATGCAGGGTGGCTGAGTCAAAGCATAACTACAGAGTAAAATGGCAGAGTCCACTGACCTCAATTTCTTTTAATATTTGTCCCATTACTCACTGGATAAAAATTACAAGTACTTAGCTATTTTGGGATGCTGCTTGAAGAACGTTACAGCCACAGGCACTGGAGGAGGGGTTTTTTCTTTCTTCTGCGCTCGTTGATTTTCTCGCCGACGTTGTCCACACGTCTCGTAAAGTCGTCGATTCACCATCACAAGCGTCTTCTTAGTCGAATTTGGCAACAAATAACTCCTGGTAGAGGCGCTGAATCTCAAAACCACATTGACAGTGCGGTGCACGGTGATATACACAGAGGGCGCTGAATCTTTCTCCCAGCTGATGCTTCTCAGCCTTCGTGAACGAAGTTTTAGCAACTTCCCTTCAGAGTCAAAATGCATGGGACAATTCTTACTGCGGGGCACCTTGCCTATATGGGGATGGGGGAGAGGTGGGACTGGCTGTGGTTACTCGATACACTGAGCATGGTCGGAGCCTGAGGCGTCTCTCTTGGCATTGCTTGCTTGTAAGCATCTAGAAGTTTCTACCTCGGACATTTCTCCCAGAGATGCATTTATATTTGTTTCTTGCATTTTGCACGGCACGAGATGGACTGGCATAGAAAAATTTTTCTTGTCTCTTCATTGTAACTATGGCGTGGATTCGTCCTGAGCTGGCACCACTGATGTATGGGCTTCCACCATACTATAAGGCAGGATAACACCTACATGACATTCAATTTGTATTCTTCGTTATAATTTTAGGTAGCATTTAACAGATATGCATCGTCTTCTTTATATTTGTTTATTAAATCTATACACTTATTTCCTCAAAGCTCCCCTTCCTACACCTGACAGCTCCCTGCCCCTTAGGGGGAAACTTCTATATAGATTGTAGTTCTGCCCACGACAAGGCCTAGCTTCTAACTGACTCGCTCTGTGTATGCTCTCCTCCCTGGTGGGGGGTTTTTAGGTTAAGCACTATGCCTCTACTGGCATTTGGCGTCTATATGAGAGGCCTAAAATCATAACATACAACATTTGACTTTTCTTACGATATATATATATATATATATATATATATATATATATATATATATATATATATATATATATATATATATATATATATATATATATATATAGTGTGTGTGTGTGTGTGTATTTACTTAACCGTTTGTTCATGAGAAGAGCCCCATGCTCGTATCCCCCGTCTTCTGGTCGGTTTAATTTTTATTTTTACTTACCGAGTCCGATCTTAGCTTTCTTGATTACTAGGAATGCATTTAGCAGTAATAGTTTCATCGCATAGCGAAGTCCAGTTATCAACTAATCTTACACTAGTTACTTCCTAACATCGTGCAAAGAAGTTTTTTTTCACGAAGATTCAATCTATCTCTAGTTGTAGAACCACCCTTATGTAAAGTACTGGAAGACTGTAGAAACCTTTTCCATATTCCCGCCTTAATTTTTCCTCTGGCTTCGAAAGGTGGTAAGTAGATAATTAAGTGTCGAATGAATTTATTTTTAGATATTAATGCTTTTCAGCCTCTGTTTTATGTTTTACATATTCAGTGTTAAATATTTCATATGAGTTTAATATGGTTGGGTGAAGGTCTTTTACATTGGTTGGGAAGAAGCATAGGAATTGCTGACATAATCTCTATGCAGACGCACTAAAAATTTTACATTGCCGATGCAATATACAACAACGTGCATTATGGCCTCAAAGTTATTTTAGTAGTACAGAGCTCGAGTAGTTTTGTAATTATTTATTCATTTCGTTTCTAATGATTTGTGTAATTGTATTTTTTTATAAAGTTTATATATATATATATATATATATATATATATATATATATATATATATATATATATATATATATATATATATATATATATATATATATATATATAGCAAGTATGCTATTACTCACTTCTCACATTGTCGATTAGATTGAGAAAAGTTTTTAAACTTACTGTGAAGTCCTTTTGAAATGTTACATGTGTTTAGACTAAAACCACACTTACATACACAAGAACACATACACACACTTACTCATAAACACGCATTCTGCCTATAATATTGTCCTATCTATTTTTTTGTATTTTCAAGGTTGAATGTAGCAAGAGTCTTGCACAGGGTTTGTGTAAATGGTATGTTAAAATAATGTGATATTCGCTAATGCATCACTACATGACTAAACAATTTTATTATGACTTTTAAACATTCTTTATATTCTTTAAACAATTTAAAGACTGTGTATGTTGTGTCATTCAATTTAGCAATATTTCGTTTTGTTTCATTCCCTACTGCTCGAGAAAATATGAATTCTAAATATGTATTAAGAACTATAATAACTTTATAAAAACTGCAAAAATATATTTCATTCAATTTATCCTTAATTCAGTTTATATTACCCACAAGAATATATATTTATAAGCATACATTAAGAACTACAAACACTGTAAAAGAACCGTGAAATTAATATTTAATTAATTTAATATATTTTTCATTTTGTATCATCCAATTCTATACGCTCACGAGAATCGTAGTGAATGAAATGGCAGATTTTAAGGTAAACATCGTTTGTTTACCGAACCGAAAGGAGATTCGTCAAAATAATATTTTTGTTGTAATATTTTACATGACAGCTGCCACTCGATTCCAGACTGTGTTTGAAGTTTTAGCACCATAAATGTCAAAAGCATTCTGTCTTGATGCGTTAAAACCACACACACACACACACACACACACACACACACACACACACACACACACACACACACACAGAAATCATGGACTCTACCTTGCTGGAGTTTGGCGTCCAGTTCAGGCGAGACCAAGAAAATCATGAAATTTAACCTAGTAGAAAGTTGTTTTTAGTTTCTAACCAAGGTTAACAGAAATCATTGAAGCATAGGTGAATGATATATAACATTCTCTCTCTCTCTCTCTCTCTCTCTCTCTCTCTCTCTCTCTCTCTCTCTCTCTCTCACACACACACACACACACACACAGATATATATATATATATATATATATATATATATATATATATATATATATATATATATATATATATATATATATATATATATATATATATATATGCTACTCTGCTAGATGCTGAAATTTTGGCCATCAAACAATTCTTTTTTGTTTTTATTGTTATTATATATATATATATATATATATATATATATATATATATATATATATATATATATATATATATATATATATATATATATCAGTGCATATATAATCAAATTTTTAAGAATTATTTAAGTTTTCATTATAGCATTATAGGGATTTAATAATGCCTATAACGGTTGGATTTTTTTTTTCTTGGACTGATTTATTTGCATTTGGCAATTGTTTTCCGTGGTTTTTGAGCTAAATTGAGTTTTATATGTGCAGCTTTATTTCTGCTTCCTTTATATTTATTTTTTTTAATTAGGTAAACAACAGCATCTGTAGATAAACTATTCAAGTAGATATATGTGACATCGCTCTGACTCTTTGCGTACATCAACAAAAATATGTTGTATAAAATTGCCAGTTTGTCATCTGACTTCATCTAGTCTCTCTCTCTCTCTCTCCTTTACCGCGCGAGTTTATGAGGGTCACTATTTTTATTTGTTATGTTTTTAGTAGAGTCTTCCATGTTAAGGCAGTTCTTTGTTCATAGCTACCTAAGTGATGCGAACGTGTTAAAAGGGAGGAATTTCTGTGATATAAAGAATGGTAAATCCGGTAGAAACAAAGGCGTAAAAAAAAAATAAAAGAAATATAAAATAAAAATAAAAAAAGACCCAAAGAAATGTGGATAGAATGCATAAATCAAGACGAGGACGGCATTCAGTTGAAATGAGTGGGGGAGTCTTGTCAATTTAAGAGACCCAACATAAAAGTTGAGAACAAAGAAGAATAAAGTTTTAGTGTATCTTTCCAGTTTCTTGTATGTCTCTGACAATGTCAGTTAAACATGCATTCAGTCTGAAGAAAAGGAGGTAAATTTTTTAAAGGGCTTTTTGCCTTGTATTGACCTCTGTGATGCTGTTACGGCAAAGATAATTTATCTTTAACTGGGGAAAATAAAACATTTTTCTAGTATCTTTTCTTTACCATTAAGGATATTGCAGATCCATTTCACCCTCTCATCCTACTTGTTCATGTGTTTATGCTTTGAAGTATGGGTGAAATCTTTTACGAGTTAGCCATCGCGTTTCAAGACTGCAAGAATTCATCTTTACCCCAACTTCATATTATTTCCACCTAAATAAAATTTCAGTAATTTATCATTTACTTAGAGTGAGATTTCACTTTTCATCATTCACTTAGTTTTTGTATTACTTTCTATCAACATTTTCTCTCTGTTTCTTAGCACACATCTTGTGAAAGATATCATCTCATTTATTAAGGAAAAACCTATGTTTTTCACAACAAAAAAGTAAATGCAATAAGAAATTGCCAAAAAGACTCAGAATGCGAACTTTTGGCAAGGAATTTCCACCTCTTCTGCATAACTGAATGCTGGAAGTAAAATTTGCGAGAATCGGTGACTGCCCTGAAGTATTTCACTAGTGCAAATTGAGTTGTAAGTTTTGAGAGAAAAAATGCTTTGTAATGCATCAAGTGACCCAAGGAAAAAAACAAAAAACAAAGGCAAGTGGCGCATTTCATCATATTTTTCCCCCCTCTAGCAACTTGGTTGTGCTTTTTTTTTAGTTCAGATTTTTCTTTTATTTTAAGGCTTGTTATTAGTAGTTAAACATCTTTCACGTGTTATGCATGTTTTTCTTGTTGACGGATATATTACGCCTACGAGTGTCGCATGTACAAGCTAGAAGTCCCACGTGGCTTTCTTTGTTCTCTGAGACCACGCTCAAACTGGCGGGGGAAACTGGCATTCTTTAGGCACCCCCAAACCATAGGTCATGGGGTGTTCCCCCTTCTCTGGAAGCCTATTGGTGGAAACACAACCAAGAACTATGCCCGCCATCTCTTTGTATTTTTGAATGATCTGAGGTGATAAAAAGGGTCAAGCAATGAGTGAGGGAAGCAGAGTATTGTTGGCGCCCATACAGATAACATTACGTTAAGGGGACAGGGGCATTGAGGTCTAGAGGAAGTGTGTAGCTTCTAAATAAATTAAGTGTTAAGTATCATCACATATCTATCACCTTGCACGATCGAGACCTGGCCTGTCGTGTAGAGAATAATAAGTAATATCATATGCGACACTGGTGACAGTGAAAATACAACTAAATACATGACAGTAGAGTGTTGTTGTGTTCCGGTTTTACGTCACGGACTCCCTTTTCTACTAAGGGCTAGGACGGTTGCCTTCTTGTGAAGGACTTGTTTTGGCAGATGTAATTCTTACCCTGAGTGCATGCCCTTGCTAACCTCAGACCCTGACGGGGTGCGAACCCTCGACCTGATGACTCAGAGTCGCGGACACTACCGCTTGAGCCACGGCGACTATGACATGACAGTAGAGTACATCTACAAAATATGACAATGGTATACTGCAGGCACTATGCCAAATACCACACTGGTTGCAGCCTAGTACAATTCCACACCTGAAATATCGTGAAGAGACAAGAAGTTATATGCAAGTGAATCTCATGCTGTGAAAAAAATGCAAGATACAGAAGATTAGAAAACATCTCTGGAAGAAATGTCAAAGGAAGTTCAGTGAAACTACCTCATCCATGTGTAGGAAAGGCACCCAGCATTAAGAAGTGTCCCATACATTTTGACTGAGGGAAATTGCTGAAACATCAGTCACGAAGGCTGAGAAACGTCAGATGGGGAGGAAATTCCTGTGCAATTCATGAAGCACTGTGAAGAGTGCTCTGAGAAACACCCCAATTAGGCATTGTTTGTTGTTGAATTTGACTGAGAAGGTTCTTGGGATGGTGAATCGGCGATCTTATGACAGGATGGACGATGTCGGAGGGAAAACCAGCGAGCCCAGAAGAAAGGAAAATCCCCTCCCCCAGTATCAGAGGCAGCATCCCAAAATAGCTAAGTTCTTGTAATTTTTATCCAGTGAGTAATGGGGGTACTATTAAAAGAAATTGAGGTCAGAGGACTCCGCCATTTTGCTTTGTAGACATGCTTTGACTCAGCCACTTCACATATAAAAGGAAATATGGCTTTAGTAAATTAATAGAAGTATAATTTCTGTTATTATTATTATTATTATTATTATTATTAAAGAAAAGCCCCAATTTATTCCCTGTGTGTCGTAAGAGGTAACTAAAAGTGGACAGGGCGAGGGGACTAGGAATCCCCCCTTGTATTAACCTCCTGTGAGATGTCATAGAAGAAGGGGAGTAGAGGGGTGAATAACTTCTCCCCAAACTTTAGTTTTAGGGTGTCTAAATGTGCCTGGTTGTAGTATGATAGAGATCAAAAGATGTGAGATTGGATATGTTTGGTAGGAGGAGGATGGATGTAATGGCATTGTGTGAGACGAAGATGAAAGGAAAAGGAGAAGTGGCATTTGGTGATGTGACAGATAGGGTGTCTGGAGTTGAAAGGGGGAGAGCGAGAGAAGGTGTGGCATTATTGCTGAGTGAATTGATGGTAAACTGTTGCATGCAGTGAAGAGTTTGTATGAGGGCAGTAGAGCTTGTGTTAGGGTAGGGAATGAAGTGAGTGAGTAGTTTCCAGTGAGTGTGGGACTGAGACAGGGATGTGTGATGTCACCATGGCTGTTCAATTTGTATATTGATGGAGTTGTAAGAGAGTTGAATGAGCGAGTGCGTGGTCGAGTTTTGAAAATGGTAGATGGGGATGATATCGAGTGGGAACTGAATCAGTTGCTGTTTGTAGATGATACTGTGGTGGTGGCAGATTCAGAGGAGAAGCTGTGTCAGTTAGTGTCAGAATTTGGAATGGTGTATGAGAGAAGGACGTTGCGATTGAATGTGGGAAAGAGTAAGGTTATGAGGTGTACAAGAAATGAGGATGGTGCTGGATTAAATGTTATGTTGAATGGAGAGACACTTTAGGAAGTTGATCAGTTTAAGTATTTATGCTCGGTTATAGCTGCAAATGGTGGCATGGAAGCAGATGTGTGTCACAGAGTGAATGAAGGATGTAAAGTGTTGGGTGCGTTGAAAGGAGTGATAAAGAATAGAGGGTTGGAAATGAATGTTAAGAAAGTTTTGTATGAGAAAGTGGTTGTGCTAACTGTGATGTATGGATCAGAGTTATGGGGTATGAAAGTAAGTGAGAGACGGAAACTAAATGTGTTTGAGATGAAATACCAGAGGAGTATGACTGGTGTATCTCGGTTGGATAGGGTTAGGAATGAAGTGGTGAGAGCAGGAACGGATGTGAGGAGAGAAATTGCAACCAGAGTAGATATGAATGTTCTGAGATGGTTTGGCCATGTGGAAAGGATGGATGATATAAGACTGCTGAAAAAGGTGGTGAATACAAGAGTTGATGGGAGAAATGCTAGAGGGAGGCCTAGGTTTGGGTGCATGGATGGAGTAAGGAGAGCCCTGAATGATAGGAGGATGGATGTGAGGGAAGCTAGCGAGCATGCTAGTAATAGGAATGAGTGGCGAGCGATTGTGACGCAGCTCTGATGGGCATCTGCTGTTAACACGGGGCTGCATCTTACAGAGGTAGACCTCTGGTAGGGGCAGTAGGGGAGCTGGCAGATTTGAAGCGACACAGGTTGTGGAAGAGATTGGAGGATGGGCTGTGGCACTCCAGCAGTGCCATCTGATCGGTCACTAGCTCCCTCATCATTGCCCATAGAACAAAGTAATCCCCTTATTGTTTTCTTTTTTGATGTCGGCTACCCTCCAATTAAAAGGGGAAACAGCCAAGGTAGATAGCTAGAATAATTTCTGTGCCCATTACTAGACTAGATAATTTGATAAACTCTATTTTGGTTATAATTAAAACAGTATAACGAGTAATTGCGTTTGAAGGGTGTTCAATTAGATATTTTTTTACCTGGGTTAAGTATTGAACAGAGTATTAGGTATTGATTTTATTTGAGAAAAAAAAATATATACGTGTAATATTTTGTATATGTTAATTTTCCAAAGTAATTTTAGTCACTGAGTGTCGTTCATGGGAGTGAGTGTTTAAAAATAAAATATAAGCCGAAGTTTTTTCTCTAGACTCCAAAAAGCGTATAAAAATTACCCAGAGAACCGAACTTGAATCCGCTGTTAAGGTTTTTCTTTTGTCATGTGTGATGTCGCAGCTGGCGAGGAAGTTTTCAAGAAAGAAAGCGCGGGAATGATTGACCTCTTCGTTTTTTATTAAGTAATTGTAAGTTGTAGTGGTTCTTTACTCATAATATACATGTATGTCAAATCCATTAAAGAATCAGACACTTTCCCGATGGTTATTAACACTATAGCCATTCGATATAATGGGGATTTTATTTGTTAATGTTTTATACAGGTGGGGAGAGAGAATAGAGTAGCCGGTGCCCTGATAAGGGGGCAGGTGTAGTGCCCTACCACGCTGTTGATCGGGAGCATAGAAGGGACCTAGGACCGTTGACAGAGACAGGCTGAGGAGGCTAGATGGGTGGACTCGAGAAACCACCAACGAACAGACTCCCTCCGAGTGTTGGGGGGGGGGGGAAATGTGCACAGCGAATGGGGGAGTGAATGGGGGGGGGTTGCAGGAAGAGAGCAAGTGTGCAAACGCGGTTCATAGCAGTGAAAGAGAGGGAGAGTGTCTAGGACCAACTTGGGTGAAAAGAAGGGGGAGGGCTTGGGGGTGGAACCGAGACACTTGTCTTATAGCAGGAATAGAGAAAACGTGTAAGTTGTTATGTGCAGTTTTACTGAGAGGGAATGTACAAGGACGTTGCAACATATACTAAGGGATGTCACTTATGTAAATACTTCAAAAGTCAACATAGTACAGTTCCACCTGCCCGGATATGGCCGAGGTGCAGTCTCAAGTGGGGGAGCGAGCCCACCATGTTTTGATTGGTCCCTTACTCCTCTCATAGGCTGGTTGCTTGTATTTTGGAATTCCAAGAGAGATCGTTATTGATAAAGGACGCGAGTTTATGAATGATTTTTTTTTCTAGCTGAAGTGCATAAATTAGTGTTCAAAAAAATACTCTAAATAGATAACTAGATGACTAAATGATATATGTATATCCTTTCCTGTCTGCTGAGGTAGTCTATTGGGGTAATAATTTTAGAGATGAAAAAAAAAAAATTTCATTTGAGTTCATAGAAAAAAAAAGTTATATACGACTTCTTAAGAGATTATGAACTACAAGCAAAGTTCATTCTTTTAATGTTGCAAGTGAAATATTATTTATTTTATTTTATTATTGCATGTACAGATACACGTTTTTTTTAATATTTTTGGTTGAGAGGTGGATATAGTCTTCATATGATAATCGTTATTTTTCGAAGAGATAAAGATATTAACAATTTTGAGAAGCTTATCTGCAACAAATTTTGTTAATTATTGTTCATTGTCGTGAAGTTTATAATTACTAATATGCTAATTAAGAAAATTTGTGAATTATAAAAACAAGATTTAATTCCTTTTATTTTGTCGTTTAAGAGAGAATTATTTGTTAATTTTGTTGATTGAAAAAAAAAAAAGTCTCTTGAAGTATTAGTGTTAAATATGTTTTACTGTCCGTAATTATTAAATATTTCTGTAGTATTTTGTTTAAATTCCGTTCGGATGTATGTTTGACTTCTGTCGAGTGTGTGCTTCGACTCGACCCTCTGATATATATATATATATATATATATATATATATATATATATATATATATATATATATATATATATATATATATATATATATATATATATATATATATATATATATATATATATATATATATATATATATATATATATATATATATATAAAGAGACTACCATAATAGGCAAGTGTGTGTATGCGCATTTCATGAGCGTTTTTGTGATGTTAAACAGAAAAAGAAAGGATATTCAAATCGCCTTAGCTTAATCTGCACTAAATTAATGTTATATATATTTTTTTAAAGAAGTTAGTTAACAAAATTTCGCTTATCAAAAAGTTTAGCAAAAAAAACTTTTGAATGACTTACTAGTAGTGAATATAGAGTGAAGGGTAGTTATTGTATTGACACCTTCTCTATATTTTTACTAGTAATTGAATGCATGAAGCCAAGTTATTATAAGATGTTGACTTAGGGTATTTTTATTGTTAATTTTTTTCATTTTTTGGTAAATTGCTGGATGATAAATATGACCTAGCTTCATTATTTTTCGATGAGTTTTTGCATGTTAAAGTTACACTGAAAAGACAGAATTTGAATTGAGTAGTAACAGAGAGTGTGTCTGCCACATATTTCAACTGTCTTTAAAGGAAATCTGAGCTACCACAGATAAACCGAGCAACAGGAATGTTGGTGGCACTATATATTCTGACAGCAGGAAATCGTAAATGGTAAAAGAAACTGGCCAAAAGAATTTACTTTAAAATGAGTATTATTATGAGCTATAATTACAGAACATTTGTTCTTGCCACAAAATGCTATTATCACTTATTATTTACTGTTATTCTTATTTTATTATTATTATTATTATTATTATTATTATTATTATTATTATTATTATTATTATTGTTATCATTATTATTATTATTATTATTATTATTATTATTATTATTATTATTGTTGTTATTTTTGTTGTTGCTATCACTCCATTGTCCTTCTTGTTAATTATTATTTTCATCATCATATCAGTAGTAGCACAATTATTAGCATATTTATTTTGAATTCTTACCATTGTGTTACTGTAGTCACTGTTAATAAGAGTATGTGTTTTGTGGCTGTTCTTCTCAGCATTTCATGACTTCTTTTTGATATCTCTAGCATGCTAATGTCTTGTAGAGATGCTTTATCAGTTACTCAGCTACGTCCTAAGTATCTTGGAATATCGATCTGAAAGGTGTAGACAAATAGTTGCAACTACCACTCTATTTTCAGGCAGCCCCAATCTGCAATTTTCGCATACCTGTCCCTTTTACACATTGGGGAGATTGCAAGCCCTTGCAGATACAGGGATGCGCAGTATCCCCTTTGTGTGCTCACATACGGCCGTTGTTTGTACCCAGAGGTGATATATAGAGTTTCCTGTATTTGTGATAGCCACATTAGGCCCTTATTTCCTGCCCTAGAATCTACTACAGACTACTCCAATTTGCAGAATTTGAGTTTATGTGGGAGATGCACGTCCGGGGGATAATTGTCGTGAGAGGAGAAATGTTAATATGACCGCTTCAACAGGATTCCCGGGCCAGCCGTTGTTGCAACCCGGAGCAATCTTACAGCGTAGACGTGAGGGATGTTGGAAAATGGAGTGGGGTCGGCCCAGTACATAGTTATACCCCAAAATGTGGGACTCCATATGGGGACAAAGGGGAATGTAAAAGAAGTAAAAGATTTAGATGGAAATCAAAAAGGATGTGGAAAATTCCTAATAAGATAAAAGAAAGTGAGAGAGAGTCATTTCCCATAGAATAAAGCATAACAGGGGAAACTGAAAATTCCCCACAGTGAAACCATAGATAGTAAAATATTTTTTTCTTTTCCAGAACCAAGCCTGAGTGTTTTTTTTTTTTTTTTTTTTTAGATTATAAGATTTAAGTTTAGAAAGTTTCAATGCCTCCCCTAGAAGAAGTATATAGATATAAGAAAGATAGTTACCCTAGTTATACTATAGTAAATGTCATTGACTCATTTATGAGCATTATCAGATAATTGTCATTTACTAACAGTGTCTGTGTTTTGATTTAATACTACAATAATCTTTCTTTCACTGATGAGTATTTTTAGATATTTGTCACTTACAAACTGTATTTTTATGTAAATTGGGTACTATAACCAGTTTTAATTATCTTTTTGCTATTAAAGCGTATTGTTGAATAGTTGTCTTTTAGATGAAAATGGTTAATTCCTCTTTACTGTAATAAACTAATAGTCATTTTGTCACTCACTGATAGCTACATAATGTAATTGTGAATACTTAATTTAGACAGTTTTTATTTTGCTAATTGATATTCTTTAATTAGAATGATTGTTGTGAGAACATATTTTTCTTTTGTTGTCTTTTTTGAAAATAACATTTTCTATATATATATATATATATATATATATATATATATATATATATATATATATATATATATATATATATATATTGAGTGAACCCTTGACAATTAAATAATTTTCAGGAAACTTCAGTGTACTGTATATGCATAGGGAAACTTTGATATGTAATACTGAAACAGAAATCCACGTAGATATTTATGCTCTGTTTATGGTCTAGAATGATATGTAATTAGCAGATGATAGCCATTCGTTTTGTTTAAATAAGTGCTTCTCCAGAAATAGCGTGTTTCCAGAATGGGCCGTAGGAAGTGACGGATATATTACGCTTATGAGTGTCCCATGTACAAGCTAGAAGTCACACGTGGCTTTCTCTGTTCTCGGAGACCACGCTCAAATTGGTTGGGGAAACTGACATTATTTAGGCGCCCCCACACCATAGGTCATGGGGTGTTCCCCCTTTTCTGGAAGCCTATTGGTGGAGGCACGACCAAGAACTATGCCCACCATCTCTTTGTATGTTTGAATGACCCGAGGAGATAAAAAGGGTCAAACATCGAGCGAGGGAAGCAGAGTTTTGTTGGCGCCCATACAGATAACATAAAGTTAAGGGACCGGGCATTGAGGCCTTGAGGAACTATGTAGCTTCTAAATAAATTAAGTGTTACGTATCATTTCATATCTATCACCTTGCACGATGGAGACATGGCCTGTAGTGTAGAGAATAATAAGCAATATCATATACGACTCTGGTGACAGCGAAAGTGCAACTAAATACATTACAGTGGAGTACAACTACAAATTCCGAGTGGTATAGTGCAGGCCTGATACCATATACCACACTGTTATTACATAATCAGACTTCGAAATGGCACTTAAACTCATAGGTCGTATTTTTTTATTGTTTGTTATGTATTAACAGTATAATCCTTTTCCATTTTATTGAACTTGTTGTTATTTATTTATTCATTTACCTCATATCTTTATTTATATGACTTTTTGTTTGCCTGTTGGGTTTTCTTCTGAAGAGTGTTGTATTAGTATAATTAAAGTAACTCCAAGAATCCAAGGTTAATCGTCATATAGCCTTCCATTACAATTCCTACTGAATATAAGCCATACTGCTTTATGTAGAAGTTTTGTATATTCATCGGACAAAAACTCTGAGCATTGAGTAACTTTTAATCTATGAGAAAATCATATAGATGGAAATGTGTCCCATCAATGCATGTTAGAAAAAAAAATGTATTCGGTAACAAGGCTCAGTAAAAATGGCAAGTGTCAAAATTGTATTGGCATTGATGAGGAGCTTACAGAAATCTCTGGCAGGTGTCAGATTGATACAGCATTGCTATCGTAAGCTTGATACGCAGTTATTTCTTAAAATTCCTGTAAAATCTGTGGTGCAAGCTGTTTCTATCAGCTGAATTTTCTTACTCTGTTTTCGAAGGAGATCATTTTATTTAGTCGCATTCTTGATACATTTTTAATGATGTAGTGATTATTTTTTAAATAGTTCGGGTAGCCATGTAGAGATAATAAGCTTTTAGCCATATTTTGAGATGCATCTTATTTTCGTGCACGGTCTGTGATGGATAGAAATAATAGAGAGGAGAGATCTTGTCGTGTGATGTTTCCCATTTATTCAGTATTTTGTCATCTGTTTCCCAGAAACTTGGCTTTGCTTTATTGTAACTACTTGGACGAAAGATCTGACACGCATCTTTTAGTTCCCTTTCATATATGGCGTTGGATGTCATCTCCATGTAAATAGAACTGGCAAACTATTTATGGCCTGCGTCCCAACTGCCTCCAACCTTTCTTTTACATCCAGGATTGTTGTAAGCACCATTCTAAATTCAAACACCAGAGAACCAACTCAGCTTGACTGGTTGCCGGTCCCAGACCCGTATCAATGGATAGGGTAGAAGACAGGAAGAGCTTATGGCCATAATGCTTAACCAAAACTAACGCTTATCTTCATGAAGCTAGTGAAAAATAGCGACCCAGTATAGGCCAGCATATAAGTGCGGAATACTTGAAGTGATGATACAGCAAAAAATTTAGTTTGTGTGTTCCCTAAGGCCTCTTCATTAACCATATAAATTCAATATGACTGCATTTTTTCAACTAGATCACCTCTAACCACTCTGCGCTCAAGCGTTTGGTCGCAAATCATGGCAAAGTTGTCCTATATTGTGGATTTTTATATCGATCCGCAGTTGTTTGGGGCTTACCGAATCCAGTTCCGACTAATTGGAAACTCTTATCTACCTCCTTCTACCATTTGTGGTACAGTTATTGGAAAGGCTTTTAATTTTTTAACCAATTTTGCACCATTCCTTTTTTAATTTGCTTTCTTGTTTTCTTACAGTTCCGCTTTCAATAGAATATCATTTAATTGTACCTACGTGCATAAATTAAAAGAGCTAAATTGATCGAATATCA
>JAXCGZ010000039.1:107500-120000 GCA_037179515.1 Halocaridina rubra
CTCTCTCTCTCTCTCTCTCTCTCTCTCTCTCTCTCTTCTCTCTCTCTCTCTCTCTCTCTCTCTCTTTGAATGCGCATATGAAGCTCATGATATTAATGACATTTTTGTTATTTGTGCATGCCCTATGCTAAAACTAAAAATAGATAAATTTTATTGTATAAATTATTTTTTGTATGAGCAATAGTGTTATAATAAACCTTGAGCAGAATTTGGAGTGCCGTTTGGCACACGTCCCCATTTAATGTTTTAGATTCAAATAAAAAAAAAATGGTGTCCGAGCACCATGAACGCGAGAAACTAAAGAGAAGCAGTAATTGGGAGTGTTGTGACTTGTCAGATGGGAAGGGAGAATAAGAGATATGTAATGAATAACCCAGAATATCCGATGAAAATGTATGCATAGTAAAAAACCTTAGCTAAATTAAGAATTTACATCGAACTCTCCTTGTCAGCCCTATTTCAATCCAAAGCTTTCAGTTGTAGTATCGCATTGGGAGGCTGGTGCCATGGGCCAGCCTACTACTAGGACTATGAGGAGCCCGTGGAAACCATTGCTAATACCATTCTGTAGCAACTTCGTAATATTGTCGTTTTTTTTCTTATTTCTTCTTCTGATATTGGGGTCAGGTTTGATGTCCTTCTTTCATGTCAGGAGTGTCTTTAGCATATGTAGGGCATTCATAAATTGCATCTCTTATATTACATATTTTTATGTAAAACACTGGTGAACTTTTTTTTTTAGATTATGACAGCAAGGAGGGCCAAAAAGAAAAAAAAACTCTGCCCTCATCGGGCCTGGGCACGAAGAAAACAAAGAAAAACAGAAATGGGGAGTGTTGTGATTGTCAGATGTAAAAGGATATAAAGAGATGTGTAACTAATATCCTAGAATATTCAGTGTTGATGTAAGCATAGAAAAATGTATTTTGCAGTTTAACGTATGTGATGCCAGGATGAAATATATAGCGAATTTTTCTTTTTATTATTTTCACGTATAGATGATTATTGGGGACAGTATATTTTTCAGATGTAACTGCAACGCCTCGCAGTCAACAGACTCGATGGGAATATGCTTCCAGGCGAGAGAGAGAGAGAGAGAGAGAGAGAGAGAGAGAGAAGAGAGAGAGAGAGAGAGAGAGAGAGAGAGAGAGAGAGAGAGAGACTTAGGACATGAAAAAGTATTAATAACATGAAGAGAAGAGGAGAGAGAGAGAGAGAGAGAGAGAGAGAGAGAGAGAGAGAGAGAGAGAGAGAGAGAGAGAGAGAGAGAGAGAGAGAGAGAGAGAGAGACTTAGGCCATGAAAAAGTATTAATAACATGGAGAGAGAGAGAGAGAGAGAGAGAGAGAGAGAGAGAGAGAGAGAGAGAGAGAGAGAGAGAGAGAGAGAGAGAGAGAGAGAGTTAATTAAAACCCATGACTCGGCGAATATGAGATGATATTGAATCTTTTCCTCACTAACGAATTTAATAATGCGTTTAGAGAAATAATTATCGTTTTTTTTCTTTTTTGGTACAGAAGACAATTGACGTTGAATGGGAGTTGATTTTATCAACTAATAGAGATAAATGATGTGCGTTCCTTTTCGCCACATGTGGCATTTCCACAAATAACGTTTGAGGAAGGTTTGCCCTAAATACTGTGTCCTCAGACAGCCAAGTTAATATTTATTTTTTATTCATTAACCAAATATTTTTTGAATATTAAGTAAATGTTTTCTGTTGCATTTTTTTTATTTATTTATTTAGCGAGCTTCGGCTTCCTCAAGGGTTCAAATGTTTCCAGCTTATTAGTCTGAAAAAACAACAACTATATATATATATATATATATATATATATATATTATATATATATATATATATATATATATATATATATATATATATATATATATATATATCTACCTTGGCTGTTTCCCCCTTTAATTGGGGGGTAGCCGACATCAAAGAAAGAAAGCAATAAGGGGATTATATATATATATATATATATATATATATATATATATATATATATATATATATATATATATATATTATATATATATATCATTGTTATTCCAGCCGTGTGCCACCAGTGTCGAATAGATATTCCCTAGCAGTGTGGTATTTGTATATCCCATCGTACCCGTCGATGTAGCACTGGTGTAATTGTAGTCGTGATCCACTATTGTGTGTTTAATTGTAGTTTTGCTACCACCTTAGGCCAGTTCTCTCTCATACAAGGTGATAATAGATATGCGAAGACACTTAACACCTACTTTATTTAGATGTTACATTGTTCCTCTAAGCCCCAATGCCCCCGTCCCCTTAACGTAATGTTGCCTGTATGGGCGCCAACAATAATGTGTCTGACCCTCTTTGTAACCTGGGGTCAGGCACTTGGTCATGCCTCCACCAGTAGGATTACAGAGAAGGGGCAACACCCCATAACCTACGGAGTGGTGGCGCCTAAAGAACGCCAGTTTGGGCGCCAATTCTGGGCTTGGTTCAAAGAACAGAGGAAACTACGTGAAATTCTAGATTGCACATGGGACACTCATGGGCGTTATCTATTTGTCTATATATATATATATATATATATATATATATAATATATATATATATATATATATATATATATATATATATATATATATATATATATATATATATTCCCAATGATTTATCGACATAACTTATCACTGCCCTGCAGTCGAGTTCAAACCAGTCTCGTTTAATAATTTTGAGGTTTGTCTTATGGTGAAAGTTGGTATTAGGAAGGGGCATTTGACCGTAGCACTCTGAGTCATGTAAACATTGGAAAAGATACCGATAAAGATGAAGAAGAGGAAAAGATGCGAAGAGGGGTGGACATGACAAGCCCTGCAAGTGTGGCAAAACCTGCTGTAACTTTACTACTATGGGTCAAGGCACGAAATTAGTCTTATACTGTAGTACATGCTTTCCTTTAATGCTCTCTATGCTATTATTTTATTTTTGTGACTACTACAGTAAGGACCGTCATATATTTTCAAAGACACCTAAAAGAACTTTAGTTATTATAGTTATAGATATGAAGCATATGGAATTTTCAAAGTATTTCACTTTATATTAATTTCATCTTTACTTGCGGGCCGCGGTAGCTCAATGGTAAAGAGAGGGAGGTTTTTTTTTTTTTGTATGACACCGGGACAGGCAGAAACTGCCCTCATCAATAAAGGCCCGGGCACGAGAAAACACCAAGACGAAGGAAAAGAAAAAGGTTAAGGGCAAGGCAGAGATGAGGTAATGACACACAAAGGAAAACGACAGACAGAAAAAACAGTCAAAGTACAGAGGACTCAGAGATATAGAGGACTAGGCTCTGAGATGACGATAGATCTGCTTTTTGAAAAAAACAAACAAACAAACAAACAAAAACATTTATTTCCATTTTGTACAATGGTTATTCAACATTAATAGTAACTTATAAGTAGACATGTAATTAAACTAACAAATAAGAGGGTTAGACATATAGTTAAATTAAATGTAGCTTTCATAGAAAATAATAATGCTGTAATAAAAATGTTACAATAATGTTAATAATAAAGTAGTAAGTATGCCACTAGATACAGGATCGTTATTATCGGCATCATTTCCATATTTGTTTCCTTACAATGAGAATAATTAGTCTTAATGAGCAGCAACTATTTGTCCAAAAGAAAACTGTATAGTTTGCCTTTGAAAGCTGTGAAAGAGGATGCATTTTTAAGATGCTCTGGAATATTATTCCAGAGTGTTGGCCCTTTGATAGTGATCATCTTTGAACCTGCTTCTGTGTTTGTTCTGTGAATAAAGATGAAAGGTCATGAGAATTAGGAAAGACAGAAGTAGGAAGAGAGTTCCAGAGTCTGGAGGTAGATGGGAAGAAGCAGTCGCTGCACCGACCAATCCCCGAGCTACAAATCTCATGCGCTGACCAACGCGAGTTCGATCCCTCGGCAGGGCGTTAGGAAGGGCACCCAGCATTAATGCGTCGAATTCGATCCCTCGGCAGGGCGTTAGGAAGGGCACCCAGCATTAATACGTCAGCTCCAGCCTATGTTCACGCCATTCTCCTGGGGGAAATTGCGACACAAAATACGTTAAAATAAGATTGCTCATATCATCATTTTAGAAAGATTACATAAACATTTACATTTGCTTAGCAAACAAACTTAGTGTCTGTAAGTATAATACTTGAGCTGTAACACATGAAATGAGATGCTGATGATTTTAAGATTCATTAATTCCTCTTTTACATATAAGAGCTAGGATATTATAGTTTTGGACATTATACATGTTTATCAGAGAAGATTATTTAGAATTTGATTACTCTTGTGTTTTTAAATATGAGCTGCAAGACAAGGGTACTGTTCGTATTTTTGTATTCATTAATTACAGATATATGAGAAAGTATATTTATATATTGGACATTGTTTTTGCGTATGAAAACATTATTTTGGCCATAATTTATTTTTGTCTGCACTTACTATGCTTGATAATTAGCGCGTGAATTCTTCACCTTTTTATAATTTTTAGAATACTCCTTTACTCTTAAAAGGAGTAAAAGTTTGGCATTACATTTGCTAATCAGAGGAAATTTATATATATATATATATATATATATATATATATATATATATATATATATATATATATATATATATATATATATGAATACTCTGTTTGTGGCCTCTTTGTCTTTTCTAAGTAAATACTTTTTCATGTATGCTAGAACACTCTACTTACGGAGTCAGTCTTACGTTGATATTTATATCTGGAGAGATGGGATAATGTTTGAAACCGAGGGCATTGAAGAGAAGCTTAAAATGAAAAGACAACGATTAAAGTCATCTTTAGACGGAAAACAAATCGCCATATCCCGATGTAGCGTCAAATAACGAAGATGAATTAGACTGACTTGTAGAGGGAGGGACGATTACATCCACTGGAGAAATGAAGTGCATATAAATACCCCTATGATTGATATTTAATGACTGCAAGATATATTGCCTTGTGGATACTTTAGAGTTATAATTGGGGAGTTGTAATATGGGTCTATAATTCAGAGCAGTAGTTTGGAGACTATAGCTTTGATCTCTACATACGCCTTACCTCGTAATTACGAGGAGATAATGTCTCTCTCTATGATTTATAGAGGCCTCGTGGTTACTTCGTATCGAAATGAAATGGAGGTGATATTAAGCATGTTTTTTTTCTTCCTGATGGCCTTTAATGAAATGCTCTAGAGGTGCATTTCTGCGTTATTTTTTTTTATTTTCTCTCTCTCTCTCTCTCTCTCTCTCTCTCTCTCTCTCTCTCTCTCTCTCTCTCTCTCTCTCTCTCTCTCTCTCTCTCTCTCTCTCTCTCTCTCTCTCTCTCTCTATATATATATATATATATATATATATATATATATATATATATATATATATATATATATATATATATATATATATATATATATATATATATATATATATATATATATATATAATCTTATAATTTGTTTTGTAAAGGCTAGTTTTTTATATGCTGTATAATATTTTCTTTTATTTTTACTTTGCTGTTAATGTGATAGAATAGATGAGTAAATTCAAGATATACATATGCTGTTACGCAGTAAAGATAAATATAAATAATAAATGAAATAAATTTAATATTGAGTATTAAATATCAAACTATTAACACAGTTTTGCTTGAGAGAGGGAATATTATAACAAGCACTATCTCTCTCTCTCTCTCTCTCTCTCTCTCTCTCTCTCTCTCTCTCTCTATATATATATATATATATATATATATATATATATATATATATATATATATATATATATATATATATATATATATATATATATATATATATATATATATATATATATATATATCTGTCTATCTATATATCTATCTATCTATCTATCTCTCGTCAAGGAAATCGAATGCAACGGATAATGGAGCAGAGATATAAATTTGGATAATGAAAGAAAAGGAAATGAAGTTGTTCATAGACAAAGGTTATTTTGACACTAAATTTAAGCCATGAGAGATAAGGAAATAGAATGAAGAGAGAGAGAGAGAGAGAGAGAGAGAGAGAGAGAGAGAGAGAGAGAGAGAGAGAGAGAGAGAGAGAGAGAGAGAGAGAGAGGGGGGGGGGGGCTGAAGGCTTCCATTCTCTTTGGATGAAGAATAATCTCATTTTGGTCACTCCTGATTGCTATCTTTCATCCTAACGTGATTTAGGGAACCTTGGAACACTATTAAGAAAGAGACAGAGCTGATAGTTCCCCATACTCTTTCGGTAAGAAATGATCTCATTCAGGCCTCTCATTCAATACATTTTTGGTCCCAGGGTGACTTTGGGACCTCAGAATAGTAAATGGAGGAAAGGGTTCACTCGGAAGACATAAATTTGTTCTTTACAGACGGAATAATGGACCTCAGTTATACTAGAGGTTGATACAGCTAACTTCGTCTTTTGTTTTTCTTCTCTTACCGAAAAAATAAAGAAGAAAAATGGTCAAAAAGAGAATTACTAAATTTTTTATATCATAATCACTCAGTAGTTTAGTTGATAAAGCCTAGATTCCACCCAGGAAGTCCCGAGTTCAATACATGATGGCTCGTAGAGTGTTTTTACTTTTCTAGGACTGGTAGGGAAAAAGTAGGAGAGAGTTATTTTCGTCCAATGTATCACAGTATGCCTTGCATATTAATAAATGTTTTGCCAACTTAACAGGCCAAATTAAATGTGTGGAGTGTTTTTGGTGAAACAGAGTTACGAAGGCATTGGGCTTTGAGAAGGGCAGAATTACTTAGCCTGCAAATATGTTTTGGGATAATTACATATAGGCTTTCTTGTACGATACACATTGAATTACACCAGACTGTTCTTAATATTAGGATTTGGTAGCATGGTCGGTGATAGACATGCATCTTCTTCTTTACACTTATTTATTAAGAGATTACTTATGCTACACCTCAAAGCTCCCCACCCCCTGAGGGGGACACTTCTGTCTAGAACTAGTTCTGCCCACAGCAAGGTCTGACTCCTAACTGACACGCTCTGTGTATGAGCTCTACTCCCTGGTGGAGGGTTTTTGAGGTTAAGCACTCTGCCCTCTAGCAGCTCTTGGCATCTATGTGAGAGGCATAAAATCATAACAACTTTCCTTACGACACTCCCCACCACCACTCTGAAATATTATTTTTCAGACGAAGCATTAAACACTTTTTGAGACCCTCATAAATTTTAACTATCATTATTCTACAAAAAACGAGGTAGAACTATCTAATGAACTGACTTATGAAACTATTACAATTTCATATAATTATCTAAACATGCTACAGGAATATCAAAATTACTATGCTCTTAATGCTTACTAAAATTCTCCCGAAAGACATTCTCATACATACAGAACATTTGATTTCAGAAAAAACTAACAAAAGAAAAATATGTTCCTTACAATAAGCATTCTAATTAAAGGCAAATATCAAAACTAAGTATTCACAATTGCAATATATAGCTAGTAATCTTTGATGAAATCATTTAAGAAAAAAATAAATAAAAATAGTCATCTTACTCAAATAATGTAAAATATTGTTGAATAGGATCTATGCAAATATTCAATAATAGTACAAAAGTATTCACAATTGCAATATATAGCTACTGATCATTAACAAAATTATTTAAGAAAAAATAACTAATTATACTATTACATTTCTCAAGTAATATAAAATACAGTTGTGTATGATCTCTGCAAATATTCATTACTAAAACAAAACATTTGTCATGGTGTGAAAAGAGAGTTAAAAATATTCACAAATACAATATGTAACTACTATTCAATGACAAATTGATATAGGAGAAAACTAAAAGAACATAATTATGTTACTTAAATAATATGAAATACAGTTGGATATGATCTTTGCAAATATTTAATAGTAACATATAACACACATTATAATGAGAAAAAAATGGGAATTCAACGCATGCATAATTGATAAATAACAACTATTCTTTAATGACACTTACTATATTATACTTACTTCTAGGGGAGTGTTTGAGGTTTTTTTTCCTTACATTTAACTTGAAATTTAAAAAAAATTAAATTTTTATGTCTAAACTTTAAAATTTCATATATATATATATATATATATATATATATATATATATATATATATATATATATATATATATATATATATATATATATATATATATATATATATATATATGGGGATTTTTTTCTTTCCCATCTCTATCAGTTCGAATACGTAGCTGAAAAGACGTTTTTTCCCTTTGGGACATTTTTTAAATTGTTTATTATTTAACTTTCTTAATTATAGGGATTTTCAATTCCGCTTTTTAATTCTTTTAAAATGTTTAATTATGGGGATTTTCAATCCCTTTTCATTTTTATAGAATTTATTTTATGTATGGGGATTTTTTTCATCTCCCTTTCTCATTTTTAATTATAGGGATTTTCATTTCCCCAGTTGCCCAGTACCCTCATTGCTAGGTCTTGGGCTTATTCCAATACCTGGTTTCCGTTAAACCCCCACCTTACACTTTGAGGTAGGTCTTGGTTGTAACTACGTACCGGGAATTCTTTTTCTTGAGACCGGCCAGACGCAGAAGGGAGCCGATATATCTGCCATGAGCCTCTTCAGCCCGCGTTTTGCGAATTTTCTGGTGGTCCTAGGACCACCTCGTACGCCACCTCCTCATGGAGGTGCATCTTCTTCCAGCGGAAAAATATAAACATAGCCTGGAGTAGACTCTAGGGCCAGAAACTAGGGCCTAATGTTGCTAATATGAATGCAAGAAAGAATAGATATGACCTCTTCGTACAAACAATGGCCATATATCAGCATTCAGAGGGTATACTTCTCCTCACGTGCATCTGCAGGCGCTTGCAATCTCTCCAATGGGTAAAAGGGACTGGTTTGTGAAAAAAAATTAAAGTTGCAGGTCGGGGCTGCCTGGAAATAGGGTGGTAATTGAAAGTATGTGTCTACACCATTAGATTATTATTCCAAGAGGCTTAGGACGTAGATGAGTAACTGATACATAACATTAGTATACTATAGATATCAAAAAGAAAAGTCATGAAATGCTGAGAATCAGCCACTAAAGAAATATTCTTATTAGCAGTGACTACAGTAGCATAAAAGCATAAATTTGAAATAAAATCACAAATCATTTGGGCACTGCTAATATCATTACGAAAATAAAAATTAGCAAAAGGCCATGGAGTGATAGCAGCAATAACAGCCAACATAATCATAGCAATAATAATAACCATGATCATAATAAGAATAATAAAAATAGAAATAAAAATACTGAATCAGGAATAGCAGTATATATACAAATGATACTGGCATTTTGAGGCAAGAACAGAGTTCTATACTTATATTTCATAATAATGCTCATTTTAATTCAGTCCCTTTTACTATTTGAATTCCTGCAGTCATGATATATATATATATATATATATATATATATATATATATATATATATATATATATATATATATATATATATATATATATATATATATATATATATATATATATGAGCATAGTCACCAACCTTCTGGTTGCCTAATTTGTCAGTGGGAGCTTATCTAATTTCCAAAACAGTTGCAATGTGGCAGAAAACCCACAACAATGGTAATCAGTTCAAATTATGTTGTATCAGTATTTATGCAATATCAGCATGCAAAAACTTATCAAATGTAATAAAACTTGGGCACACTTATCATTTAACAAATTTACAAAAGAATTAAAAAAAAATCAATAATTATAATACTCTGTCAGCATAAAGAAATAACATGTTTCAATCCAGAAGGGGCGAGAGAAAGAGAGAGAGAGAGAGAGAGAGAGAGAGAGAGAGAGAGAGAGAGAGAGAGAGAGAGAGAGAGAGAGAGAGAGAAAATCTGAGTCTACATATTCCTTCAAAAGAAATGTATATTTTTTGCTTGCAAGGCCCCTTTTAATGACTTGCTTCCTGCCCAAATATACAGGGGAAGGCAACCACAACCGTTTTCTAAGGTTTAAAAAGAATAAAAGCAAAGTAACTTCGTATACAATTAAAGAAACATCAAAGCATAAATCCATTCTTTTTTTTTTTAACATTGCAAATAACGTTACTGAAATAAAGATACCCATACTTGTCTATTATGGCAATCTTTTCTCTTTTTTATAAATCAGAGGGTTGAGTCAAAGCACACACTAGCTATAAGTCAAACATACCTTAGACGAAATTTAAACAAAAAACTACAATCATATGTGATAATTATAGTTAATAAAATATGAAACTCTTGGAAGCTTAACAAGAATTGTAAATTAAAAATATTTCACTCTAAGCTGATATCTCATGAGAATTCTATTATTTTTATTTATTTATCTCTACTACTATTATCAAAATTTACGATTATCCTTTCATAATAAATGACTTAAAAGGACTTAAGTATCATTATTTTTTAATTTCAAACTCAAAATATAAGCTCTGAGAATCTCAATTATCTTAATTAGCTGAAATGTAATTATTAATATCATGACAATGACAGTAATTAACAATAAATATCTCTAGATGAGCTTTTCAAAATCTTTCATATCTTTATCTCCTTGAAATGTTATAATTATCATATGAAGATGATATACACTTTTCAACAACAAAAAATATAAACAAATAAAATGTGTATCTGAAAAAAATATAAGTAAAAATTGTATCTGTGTATGCAGTGATAAAGTTAAACATAATATTTCATTTGCAACATTAAAGAATGAATTTTGCTTAACTTTTAAAATCTCTTAAGGAATTGTACATGAAAAATAATATATATATATTCCTCCACGAATGCAAATTTAATTTTTTTCAAGTGACTATTCAACTGAATTACCTCAGGAGACAGGGGGGAGTTATATAATTTTTCTCCTTTTCTATTATTATGATTGGGTATGTACTTAACTACCTTCTTTTTTCTGTACCCCCAGTACTGCTCAATACTTGTCTTTTGGACTTCAAATGGCTAGCTTTTACGGAGAGCTTTGCGTGTAGGCGCTGTTCCTCCCCTGTTTCTTCGGTTTCTGGATTGACTTTATCTCTTTCAAATACAGAAAATGGCTATGTGATATTCTTGTTGTCATTTCTTGTGAGTTTACACTCCCCTCTTCATGACCAAGCAGAAATAATGGTGACAAACATTATCATGGCTTAACTTCAAAGTTTTATTTTATCTATTTAGAGCATATTCTTTCAGACAGTTAATGTAAATACTGCAGCTAGATAAAAAAAAATAAAGAATCATATATAGATTTGTGTCCTTTATCACTTAATATCTCTCTTGGAATTTTTGAAAATCGAATAATAATCTCGTTACCGGAGTAGGGAACAAAACAAAATTAAAATAAAACCTGCATCTCAGCCATAGCTGGGCAGAACATTACGTTGCCTCAAAAATATCTCTTAATAGATATTGCAGCGGCTACTACACCTTCCATTAAAACTATGCGCATCTCAATTTATGCTTTAAGACTAGCGACTCGCGATACCACCCCCAAAACACCCTCCCTTCTTCACACTCAGGTCAGTCGCTGCTTTACATTATACACCCCTCCTCTCACTACCGCTTCCATCCACGCATTTGCTCACCCATTCTCTCTCAACGGCGGACTTCCCCCATTCACTCACCCATTCGCGGGTGCACATTTTCCCCCCCAACACTCTGAGGGAGTGCGTTGGTTGGCGGTCTCTTCAAGCCACTCGTCGGCCTTCTTGGTGCGCCTCACTCAACAGTTATAGGTCCCCCCTATGCTCCCCTACTACAGTGCATTAGGGGGACACTCAAACCCCCCTATCATGGCTTGTTTACTCTCTTTCCCCACCTGCTTGTTCTGGTTTTACGTCATGGACTCCCTTTTCTACCAAGGGCTAGGACGGTTGCCTTCTTGCAAAGGACTTGTTTTGGCAGATGTAATCGTTACCCTGAGTGCATGCCCTTGCTAACCTCAGACTGTGACGGGGCGCGAACCCACGAACTTACGCCTCAAAGTCGCGGATGCTACCGCTTGAGCCACCGTGACTACAGAAATGCTTGTTGTTCCGGTTTTACATCACGGTCTCCCTTTTCTACCAAGGGCTAGGACGGTTACCTTCTTGCGAAGGAATTGTTTTGGCAGATGTAATCGTTACCCTGTGTGCATGCCCTTGCCAACCTCAGACTGTGACTGGGTGCGAACCCTTGACTTGACGCCTCAGAGTCGCTGATGCTACCGCTTGAGCCACGGTGACTACTCTCTTTCCCCTCCTGCATAACGTCTTAATGAACGAAAAAAAAACCTCGCTATATCAAACAGTAAAGATCTTAATAATATTATAAAAGTTTCTTATTCTGCAAAAGGATATGACCTACACATATTTAAATATCGAAAATCAGTACAATTATTATTATTTTATAATAACTACATTGAGAGATCGATCGGTCATTTCTGCATTCCT
>JAXCGZ010000039.1:125000-150000 GCA_037179515.1 Halocaridina rubra
TCGTAAAAATGGAAGTGGGAAAAGCTCTCAGGTCAAGAGCCTAGGTAAGTCTCCCAAGGTCGGAGTAACCCATCTTCCGGATAAGTCTCGTTCTTTGGTAATTGTAGGGGATTCACTATGCAGATATGTAGACAGGAAACTCAGGCATAGAGTTAGAGGAAAATATTTTTTCCCTGGAGCAGGTATGAAGAAGGTGGGTGAGTCAATGAATAGCTGGATTGAGAAAAAAGATGTTGTTTGTTTGATAGCTGGGGGAAATGACGTGCAGGATGGTAGAAGTGAAGAGCTGATTAGGTTGTATAGACAAGCCCTGGATAAGATTAGGAAAAGAGGTGCAGTTCCTGTGATGTGTGGTATTCTCCCTAGGCTTAGCCAAAGTTCAGAGTGGTGGTCTCGAGCTATAGGAGTAAATGCTAGGATTAAAGTCTTCTGTCGGGAGAATAATATAGGTTTTATAGACGGGTGGGATCACTTCACTAGTCGTAAGCATATGTATGCAAGGGATGGAGTGCATCTTTCTAATTCAGGTGTCTCGGTATTGGCTGGTATGATAGACAGAGAGGTAGGGGGGTTTTGTTAGACACAAATAATGAAATGATTAATACTTGTGCAGAGAAATTAGTCAGTAAGGGTTCAGTAAATAGTGGGTCAAATAACTGGGAGTCTAAGGATAAGAACCATTTGTTACATAGAACAAATATTAACAAAAAGAATAGCCACAAGAAGGGTGAAGCTAGAGAAAGTTTAAAAGTATATTATACAAATAGCCGTAGTTTAGGTAACAAGATAGAAGAACTGAGAGCCATAGTATGTAGTGAGAGACCGGATATAATATGCATTAGTGAAAGTTGGATTAAATTAGAAAGCAAACACCTTAAAGCTGAGTACATAATTACAGGATATAAACTTTATAATGCTGATCGTAGTGCAGATAAAAGAGGGGGAGGGGTAATTATGTATATTAAAGATAGCCTCAGAAGCTGCATTAAGTCTGGAATTAAGACAAATCTAAATTCAGAAACCTTATGGGTTGAAATTAAAAATAATATAGAAAGTCTAGTTGTAGGAGTAGTCTACAGACCACCTGATCTAGATAATATAGAGTCGCAAGTTATATACGATGAAATTTCTAAAGTGAGCAGGTCAAATAGAGTTTGCATTGTAGGCGATTTTAATTTTAGACATATTAACTGGGAAACCATAACAGGTGATAGTAGCTCTAAGGAGTTTTTGGAAGTAGTAGAAGACAATTTCCTTTCTCAGCATGTACATGAAGCAACACGGGGGGTGAATACACTAGATTTAGTTCTTAGTAATAGAGAGAATATGGTTACAAATTTAGAAGTTGGTGAAAAATTGGGCAACAGTGACCATGATTCCATTAGATTTAACATAATTTTCAAGGAAACTATAAAGGAAAATAAGAATATTGTTCCAAACTTTAGAGCAGGAGATTTTGAGGGCTTAAAAACTAAATTATCTAATGAGGTATGGGAAGGGATTTCTGGGGTACAGATGTGGGTAGTTAATCCAGCAGGTCAGGTCGCAGGTAGCGGATTACCACGAAATTTGGGTACCACATGCCAAGGATTATCACAAGATAAGATCAATACATTAAATTCTCTCACAGGAAAGAACAGCAGCCCGTCAGTTAATATAAATTTGGATGAGGAATATAACAATTTTGTCATGACTCTTAAGAATAGTCAGAGAGACTATATTCCCATGAAACATTGCAGATCAAGAAAAAATGACCCTAAATGGATGAACAATAGAATAAAGAATCTTATAGGTATTAAAAGAGGAATATACAGGAAACTAAAAAGAGGTGAAGAGCAGGTGAGGCAGCAATATATACAGTTAAACAGGGAAGTTAAAAAAATAGTTAGAGAGTCGAAAAGAAAATACGAAGTTCGAATAGCAGGAGAAGCTAAAGAAAATCCTAAAGGGTTTTATCAACATTATCAAACAAAATTTAAGGAAAAAGTCGGACCAATTGAAGTAGCCAATGGCCATATCACAGATGACGATAAAGTGATGTGTACATGTTTAAATGATTATTTCTTATCTGTATTTACAAATGAAAACTTGGAAAATATTCCGGAAGTAGAATCCATTTACAGAGACAGTCCCGATAATATACTTAGTTCAATAAATATTACGAGAGAGGAGGTAATAAAAGAAATAGATAAATTAAAGGCTCATAAATCTCCGGGACCTGATGGAATATATGCTAGAATATTAAAGGAATGCAAGGAAGAGCTTAGTTGTCCTCTAACTGCATTATTTAATAATTCAATAAAATTAGGATCGGTACCCATGGAGTGGAAATTGGCAGATGTGGTACCAATATTTAAAAAAGGAGAACGTGTTAAAAAGAATAATTATAGGCCGGTAAGTTTAACGTCAACAGTGGGTAAGATTCTAGAATCCATAATTGCAAATAAAATAAGGGCACATCTAGAATTACACAGACTGATAAAACTTTCACAACACGGGTTTCTTAAGGGTTTTTCGTGCCTTACAAACTTACTGTCTTTTTATTCAGAAGTTTACGAGGCAGTAGATTGTGGCAAAGAATATGATACAATATATCTAGATTTTAGCAAAGCTTTTGATAGAGTTCCTCACAGGAGATTAGTTAAAAAGCTGGAAGCTCATGGTATAGGAGGAGCTGTGCTCAGATGGATCAAACAATGGTTAAAAGACAGAAAACAGAGGGTTTGCATAAATGGAGAGAAATCAGAGTGGGGCTCGGTTACAAGCGGGGTACCACAAGGCTCGGTACTGGGTCCTCTATTATTCATCGTATATCTAAATGATCTGGATTCGGATATCAGTAGTAACCTAAGTAAATTCGCAGACGACACTAAAATAGGTAGAACTATAAATGGAAAAGAAGACATTCATGCTTTACAGGAAGATCTAAATAGATTATCTGAATGGTCAGACAAATGGCAAATGGAATTTAATGTTGAAAAATGTAAAGTAGTTAAAATGGGTACTATAAAAGACAATACTAGTTATAAGCTAAATAACCATGAAATCATGAGTTCTCAGTGTGAAAGGGATTTGGGAGTTCTTGTGAGTAGTAGTCTTAAGCCAAGAGAGCAATGCACAGCAGTCAGAAATAAAGCAAACAGAATTTTAGGATTTATCTCAAGAAGCGTCAGCAATAGGACGGAAAAAGTTATTTTGCAGCTCTATCTTGCATTAGTTAGGCCCCATTTAGATTATGCTGTGCAATTCTGGTCACCCTATTATAGAATGGAAATTGAATCCTTGGAGAGAGTGCAACGAAGAATGACCAAGATGATACACAATATCAGAAATCTACCATATGAGGACAGATTAAAAAAACTTAATCTACATTCTCTAGAGAGGCGAAGAGTTAGGGGGGATATGATTGAAGTGTATAAATGGTTTAAAGGGATTAACAAGGGAGATATTAATAAAGTTTTAAAAATTCATGATCAAACCAGAACTCGTAATAATGGATTTAAGCTTGATAAATTTAGGTTCAGAAGGGAAATTGGTAAAAATTGGTTTGGTAATAGAGTAGCTGATGCATGGAACAAGCTTCCTAGTAGGATAGTAAATGCCAATACCTTAGACACCTTCAAATGTAGATTAGATAGACATATGACAGAGGTAGGGTGGGTATGAATAGGTTAGTGCTTATTAGAAAAATCATAAAATGAAAAACAGAATAAATAAGTAGAGTAGAATAGAATAGGTTAGACATGCTGAAAATACAATTCAAAAATGGAGCTGCCTCGTGTGTGCCAGTAGGCATGTTGCAGTGTCCTCTATTCTTATGTTCTTATGTTCTTATGTTCATCGCATGGCAACTCTCCTCACAACCGTCCACCACAGTTCACTGAGTTAGCAGGTGCGAGAATTCCCTTTGGGCCGCGTCATATTTGCAAAAGCTTCCTCCGTGTTCCCTTGCGTGTCGTAAAAGTCGACTAAATGGGGCGGAGTGGTGGGACTGGCTATCCCCTCCTCTGTATTTTACTTCCTACGAATAGCCAAGAATAATAATAATAATAATAATAATAATAATAATTGTAAATATTATTGTAGTCATTTATTTTCACTAAACACAAGTTCTCAGTATTGAAACTGATGATAAAAAAGGTAAATAATATTTAGGAAATATTACATTTGTAAAATCCAAGACAGCTGAATTAATATAAAAATATTTTACGAAAGAGAAAAAAAAGAAGAGAATGGAAGACGTAGCGCCTTGGAAATTAAAAAAAAAAAATCAGTCATACCAGTTTAGGGGATTGCTGTCGTGCACCGTTTACAGCACTCTTCTCAGGAAATGACAGACCTATGTCCGAGCTCACCGAGGGACGTAATGAATGGCATCCAACCTGTCTTTGGCTACCCCTATTCAAGTGGGTGTTAATAGTGGCGTACTATGGCAAACAACAGAAGAGCTACTTGTGGAGTTATGTATTTAAACCATGGCATCACTTCCTTATTTTTTCTCTCTCATTTTAAAGGTTAGATTGTCATTTTTCTCATATTGATGCAAGTTAACGACCTATTGATGTCCTTCTTGTTAGCAAAGGCAAAATAACCACTAGGCTTTCATGTCATATCGTCTATACACAATAGGTTTAAGGTCTAACTCGTCACATATCTATAAATTTTATGATCCAACACCCAAAACCGTGATTTTATCCACGATGTATATATGGAAATATGATAATATAATCTTTCCTTTGTATGTTTTGGCTCAAACCATCGGGAGAGTCATATGCTTGCTTATTCTCCTGTTTGGTACAAGAAGCGATTGGTTTCACAAATGGCGAGTCATTTGTGGAGCCACTAACATCCCTTTCAGCTCTCCGACGTCACTAAGTAAAATTAAGCCACGAAATAGAATCTGAGAAAAGAATTCTTCGTGGTATATAAAAAGTATTTTTATAGATAGTGCAAGGGCGTAGTATTTAAGGAGTTGAATGAAATTAAACCAAAGTATGCATATTTTAGTTCTTGGGTTCCATATATATTCCACAAAGTAGTATTGTCATTATAATAAATATGATCGGTTTTACGTCACTAACTCCCATTTGTATTATGGGCTAGGACGTTGGCTCCTTTTCGAAGGACTTTGGTTTTGGCAGATGTCATGGTTACCGTGAGTGAATGCCCTTTATAGCCTCAGACCGTGGCGGGCCTTGAACCCGAGACGTTACGAATCAGAGTCGCGAGAGTTACCACTCGGCCACTGCGGCTATTGTCATTATAATAAATGTAATTATGCAAAATATATTACAGCCATTTAGAAAAATAATAGTCTCTGTATGGTCATTAATAACATGCATGTAGAGATTACTACGAGGAGTACAATTTAACAAAACGCTAAAAAAGAAAAAAAAACAATACATGGTTTACTGTGAAAAATTTATGTTTGTATTTTCTCTAGTGATAAACTCAAGCAGATGTCAATAAATGCAGAATTTATTGAAAATGTGTATAAAAAGTAAAAGATATTTAAGAGAATATAAGAAACAGAATCTGATTTGATTAGAGAATAAATAAATGAGCTCGATTTTGTTTGAAAAGAGAATTAAAGAGCGAACTCGTATTTTATTACATTCTGATAACATATATGTGGAAAGGGTAAATTTTTACGTACCAAACGTGAAATTCATTTTCGAAATATTTTGCAACGTAAAGTGAGGTTAGGATAGTGTTTCAAAATTCAAAGCGAAACATAAAAAAAGTAGACACATTCATAAGCAACCACATATATACACAAACGAAAAATAAATCAAGCGTTCCCATTTTCCCTTTGAAATCCGTAAACAAGCGAGTTACGACCTAATGGCCGGTACCATCGCCCAACATCCAAATGGCGCCGGAACGGGAGTATGAGAGAGATACGAGCGGAAGGCAGCGTCAGTAGGCACCATGTAATAAAGACTAATCACGGGGGATCCTGTGGAAGAAGCCTATATTGCTTATCTCCCTCTCTCCCTTCGTCATTGCTACTCCTATTTATGTTTGGAACTAGAGGGGAAAGCAGCATAGAGAGGAGAGAGAGAGAGAGAGAGAGAGAGAGAGAGAGAGAATACACAACACCCCTTATGTTATTTCCATATATATATATATATATATATATATATATATATATATATATATATATATATATATATATATATATATATATATATATATATATATATATATATATATATATCCTCTTGCTATAAAGAATAAACGAACGAAGAGCAAAATCCCGTATTTCGAAAGTGTATTCCATATTGTAACTTTGCACATATGATAATAAGAATAATAATAATAATAATAATAATAATAATAATAATAATAATAATAATAATAATAATAATAATAATAAACATTTTTTGTCCATGCTAATGGAAACTGAATTTTATTCTTGTGCTGGAGGAAGGGGGAATCAGCGTATTGTTATGCAGATAACAGCTGATATATATGGGCTGCGAACGCAGTGTTTATAACGTCAGAGAGATTTCCAACCCTGGATCGATTTTCTTGGTAAGGATAGGTCAGACGAAGAATTTTGTTGTGAATTTAAGTTCTTTATATTTTGGTCAATTTGTTGGTAAGTTTTTTTATGAGTGCGACTCCGGGACAGACAAAAACTGCCCTCACCAATAAAGGCCTGGGCACGAGAAAACACCAAGACAAAGGAAAAAAAAAAGGTTAAGGACAAGGCAGAGCTGAGGTAATGTCACACAAAGGAAAACGACAGATAGCAAAAAGTCAATGTACAGAGGACCCAGAGATATGAAGGACTAGGCCATGAGATAATGATAGATCTGCTTTTTGAAGGGTAATAGGTGGTAAGAATTAGGAAAGACAGAAGGAGGAAGAGAGTCCCAGAGTCTGGAGGTAGATGGGAAGAAGCAGATGCTGCACCGACCAATCCACGAGCTACAAATCTCCACACAGTACCTGTGAGATGAGACTACTTGGCAAGTGTTACGCGGCCTTGGCAGTGGTAGAGGGATGCCTCTTGGAGACATTGAATTTAACTAAATTTTAAATGCCCCACTCAGATACCCTCTGCAAATTGGAGTTGATAGTAGAAAAAAGTGTGGAACGAGACTGATTCCAAGTAGCAGATGAAGGTTGTGAAGAGAAGGCAGAGGAAAAGTGAAGGGTAGAATCATCAGCAAAGGCATGAAAAAGAGAGGAAGATGGGGAATGTAGAAGATCATTGATGAAGAGAAGGAATAGAGAAGGTGAAAGAAATGAGCCCTGTGGAACACCACTTGTAACAGAGAAAGGGCTAGATGTCGCACCATCAACAACTACAGATATAAAACGGTCAGACAGAAAACTGGAAATCAGAGAACAGAAAGAAGGGGTAAAGCCATAGGCAGGGAGTTTGGCCAACAGAGCCTTGTGCCAGACTCTGCCAAAAGCCTTAGAGATATCAAGGGCGATGACAAAGGATTCCCCATAGTTCCCCAGAGAAGATGACCATGCATGAGTAAGATAGGACAGAAGTTCACCAGTGGATCTTGCCTTGCGGAAGCCGTACTGGTGACTGGAGATAAGTAAGTTAGATTCAAGGCGTTTCAAGAAGTGATCACTGTGCAAAGTTTCAAAAACTTTAGCAATAGAGGAGATTAGGGCAATAGGTCGTTAGTTAGAAGGAATAGAGCGGTCACCCTTCTTAGAAACAGTTTGAACTAGAGCATGCTTCCAAGATGAAGGATAGTTGCTGGTTGACAGAATGAGGCGAAAAAGGCAGCAAAGCACGGGAACCAGTTCATCTGCAAATTCCTTAAGGAGCCTTGCAGGGATACCATCGGGACCAGATTCCTTGTTCGTCTTTAGCAAGAGAAGAACCTTATAAACTTTGCATGAAGAAATTACAAGGGAGGGCATAGGGTTAGAGAGGGGTAAAGATTAAGGAACAGGTGCGCTGGAATCGTTTATAGAAGAGTTCGCAGAAAAATGAGAGCCGAAGAGAGTGCCTTTGTCAGTGGGAGAGCAAGCTATAGAACCATCAGAATGAATGAGAGGGGGAAAGCTTGAGTTACAGAGGTTTTTGGCTAAGGACCAGAGGCATTTGTCAGTGGGGTCCTTCTTATAAAGGAAGCCTTAGACCTTCGAATCTGAGCAGTATAGTGATTCCTTCTTCTTTGCTGATATTCTCCCTTGAGGGTGACCGGACCTTCCCTTTTTGGCCCGCAGGTGGGGTAGTGATTCCTAGCTGCAGTAAAAGCAGAGCGAGTTAAATCGGAAGGAGAGGCTTGGTAAGATCGATGTGCCCGATTCCTGGCCTGGATATTCATGGAGCAGGCATGGTAAAACCAAGGTTTAGTGGGAGAGAAAGTTTTTGGAGAAGAGGGGATGTACGCCTCCATTCCCGAGATCATGATCTCGGCAACTTTTAGAGATACCTGATCAGGGTTGTGGAACCGAAAGCAGTAATCACCCCATTGGAAGTCAAAGAGGAAGTTACGCAAATTTTCATGTTGGGTACGCTCAAAGTGCCAAAGGCGGCGCTGTGTAGGAGGGATTGGTGGAGGGGGAGAGAAAATGGAAGAGATTGAGATCATAGAGTGGTCAGATTTACCAAGAGGGGAAAGCACAGAATAAGTGTAGGTTGAAGGATTAGAAGTAAGAAATAGGTCAAAAGTTTGCTGCATGTTCTTGACGATCAGGAACACGAGTAGGCTGTTTGGTAATTTGCTCCAGATCGTGAGTTTTAGAGAAAGCAAGGGCCTCACTTCCTCCCACATCAGTTTGAGAAGAATTAAGCCACTCACTGTGGTGCACATTGAAGACTCGTGGCACGAGGACAGATATTCAGAGAAAGACAAACTCGTTGGAGTTTGGAGAACAGTAGCAGAAGCAAAGAAAAATAGTGGTAGTGGAGAGATAGAGTTTTTGCCAGAGAACATCAAAGTCAGGAGATTCAAGGTCCATGAGGCTCGCAATAGGAGTGTTAGTGTTGCAGTAGGCACAGACCCCACCTTTGGAACGAAAACGAGTATACAGATTATATTTTTAGCCAGTAGCGGTGCTAGTTGCCAGTATAACTAGCTATATATCTATCTGATTATTATAAAGCACACACACAACTATATATATATATATATATATATATATATATATATATATATATATATATATATATATATATATATATATATATATATATATATATATATATATATATATATATATATATATATATTGGCAGTAAATTTTCTTGTATACATAGTTTGTTGAATATGACCACTGTTTTTGCATTTGCAGTTTTCTTGTATAACTCTTCCAAAGTTCTTACCATAACTTATTATTGTTGAGACTATATAATTAGTCGGAAAATTTAAGAGAATTCATTACGTTTCGTACAGCTTCGTACATTGTCAAATGATTATCTGTTTAGTAGTGGATGGAGGTTATATATGATATCTAATATCCACGTTTAGTTTATATTCACCAGAAAGATTCAGTATCTCTGCGAAGTTTCCAGAGTTGCTGGGGGATGGACCCCAAGCATCCTTATCTCTGGGCTCTGTTCATTACATTCAGAGTTGGCAGAGTAATACAATTTGGCGTTTGCATATTCATAGAAGGATCTAACTTATATATATATATATATATATATATATATATATATATATATATATATATATATATATATATATATATATATATATATATATATATATATCTTGAAAGGGAAGGTAACTCAGGAACATTTATATTATAGGAGGTACAAGTGTCTTCGCTGGATACTATCTTCAACATGAAGTCCTCATTGCCGTAGTAGTAAGAGAAGTAAACGAGCTTTCGAAGGGCATTCTTCATCGTCCGCTTATGAAACAAATCTTTACGGAAACAAATCACATGAAAAAAGTCAAGAACCAAGAAGTTCCACTTCCAGAAAGGTCCAGTTATCCATTCCAGGCGATTGTCCTCATCAAAGATTCTTTTATCCTTGCTTGGCCTTGGTGCTCCTCCAAGGTTTGGAAAAAATATCTTGAAAGGGAAGGTAACTCTGGAACGTTTATATTATAGTTGAGCATCAGAGAAGAATTTTGAGTTATGAAGACAGCTTGTTTCAGATACCAACTTTGAAGACACCCTTGAAGCCGATTAAATGATAAACTTATAAGTCTTAAGGTGCTCTAGTTTCTTTCTGCTTTTCGTAGTCCAAATATTCATAATTATTAAGTTAAGTTGCTTCTCGTGAAATAGTTTCTCTCTCTTTCTCACACACACACACACAAACACACATGCATGTATATGTATGTATGAACTTTTGTATATTGCTATGTGTGAACATCCTTGTTACCACATCTTGAGGCAGTTTGGACAACAAAATGTCGGTTTATCCTGAATTACGCTGTGTTCTGTGGAGGAGGATCCACGAAAGTTTATTTATCAGAAGGTCAGACTTGTATGGGTGGGACACTGGTATTCCAGCTTGGACATATTTCTAAAAGGTTACTGTTAATATGTATATCAAATCGACTTTTTTGAGAGGCAGCTTTTCAGATTTTATATGGGTTCGATGTTTCTAACTAGCCTCTTTTTTGAGTGGTGGTTGATGTTGGCTTTAAGTTTTACAGCCGGGTGTCCTTCTTGATACCAACTTTCTCCAATGAACCGGGCTTGGACCTGGCACCGAGTTGGGTTGACTTGCTTTCTCAGTGGCTAGACTGTGCATGTGACTCATTTAACATCAACTGACGTAATGTCTAATATGTCTGCTAGGACTTAGAGTAGTGAAGCAAGAGACAAGCATGGACGAGTTATAGTGTGTTTATTTGGGAAGGTACAGAGCTTTTGTAGGTCTCAATGGCCCGGACTCTAGATGTTATTCTTTAGGGAATACCAACTAATCTCTAACTGCCTAACCTTTGCCTTATGCCTTTCGCACCTCCATCCAGCCACCAGATACTTAAGAGGAGGCAGAAGTGGGAGGTCTTCCGGTTTATCCTAGACCACTTAGCATTATACTTAGTTGAGATCTTAACTCCTATTGACTGCCTTGCTCTATAGGGGATATATATATATATATATATATATATATATATATATATATATATATATATATATATATATATATATATATATATATATATATATATATATATATATATAGTTTATTGACAAAATATTACAAAAGTATTACCAAAAAAAAAATTTAATTTTTTCATTTTACACAAAATAGCACAAGTAATAGAAACAATATTTTGTCCATCAAAAAAAATCTTAGCCTAAAGAATAATACAAATATTCTCACAAACTTAGCCTAAAGAACAATACAAATATTCTCACAAACTTACCAACAAAAGTAAATAATCATATTTATCTTAATGCCTAATTCTGAAATACAGTTAGAAGAATAGAATACATCCAAATATTACAAATTTACATATGCATACAAAAAATCAATGCTTTCCTCATTACAAGGTTGAATCTCTTCCTTATCTGTACAACTTTAGTACTTCATAAATATACTGACACATCTCGGTAATATGAAGCTCTTCATTCAAAAGTGATTGGACACTCAGATAGTTTAACATATTATATTTTTGTCTCACTGGTTGGGAGAAAGGACACTCAATTAGCACATGTTCTTCACTCTGAATTGCCATTTGATCACAAGCACATACTTTCATTTCTCTTGGTGTTCTGCTCCACCTTCCATTCTCTACACGCATCTCATGAGACATTACTCTTAACCTTGTGAATGCCACTCGCAAATAATCTGGTACAAACTCTTTGCTACTATACACTTTATAGACTGTCAAATGGCTATTTAAAATTTGTCTATATGTAAGATATTTTGTGGCACCTTCGGATTTATTCAGTATTACAGTTTTTATTCCACTTAGAGCAGGAGCTTCCACATTATTTGTAATATATGAATTTAAGAATCGATAACCAGGTGTATTTTCCCATCTGCAGATGTCAAATACCACATAGAAAGGTTCTTCATTGTTAACCTGTTGCATTTTTTGAGTTAAAAATCCCCTTCTTCTTTCATTAACTTCATGTACTAAAGGTTCCAAACCACTTTCTATTAAACATAAGGATATTGGAGTGTTGTTTCTCACTCCCAATAAACGCTTTACTGCCCTGTTATAAAGTTTATCCTTGCAAGCTAAATTACTTGTGAACCAACTCTCAGAGCCATACAAAAGTGAACTCAAAGCAGCTTTAAAAACTTTAACCTTATATGCATAGGGCATACTCATGTTATTTATGCAGAATATACTAAACTTATTGACTGTTGCTGTACCATCGATTTCATGCTGTTTAAGTATTGAGTGCATTTTTGCATCATCAGTAAACCATGCACCTAAGTACAGATACTTTTTACAATAATCTATTTTTATGTTGTTTATCACTATTGATTCTTTATCTCTGTCTTTTCCATTAACAACAAAATACTTTGTCTTCTTTTCATTAAGCACCATACCATAAGCATTACAATAATCTAATAGAGCCTCAAGTTTTGATATGCACTTTTCACGAGATGTACTTACAATTAGCGTGTCATCCATCATTAAAAGAGTATGTAAATTTCCCAAAGAACCATCAATTCTCACTCTTTCTTTAATCATTCTCACCATTTTATACATATAAATGACAAACAAAATGCAGCTCGTAGGAGCTCCGTGGCGTATACCTATGGATGTTGTTATTATAGCAGATTTTAACACACTTTTTGTACATGAATAAATATTTTGGATAGCTGACAACATAACCCTTCCACATCCCACCGACTTGAGACACTCGATTAATTCATATTTTGGTACCCTGTCGTATGCTTTACTAAAATCCACAAAAACTATATACAATTTTTGCTTCTTGCAAGCAGCATAATCCATCAGTAACCTTAAAGCCAAAATCTGCTCTATACACCCTCTACCCTTCTGAGCTCTGGCCTGACACTTATCTATATTAAACCATAAACTTAACCGTCTCATCGAAAGCATATCATAGATTTTTGCCAAGGTGTTCATTATACTTATGCCCCGATAGTTTCCGCAATCTCTTCTATCCCCAGATTTAAATAGAGTGATCAGTTTATTGTGGCACCAAGCAAATGGATAAAGGACATTTAAGAAAAGGAAATTAAAAATTGTGAGGAAAAAGGATAACCATGTCTGTGGTAACATCGTAAATAAACCATGATACATTGCAATATAACTCTTATCTTTTTTTATACTTTGCACTGCCATGTCTAACTCTTGAGCAGTAAAGGGATCATCCAATATAGGAATATTAGGTGAGGAAGACACATCAGTGATTTGATTAGGATTAACTGTTGGAGGATTAAACAAATTTTCGACATGCAATTTGAAATTGACATTTTCAGGTTGCACATCATTGCCAGCTTGAGGCTAACTTCTCCAGGATGTTAGTCTAGGACACGGCTCCCCTTGATTTCACTGGTTGACCACCAGATTGACTTTCATTTCCACATCAAAATCTGATACAAACCCCCATCCCATATCTGGAGTTATCAAACGTGAGTTCCATGCCATGTGTTCTGCGTTTCTGAATGAGGCAGGCAAATAAATATTCAATAACTCCCCCATATCACAGATAAGGAAAGCATTTTCCACTAAAATATTGGAGAACTAATATAACAGAACCTGTCAAAAGTTCAATCTTCACAAAAAAATAATTCTAAGTACATAACGTTAATAACAATGATAAGAGCATTAATGACTAAATAGTGTCAATAAAAGCAATATCAATCCATAAATTGAAAATAGCCTCATGGCTAGTACAGTGGTAACTCGCTGGCCTCGCCTTTGCGAGGTCAATGAATCGCACCTCGTCCAGGCACGAGAATTTAAGCTGTTTACTGGGGAGGTTACTGCTGTGGCTGGTCACTACAGTGGGGAGTTGGGGCCTGTGCCGGCAGGCCACCGCCTTATGGGTCCTCCATGACCCGTTCCACCCATCAGTGGGTGGAGAATCTAAAACGAATGAATAAATTGAACATAGCATCGTGATCAATTACAATAACACTAGAAATGTCATTAAATTATACTAAATAGATTATATTAATAATAGCATTAGTATCCCCAGTGCCAGAATAACAAAATTCATTACACTAAAAATAATGAAAAATCTATACTTCCTATAAAGTTCTACTTCTAAGGAGGGCATTAAGACTTTTCTTGACCTAAAACTTACGAACTATAAAAGAAGTCTATGCACTCAATTAATTTCTAATACCTATAAGAAACCTGAAATATTGCATTTGTTATACAGAGTACAACTTCTTTCTCATGAAATGTTGAAGCTCCCCTTTTCTTTGTCCCCATGCCAATGCAGAAGGATGGGCCCAGGTTGTACCCACAGTGGTCCCAGATAACACCCATCGGGTTGCCATGAACATATGAAGAGTTTCAGGCGCACATACATACCCTCCTTCCTGCTTTTGTTTGGCTATTAAGTGGGTGCTAATCTCCCAGACAATCGTACTCCGCAATCAGAGTCCCATAGAGTCGACTTTGAGGCAAAATAAGGGGCCTACATGGTGGTCGCAAATACAGTGACTCCCAATATCATGTCTGAGCATGAGCACAAGCCTCTGTGCCCATGCAACCGAGATATGAAGCTTACTCTGTATCTGCAAATGCATGCAATCCTCCAGTGGTTTAGAGGAAAGATAGTGTACGATATTGCAGGTTGGGGTAGCCCAAAAACTGGGATAGAAGCTGTCAATATTAGTCCACACCATTCAAATCACTATGCCAAGGAACATAAGGATGTAGGTAGGTAACTGATAGAGCAACTTCAAGACCTTAGCAGGTGGCCTTATTGGTCATTGCTGTTACTCTGATTTCCTGAGAGCTTAGTTACTAATGGTTAGGGAGGAAGAGAAGTGTGAAGAGCAAGGATAATCACAGCGACATTTTTTTTAGTAGACGGACGTTGTAAAGATCATTAATGCTGATGAAGACTGCGGCAAACATTATTAATCTTTTACTACTAGTGACTATTGTGACACGATTTCAACAACTGAAATAATGCAATTAATCATAGTAATATTTGGTAATAATGAAGACAGAAATGAGACACTACTAGTAATGATAATAATAATAATAATAATAATAATAATAATAATAATAATGAAAAATGGAAATGCAGCAGGACCCGATAAGATGCCAGTGGAGGTATGGGAGAGTCTTGGAGAGGAAGGCATAGATATCTTGTGAGACTTAATGCAAAAGATCTTTAGTCAGGAAAAGATGTCGGAGGAGTGGAGAGGAAGCCTAATCATCCCAATCTATAAAGGGAAGAGAGACATTCAGGAGTGTGGAAACTATAGAGGTATAAAGTTGTTAAGTCATACTATGAAGATATGGGAAAAGATCATAGAGAGGAGACTCAGAGAGGAAATGACAATTGGGGATGAACAGTTTGGCTTCATGCCTGGAAGAGGGACAGTGGATGCCATTTTGCCTTGAGACAAATGATGGAAAAGCATCGGGAGAAACAGAAAGGACTGCATATGGTCTTTATTGACCTGGAAAAGGCATATGAGCAAGTACCACGTCAAGAGGTGTGGAGGTGTATCAGAGAAAAGGGAGTCCCCGAGAAATATGTAAGAATCATCCAAGATATGTATGAGAGGGCAGAGGCAAATGTTAAGAGCAGTGTGGGCTTGACGAAAAGTCTCTCAGTAAATGTTGGTCTGCATCAAGGGTCTCCTTTTAGTCCATATCTATTTGATCTGGTCTTTGATGTAGTAACCCAGGGTATTAGAGATCGGTCACCATGGTGTATGCTCTTTGCAGATGACATTGTACTGTGTAGCAACAGACGAGAGGTAGTGGAGAAGAAGCTTGAGGAGTGGACAAGATTGATGGAGGATAGAGGACTGAGAATCAGCAGGAAGGAGACAGAGTACTTGAGGTTGAGAGATTATGAGGATGGGGAGGTCAATTTGCAGGGGGAGGTGTTGAAAAGAGTTGAAAAGTTCAAGTATTTGGGGTCTACAGTAGCAGAGGATGGTGACCTAGAGTCAGAAATAACCCACAGAATGCAAGCGGGATGGAATTTCTGGAAGAAAGTGTCTGGGGTGCTGTGCGACAGGAGAATAGGGATTAAGTTGAGGGGTAAAGTACATAAGACAGTTGTGAGATCTGCGATGATGTATGGAGCAGAGGCATAGGCAATAAAGAAGACACAAGAGAAAAAACTGGATGTGGCAGAGATGAGGATGTTGAGATGGATGTGTGGGGTGACAAGAAGCGATAAGATCAGAAATGAGGTAATTAGAGGTACCTCAAAAGTTTGAGAAATATCAGATAAGATACAAGAAAGTAGACTAAGATGGTATGGTCATGTCGTTAGGAGGGATAAACAGTATGTTGGGAGGAGGGTGATGTAAATGGATATACAAGATAGGAGAGGGAGGGGGAGACCAAAGTGTAGGTGGATGGAGTGCATCAATGACGACCTGAGGTCTAAAGGTTTGTTGGGTGATGAGGTATGGGACAGGAACATTTGGAGAACACTGGCCAGAAACATCGACCCCACATAAAAGTGGGAAAAGATGTAGACGAAGAAGAAGAAGAAGAATAATAATATTAAGAAAGAAAAGAAGAGAATGGAGAGGGTACATAAAAATAATTGGTTGCTTCCTAAAGTGATGATAGGAGAAATTACTTTGTACGAGGGGAGAGAGAAAAAGAATATGGGTCATGAGATATATATATATATATATATATATATATATATATATATATATATATATATATATATATATATATATATATATATATATATATATATATATTATTTGGTTGTTTTTTTCCAGAATACCAAGCCTAAGTTTTTTAGATTATAAGATATAAGTTACGAAAGCCTCAATGCCTCCCCTAGAAGTACTATATAGATATATGAGAAAAATAGTTACCCTAGGTTTAATATAGTAAGTGTCATTGACTCAATTATGAGCATTATCATATAATTGTCATTTACAATGTTTGTATTTTGATTTAGTACTTTAATAATCTTTCTTTCATTGATTGAGGAGTATTTTTAGATATTTGTCACTTACACACTGCATTTTTATGCTAATTTAGTACTATAACCATCTTTAATTATTTTCTCTTTACTATTAAAGTGTATAATTGAATAGTTGTCTCTTAGATGAAAATGTTTAGTGTCTCTTTACTGTAATAAACTAATAGTCATTCTGTCACTCATTGATTAGCTACATAATGTAATTGTGAATACTTAATTTAGACAGTTTTTACTTTGCTAATTGAAATTCTTTAATTAGAATGATTGTTGTGAGAACATACTATTAAAGTGTATTACTGAATAATTATCTTTTAGATGAAAATGTTCAGTTTCTCTTTACAGTAGTAAACTAATAGTCATTTTGTCACTCATTGATAGCTACATAATGTACTTGTGAATACTTAATTAGACAGTTTTTATTCGCTAACTGAAGTTCATTAAATAGAATGATTGTTGTTAGAACATATTTTTTTTTTAAATCACATGTTCTATATATATTGAGTGTACCCTTGACAATGAAATTTTTTCAGGAAATTTTAGTATGTATTAAGGAGCATGGGGAATATTTGATATGTAATGCAGAAAAGGAATCCACTTAGATAATTATGCTCTGTTTATGGTGTAAAATAATATGTAATTAACAGATGATAGCCATCCTTTATATGTTGATGCTTCACCAGATATAGCGTATTTCAGGATTGGGCTGTAGGGAGTACTGTACAGATAACGCCCATGAGTGTCCCATGTACAAGCTAGATATCTCACGTGGTTTCCTCTGGTCTTTGAACCAAGCCCAGAATTGGCGCCCAAACTGGCGTTCTTTAGGTCCCCCCCACACCATAGGTTATGGGGTGTTCCCCCTTCTCTGAAATGCTATTAGTGGGAGAACGACCAAGAACTATGCCCGCCACCTCTTTGTAAGTTTGAATGACCTGAGGTTACATGCACAGTATATATATATATATATACAGCCTCCACAGTCACCCTCCATTCACTGCACGCATCTCCCCCCCATCACTTTGAGGAAGTGTGTGGGTGTTTTCTCGATCTGCTTGTTTGGTTGTGATGGACTGTAAAAATTACTCACTCATGGCAGTCCCTAGCTTTTACTGCCCTAGAACCCCCCTGACCCCATTGACCAGGTGATAGAGTAGGAGGGTGCTACCCTAACCCCCCTGGCTATGGGCATCTGCCACCTGGTTCCCTCTTCCTGGTACGAACTCAAACCCTGTTATCTCAAACTGCATTAGCCTTGGTAACGAGCTAGAGAGTCTATGATTACTCTATGGATTCTCATACATATATTTTAGGGGTAAATGGTCACTAAGGAATGCAAGTGGGTATCCTAAAAGGAAGTACTCGTATTTTTCTAACATAAACACAATGGCGAGTGCATCCTATTCTATTGTTGCATATCGTCTCTCAGTGTCTGTCAGGCCGCTGAAAGTAAAATTGATAGGTCATTTATTGCCCTCATCAACTCTCTGTGAAACCACTCTGCCAACCTTGAAGTTTTAGGCATTACACTTAATATAGAATTGTCTGTCGTATTTGGGATAAGCAGGCACAAGAGTAGACATAAAGTCGTTCTTTAAAACTTTACAAGCAAATTCGTGTTTTTGAGTCCAGTTGATGTTATGCACATTTCGTAGACTCTCAAGGGACCTGGAGATGTCTGCTTATTTATCAATAAACTTACAGTAGTACGAGCAACGTCCAAGAAATATCTGATATCTTTGCAAGTTTGGAGCCCAGAAAAGTTTTCTATGACCTTTATATTATCATGCAAAACTGCCTCTCCAGCAGGTGACAAACTACGGCCTGACACTCAGATAATTTTATTCAAAGATTATTCTTCCTCAAGGCTTCTAGAATCAAAATAAACTTTCGAACATGCTCCTCAAATGTTTTCCCAGTTATGACTAAGTCATCTAAGTATACTGACATGGCATTATCAATGAGGCCAGCAAGTACTGTCATCTTAAGTCTGCTGAAATGACTAGAGGTGTTCTTTAAACCAGTGGGAAAGGGATTGTGTTCATAGATCTTGTAATTCACAGAGAAAGCGGTCTTGGCTTTACTACTCTCTTCTAGGACTACCTGGTGGTATTCAGCAAGTAAGTCAAGCGTAGGAAAATACTTAGCACCTCTGATATGACATAATATGTCTTCTATTACAGGGAGGGGGAACCTCTTACATCCAGTAACTATATTTAGTATGCAAAAATCTACACATAATTGGAGCTTGCCATCATTCTTTTGTACTACAACATTAGGACTATGCCATGGGCTCTTAGAAAATTTAATCTCTCCCTTTTTTTTCTAAATCATTTTCCATACTCTCTAGTTTACTCTTGTTTACCACAAGTGTTTGCTAGGATTTTATTAAGGTGGGGCATGATAACTAGTGTTAGTTTCAAAAGGCATAAGGGTGCATTCTGTAAGGGGATCTTTGTCAGAGGCATAAACATCATGATATTCAGCTATGAGGTCAATCATTAAAGCAGAATGTTCAGCAGCACTCAGTCTCTTTGCTCGTGCCTACAACTTTGCAGTATGCTCCGTGTTCTTTATGACCTCATTTATACTAACACTATAGCATTGACTTATTTCATCAACTTCGGCCATCTTTGTGTTTTTAGGAATAATTGAAGGGACAGGAGATACATTGACACATTACCTTTTTCTTCTCTGATCCTTCTGGTGTTATCAGTAAATTACTAGGGAAATAATCAGTGTACTGACCCAAGAATTCTTCAAATAAAAAGTGTCCCTTCAGCAAGACCCACGAAGTAATACCTTCCAGAATGCATGCAGTACTGCTTTTGATTGTTTCTTCTTGATGAGTCACGATATTACTATTCTTCTCATCCTTCAGAAACATGCAGATGCTGAAGTGTGATCAGAACAAGCAGCTACCTCCTTATTGTTTCTTGTCACCGTAGCTCTTCCCCAGTTTTTGACAATGACTTCCATTTTTACCATGTACTCAAACCTTATGATTACCTTTACCTGCTCAATATTTAATATAGGTAACACAAGAAAAAACATCTAAGTTTAGTCGGCTGTGGACTGTTCATCAGGGTTAGTAACTAAGCATTTAGTGGGTTTACGCTGTTGTCTCACTCGTGTGACCTCTTCTTCAAAAGAGACATCACAATTGATATTAGCCTCATTGTTGTCTTCATTGACATAGCTGCCAACTGCTTTCATTGTCTTTGCCGACGAAGTCTGCTGATTCCTGTCAGGTGTCTTGATGCCTCCTTCAACCTTTTCTTCCTCTGGCATTGACATCAGAGTTAATTTGTAATCTTCTGTATTCAACATATTCTTCCTCGATGCACGTGTTTCCACTAGCATACAAAATTATACTGGCATTGAATTGTACTCTTCTGCCACCAGTGAAGTAATGTCCTTTATATATATGCCAGGACTTAGAGTTTTGGAAGAAGAGACAAGCGAGGACGAGTTACATTGTGCTTATTTGGGAAGGTACAGTGATCTTGTAGGCCTTAATGCTCCCAGACTTTAGGTGTTGTTCTTTAAGGAATACCAACTGATCTCTAACTGCCTAACCATTGACTCACACCTTTCACACATCTACCCAACCGATAAATACATAAGAGGAGGCGAAAGTGGGAGGTCTTTCAGTATGGATTCCTACTAAGGGCTAGGACGGTTGCCTTCTTACGAAGGACTTGTTTTGGCAGATGTAATCGTTACCCTGAGTGTATGCCCTTACTAACCTCAGTCCGTGATGGGGCGCGAACCCTCGACCTGCCGCCTCAAAGTCGCAGATGTGATTCTGCCACGGAGACTACAGTATATCCTAGACCTATTAACTACATTTGGGCGAGATATTAACTCCTATTGCCTGCATGCCATGCTCTATGGAGGATGTCCAGATCATATGGGACGTGCATTGCCAACTTCGAGGCTAGCTTTGCCAGGATTTTAACCTAGGTCTTGGCTCCCTTTGGTGTCACTGGTTGACCACCAGATTGACTTTTGTTTCTTGACCAATATCTGTTACAACCCCCAGCCCATATCCGGAGCTATCAAGTGTGAGATCCACGCCATGTGGTTCTCGTGTCTGGACAAGGCAGCAAATATATATACGACAATACTTTATCCCTAATGAATGCAGTCATCATTGAAGGAAGCTTCATCCCCCGGAAATATATGTGTGTATGTATAGATAGATATATGGATAGTTAGATAGATTAGATAGATAGATTGATAGAGAAAGATTATAATATGGAATAGTAAGGAGAGAGAGAGAAAAAAAAAGGGAAATATATAAGTTCGGTGTTTGTCGTCCATTATTGGAAAATGCATTTTGCGTTTGGCAAATATCCCATTTGTGTCTGAGTAATACTGGCATTAGCATCACAATAACTCTGATGCTGAAGCCGATGTTGAAGGCACATGTTTTCATCTCTCTCTCTCTCTCTCTCTCTCTCTCTCTCTCCTCTCTCTCTCTCTCTCTCTCTCTCTCTCTCTCTCTCTCTCTCTCTCTCTCTCTCTCTTTGTGGCGTCTTAATTAGGATATTCATTGTCACATTTCCTTTTAGTATTTTAATTTGTTTTAATTGTTACTGTTACTTTAAGTATTTAAAAAACTCAACATTCATTGTATGAATACATAATAGCAGGAGGGTCTACCTCTCTCATTTCCACCTCTTTATTTAATTTTCTTGCTTTTCCTCCCACATCTTCCCATTCTATTTCCTCCCTCTTTAGTGCTGATACGGTCGCTGATTCCTTCCCTGTCCTATCCTAGCATAATGATGATGACAAAAAGTGTTTATGAAAGAATCTGTATTGGTGTTACCCTGTCTATAGACAAGGGTCAATCCCTTTATAAATGGGGTGGCCGAGTCAATGCAAAACCTGCACTCTTTGCGGGGGTATATTTAGTCAACTTTCATTCCACGCATAGGAACACGAAGGTGTTATTTATACTCCCCAGCCCATCCGAAGAAAGAAGAAAATACAGAGTAAGAGATAGAACTACAGTATGTGATTCTGATAACGTTCAGCTACTCAGTTGGATTGAAACCCCCAGATTTCCAAGAAGACAATAAGAAACTGTAGAATAAAAAGAGAATGAACTATTGGATTCAGAGGCCGTTCAATCCCTCACTTGGATAGAATCCTCCCACCCTACAACTACACTAGAAAGTACTAAAAAAAAAAAAAAAATCAACGCCCTTAGTAAGAAACAATGACCCTATATGAATATCAGGAAAGATGTCCATTAAGAAGGAATATTATTATGTACTTACTATTTGTTGTGTACTTTTGTAAAGTTTGTTAGATAGTGTTTTATCTCTGCTAGTACCTCTAGACCCAACCGCATACTAGTCTCCAAGAAACTTCACATGGTAAACAGCGACCCCAATATGGAATTGCGAAAAGGTGTAACCGATAATGAAAGAAGACTAAAATTGATTAATTATCCTGTGCATACTCTTGTAAAGCTTGTCAAAGACTTTTTATCTCTGCTTTTACCATGAAGCCGAACCGCCAATCTCTTTGAAGCGAGATATTTATAGTTAATAATAATTTCAGTCTTTATTTTAATCATTATACCTCTCCATTCAACACCGTTAATAATATCCGCATTTGCAATATAAAGAATGTCAATGTATCGATAGTGTCACAAAGGGATGCAGGCAATGTCATAAAAAAAAATAATATATACGAAATAATAGAGATGTATATTTTGATGATACTCTGATATTACTGATGGAATATCAGGAGTCAGTCAGTATTATTTTTAAAGCATAATTAGACATTTTTGCTCTCAGTATTATACCTGAGGAATATTTAGTCATTTTTATAATTAGGCATATTGTGTTTTTAGTATAATTTTTGAGGAATATATAGACAGTTATATTCATTAGAAATTATTAGACATTCGAATTCTTCATATTCTGTTTTAGTAATTACTAGACATTAGTGTTTTCTTTATTCTTTTAGGTAATATTTAATATACATTTGTGTTCTCTCTTTTTTTTTCTTTTGAAAGTAATGCAGCTTTTATGTTCGAATCAATCTTCTTTAGTAGACATTCGGGTTTTCAATATTCTATGCTTTTGTAATTACTAGACATTTGTGTTATTAGATGTTTTTTTTTTAATGATAAATAAGACTTTCGTTATCTGTTATTTTTTTATAAGAATTAGTTTCATACATTTGTGTTTTCAGTATTTTTTTTTTTTTATATTTGGTGGGGAATCATTTGACATTCATGTTCTCAGCATCTTCATTGAGAATAATGAGACAATTTGTCTTCTTGGTTTTTTCTTTCTTTTGAGGGGAGGGAAATAATTAAACAATTGACTTTTCAGTATCTTGTTTAGGAATAATAGATTAGACATGTTTTCTCATTAGTCTTCTTATATGCAATTGATAAGATATATGTGCTCTACGTTGCCTTCTTGTTTTTTTTTTTTATAATTAGACATTTGTGTTCTCAGTATTAACTTTTAGGAATAATTGATTAGGCAACGTAGTGCAGAGAGGATGCAATCTGAATCTGCATTTTTTATATGTTAAGAATGAGAGGTGGATAAAGAGATAGATAGATATTTTAAAAGTTTTGCCTATATTTTTCATTTTTCCATCCTCGGTGAGGCCGCTATATATATATATATATATATATATATATATATATATATATATATATATATATATATATATATATATATATATATATATATATATATATATATATATATATATATATATGTGTGTGTGTGTGTGTGTGTTATCGTGGTGTAATTCTCACCCTCTGGCTGTTCTTCTCACCTGAATTTCTAATATATATAATTAATATCATGGTAGCGTGGTTGGCTAACAGATAAGCATCTTCTCTATATGTGTTTATTTCTAGATTACACTTACTTCATCAGAGCTCCAACTCCTACAGTTCCTGTCACGATCGATTCCCAATTCCCGATTCCCGCCCCCAAGGGGGAGACTGCTAAGTTGTGGACGTGACTTCTGCCCCTGGCAAGGTCTGAACTAACTGTTCTCTGTTCCTAGTCGTGGAGGTCTGTGGGTACTGAGTGCATCACTGCTAGCTGGCACTTATAGGCATCTATGAAATGCCATGTGAGGCTATAGGCATCTATGATATGCCTTCCGACACTCCCCACCACCAAACTGAAATATATCCAATATTTCGGACTAAGCATAACTACTTCCATGATAGCCTTATAATTTTCTAACTATCATTATTTTACAAAAACGGGGCAGAACTATCTAAGAAACTAACTTGTGAAACTATTACAATCTCATACAATTATCTTAACAGATTACAGTTATATCAGAATTACTATGCAAAATGCTGACAAAGAAAAATCTTTTCTTTATAATAAGCAATGTAATTAAACTTAAGTATTCTCAATTGCAATATATAGTTAGTAAGCATTGGCAAACTTACTTAAGAACAAAGCTAATTAAGCTATCTCATTAATCAAACAGTACAAAATATATTTGGACATGATGTATACAAGTACTTTTGAAACAAAACATTTGTCATGGTGTGAAAAGCTAAAAAACATTCACAATTGCAATATGTAATTACTATTCAAGGACAAACTTATGGGAGAACTCAATGAACATACTATAAACACATTCGTCTTTGATCTTTCTTCAGAAAGATCTGCATACCACCCCTCAACCTAAGAACTAAATGAGGAGTGGATTCTTCTGCGAACTCAATGAACATGAAGATTAAATCATGATTCAAAACAATGATAATACTTAAGCAGAAAACAACTTATTATGATTTTTGCAAATTGTACAATTTATCAATGGCACTTATTCTAATAAACTTACATCTAAGGGAGACTGAGGTTTTTTGTTTAAAATTATCTTAAAGCTAGAGAGAAAAAAAAATAAGATTTTGTCTTTGCACAGCATGGTCAAAGACTGGGGATATTTTCTTTCC
>JAXCGZ010000039.1:152500-175000 GCA_037179515.1 Halocaridina rubra
TTCTGGTTTGATCATGAATTTTTAAAACTTTATTAATATCTCCCTTGTTAATCCCTTTAAACCATTTATACACTTCAATCATATCCCCCCTAACTCTTCGCCTCTCTAGAGAATGTAGATTAAGTTTTTTTAATCTGTCCTCATATGGTAGATTTCTGATATTGTGTATCATCTTGGTCATTCTTCGTTGCACTCTCTCCAAGGATTCAATTTCCATTCTATAATAGGGTGACCAGAATTGCACAGCATAATCTAAATGGGGCCTAACTAATGCAAGATAGAGCTGCAAAATAACTTTTTCCGTCCTATTGCTGACGCTTCTTGAGATAAATCCTAAAATTCTGTTTGCTTTATTTCTGACTGCTGTGCATTGCTCTCTTGGCTTAAGACTACTACTCACAAGAACTCCCAAATCCCTTTCACACTGAGAACTCATGATTTCATGGTTATTTAGCTTATAACTAGTATTGTCTTTTATAGTACCCATTTTAACTACTTTACATTTTTCAACATTAAATTCCATTTGCCATTTGTCCGACCATTCAGATAATCTATTTAGATCTTCCTGTAAAGCATGAATGTCTTCTTTTCCATTTATAGTTCTACCTATTTTGGTGTCGTCTGCGAATTTACTTAGGTTACTACTGATATCCGAATCCAGATCATTTAGATATACGATGAATAATAGAGGACCCAGTACCGAGCCTTGTGGTACCCCGCTTGTAACCGAGCCCCACTCTGATTTCTCTCCATTTATGCAAACCCTCTGTTTTCTGTCTTTTAACCATTGTTTGATCCATCTGAGCACAGCTCCTCCTATACCATGAGCTTCCAGCTTTTTAACTAATCTTTTGTGAGGAACTCTATCAAAAGCTTTGCTAAAATCTAGATATATTGTATCATATTCTTTGCCACAATCTACTGCCTTTGAATGAGGTTTTCCTTCTGTAATCCTTTTGTATGCCTTGACTCATGACATAAATTATATGTACGACTTTTTGCTTGAATGAACAAAAGGATTTCTCTCAGAGCTGTTATAAAGTCGTTAAGATACAGTAAAATTTTATATTAATCCTCATTTTTTTTATTCAGATAACTGTGCATGGGGACGTGCACATGGGCACTCCCAGTGATATTGCAGTTGATAAACATTACAATCTATTTGGTTGAGTATAAATAAAATATTAATAGAATTTGCAATTAATTTTAAATATCATAGCAAGTAATTAACAATAAATTATAGTTTAATAATTGATTGATGGCAGAAGAGCACTCTGCGATTATTAATTAAGAGTAATATATTATGGTTTACATGTATTAATAGCAGATGAGCATTGTGCGATTATTGATTAAGAGTAATATTTGTAACAATATTTTTCAATAGCCCTTGTTGAGTGCTGTCATCTAAGTTAAATTTCCACTTCTCCACAGTACCACTGCAAACAATTTGAAGCAGATATAGAATAACAATTTTCAGGTTAGAGTAATAAGTAGGTACATATACATATACATGCATGCACTTGTACCTATATTACACATGCACACATATATACATGCACACACACACACACACACACACACACACACACACACACACACACACACACACACACACACACACACACACACACACACACACACACACTATATATATATATATATATATATATATATATATATATATATATATATATATATATATATACACACATACACACACACACACACACACACACACACACACACACACACACACATATATATATATATATATATATATATATATATATATATATATATATATATATATATATATATATATATATATATATATATATACGCACACACACACATATATATATATATATATATATATATATATATATATATATATATATATATATATATATATATATATATATATATATATATATACACACACACACACACACACACACACACACACACACACACACACACACACACACACACACACATATATATATATATATATATATATATATATATATATATATATATATATATATATATATATATATATATATATATATACGTGCACACATACACATACATACACACATATATACTGTACTCATATGTATGCATGTACTCATATATACATGATTAATTAGTTGAGCAATAGAAATGCCATTGGTGCTTCATAGTCATACATATCAAGGGGAGAGCGAGGGAGAGAGTAGGAGTTTGTGGTATTCATTTCAGCAAAAAGAGTTATTAGTCCTTTCCACCGATGACGATGCATACATGCATACTCATGCACATCATTGTCATCTGAGGGTAACACAACAAATATTTTTGGCACAAAGTATCTTTGTTGTTTGTATCCTTTACTCTCCCGAGTTCAAGCCTTGATAAGGACAAAAAAATTTCTGTTATGCTGATCTCGTTTTAATAGAAGAATGCTGTCATACCCTTCTTCCTCATATATTCGACATATGTACCCATTTGAGTAAGTATAAAATCAAACATGGGTCTTAGTAGAAGGAATGTGACTTATATTTAAAGTATTCTTCCAACAGCTTTTAGCCCCTCTAAGCCTCCGAGGGTAGAAGTATTCTTTTATATTACATCTTGATAATGTCTAGGCTTAACTCTGTTCTGATGGGTGAATGCTGGCTCTACCTAGAATGACTGAGAGCTTGACCCAGCCTCTCTGAAGACTTGACCTAGAATTACAAGTGACTAAAGAATGAACAAAATTCCTCTATATAAGCATCTTCTACTGCTTCCGAGGAGGCGGGTACTTTTTGTCTCTAGGTCTATGCCAGACCATTTACAGTAAAAACCGGAAAATACATTTTCCGTTGAGCCATTAACTGTCAGTCAAAGATATCCAAAAGTGCAATATTGACAATATTCAATAATACTCAATAAGATGACATTACTAACAGCACCAATAGCATTAATTGACTACAACGGCATCACTAGCCGCAAATAGCGACTTCAAAATTGAAAATATCTTATGATCAAGAAATATCTGGATGACAATCATTACACTTTAAAAAAAATTAAAAACCATACTTCCTATTCAATCATACTTCTAAGGAGGTCATTGGGGCTTTTCTTATACTTAAAACATATGCACAAATAATAGGTTTATGCACCAAATTATTTTCTAATAACGCGCTGGCCTCGCATTCGCGAGGTCGACAGATCGGCTCCCGCTCAGGATCGAGGGTTTAAGCAGTTTACTGGGAAGGTTACTGCTGTGCCTGGGCAGCACAGTGGGAGGTTGGGGCTTGCCCCGGCTGACGTTCTGAGGAGCATCTCAGATGGATATCGGAAATGAAACACCGGCAACCTTTAACCTTTAATTAAATGAATGGAAAATCAGGAACATGCCATGTTTATAAATAACTGCAGTTGTTAGACAGCATACAACTTCTCTCTATTGACATGATGTAGCTCTCTTTTTCTTCACTCCCTGCATCAACATAGAAGGATGGGCCTAGGTTGTACCCATGGTGGTCCTTAACAATGCACATCGGATTACCACCGGACATTTGAAGAGAGCCAGGTGCACATCCAGGTCCTCCTTCCAAAGTTGATTCGGCTGTTGAGGTGGTGCCTACTCTTACCCTCCTCTCACAATATCCATCCACTGGGTGCTGGTCACCCTCAACAATCCTACTATGCTGTTAGAAATACAGTCATTCCCGTATCACGTATGGGCATGAGCACGGGCCTATACATGCACACAATCAAGATACCAAGCTTACAATGTATTTGCCAATGCTTGCAATCCTCCTATAGGTAAAGAGAAAAGAAGCATAGCAAATTGCAGATGGGGTAAGCAAAAGACCATACTGTACAAAATACTAGGACAGAAGCTGGTAGTGGTTGAGCAGGTAGCACACACTAATATGATATTACAAATGACTTGAAGAATTTCATTACATGAGTAAATAAGTGATCATAATAGGCAAGAGCTAAAAAGATACTAAATTTGCTTGTCACAAGGCCACAATATCTAAAATAATTTATCTTATCTTCTCATTTAAAGACAGAGATAGCCCCCCCCAAAAAAAAATAAAATAAAAGTATAATATCTTTTATATGTTAACAATGTGGCTTATGTTTATACCGACAAAAGTCCATATTCAACAGAGTAATACAATGATGATTTATAGTATACAAGCTAAATATTAATAACAGCTTACAAAAACATATTCTGTTTTTTAGTTACTTCTACCACTTTACTGTTTCTTTTGTCTCAATTCTTTATTATCAGAAGTTAGCAATGTGGCCATCAACATTCCTCTTGTTTGTGGTAAGCTCAGATTTCCTATAAAATAATCAAAATCACTTGGCAGACAACTTTCATTACTACTCAATCGAATTTTTACTTCATCATGTTTAGCAGTCTTACATGCAAAAGTCTTCAAAAATTATTAAACTAACTCGTGTTTGTTATCTGGCAAAATATAAGAATAAAATCAAGATTCAAAATACAGAAGATATAGAGAAGATGTCTACCTCACTCTACAATGTTCTTATAAAGGTTTACTATTATTATTATTATTATTATTAGGCAGAATAAATATGCCAAGTTTGAATAAAGGAAAATCAACCTTTAAATCTGAAAACAATTACATAAACCAACATCCTTAAATTCACTAGACCTTCCAAGGACAGCAGCTTAACGCAAATTGACCCTTATACAATGACCTAATAAAACACTGTTTCAGCTAGCCAGAAACTAAGACCTTTTTTTTTTATTATCTCAGGCAATAGCATATTAATACTACTAAAAGTAAAAATAATAAAAGAAAGGCCAAATCTTGTGCATAATTCCCAAAGGAATTGGTGAATTGCTTAATTCTTAAGCGATTTCGTAAACTACAGAAAATGTAGGGATGGGATCATACCTGCAATATTCTTACTAGGCAGAATAAATGGGAACTCTCAAGGATAACCGCTCGACTCATATTGATCATTTTGCAACAACCTAATAAAACACGGTTTTCCTAGGCAGAAACAGACTTATTTTTTTAATTCTCCCAGGTAGTAACATACTAATACTGCTAAGAGCAAAAATAATAAAAGAAAGGCCAAATCTTCTGCATAATTTCCAAAACAGTGAAACTCATCATTCTTAAGCAACTTCATAACCTCTCTCTCTCTCTCTCTCTCTCTCTCTCTCTCTCTCTCTCTCTCTCTCTCTCTCTCTCTCTCTCTCTCTCTCTCTCTCTCTCTCTCTCTCTCTCTCTCTCTCTCTCTCTCGCTTCACTTTCTAATTTCATTCACTGTCAGGGGCCCCTCATATTCTTTCTTTCAGTATGAGTCACTAAGCTAATGTTTTTTGAAAGAAGAAAATTCATACTATCAAAGTAGGAACATAGTAATTACTTTTAGCTTGTCTGGTCAAGTTATGCATAGAAAAAAAATAGCATTCTGTCCCCAGCTAGGCAACCGCTTATCTTCAGTCAACTCTCTGACAAGTGAAGTTTTATGTCTTATAAAATCTTAGATAATATTGAGTGTGGACAGATTAAGCTAATTCTTAGCTCAAATCTCTTCTTTTTTTTCTCTATCATTGCAAAAACAGCTAGTGAAATATGCATGCAGACACACTTCTAATATATATATATATGTGTGTGTGTGTGTGTGTGTGTGTATATAATTATTAAAGACATGGTGCTAATTTTTACACTAACTAGAAGTAATGGGAATTTAAGTTATCTTTATTATTGTTAAATTACTTGAACCAGTGAATGATGTTTAATATGAAGGAAATCTGAAATCATTAATAATTACTGCTTAAATCAGCGAAATATTTAATCTTCGTATGCATAAATAAAACTACTCCTTATAAACCTATTTTAAACTACAAGATTATGCATACTTCGAAATTTATTAGTTACTAAAAGAAATAAAGTTGACTTCCTTAAGCAGCAATAGCTTTTTCTCCAACACAATTTCTAGCAGAGAAATTCCCAAAATTTTTCAAGAATAATTACATGACACATCACAGAAAAGTTTTGGCAGAATCTTGGCAGATACTTGACCGACTCTTGGGTGGGAAGGCATGGATTGACATCTTGGAAAAACTACAAAGTTCTTTCTCCCTTGCTCATAAAACCTATCTTTGCTTGCAGAAATCACTCGCAAACTTTCAGTCTTATTGCTGGGGTTCATAGGTGTCATATTCGCTTGCTCTTCGAGGGCTCAGTTTTTTTTTTATTTATTCAGATAACTGTACATGGGACATGTGCACATGGGCACTGCAAGTAATATTGCAGTTGATAAACATTACAATCTATTTGATTATGTATAAATAAAATATTAATGGAATTTGCAATTAATTTTAAATATCATAGCAAGTAATTAATAATAAAATATAGTGTAATAATTGATTGATGGCAGAAGAGCACTCTGCGATTATTAATTAAGAGTAATATTATTATGGTTTACATGTATTAATAGCAGATGACCACTCTGCAATTATTAATTAAGAGTAATATTTGTAACAATATTTTCAATAGCCCTTGCTGAGTGCTATCATTTAAGGTACATTTCCACTTTTCAACAGTACTACTGCAGACAATTTGAAGCAGATATAGAATATGTAGTAGGTTGACCCATTGCTCAGCCGCCCGTTGCGATACTACAACTGAAGGATATTTAAACCTGAATAGGACTGTCCAGGACAGTTCGATGTGAAGTCTTCCTTCAGTTACGCCTACATTAACACTGAATATTTTTGGATATTCATTACACGCCTCTTATTATCCCTTCGCTTCTAACAAGTCATTACACTCTCCATCTCTGTTACTTTTTACTTGGTGTATTCTTCGTGCCCAGGCTCAGTGGGGGCTGTTTTATTTTATTTTTTATTTTTTTGGGCTCGTCCTGGTGTCACAATCATAAAAATAAAAAAAAATCAGGTTAGTGTAATAAGTAGGTACATATACATATGCATGCATTAATTAGATGAGCAATAGAAACGCCACTGGGGCTTCATAGTCATACATATCAATGGGAGAGAGAGAGAGAGAGAGAATCCGAGGCAGCCAATCAAAGGGGGTGTAACCACTGACAGATAGCTCTTTCTCGAAACTACAGACTAAGTGTAAAAAAAAAATAAAAAATAAATAAAATGACGTCTGTATCTTACCATGAATCTCGGCACGGTGAGGAATCAAACAGCCTGTAGAACCCTCAGAAATCTGCAAAAACTGTAGAGCTCACTCAGTCGTCTGTTGTATACAATCCGGCCACCATGACAGTCTGTAAGGATACTTACTTGTGATGGGGCATCGTAGTAAAAACCTCAACCGTGTTAATTCACAGATACCTGGGGTTTCGTTGCCTTACAGTACAGTGAATGTACTGTATGAGTATAGTTAATGATCAGAGTATCTGCAATACGAATGAGAACAAGTAGGAAAGCTTAAACAAATCATGATTATAAAAAAAATAAAAACTAGCATTACAAAGGCCAATAAAAATAAACATCACAGCAACTGGCCACCGAGACGTCCAACACCTTCAAACAATACTCCTCTATTCAGAGAGAGAGAGAGAGAGAGAGAGATGCTTGTGGAAGTGTCCCTTTAAACTCGGCTTTCGTGAATGAACTGTGTCATTTTCTTTCCTTAAACTATTCTCCCTTCTAATTTATACATTGTGATAGTGTAGATAAAACTCCATCTCCAATAGCGTACATTATATTTATTGATATAACCAGTCTCATTGGAATTTGACGTGAAATTCGGTTGGAACTAGAATCAAACATGGGTCTTGGGAGCATGAACGTGATATTTATTCTTGAAATATTCTTCCAACAGCTTCTAGCCCCCTAAGCCTCCGGAATATAGGTATTCTGTCTTACATATTGATAATGTCTAGGTTTAAATCTGTTCTGATGGCTCTACTAGAATGACTGAGAGCTTGACCCAGCCTCTCTGAAGAATTGACCTAGAATTACAGGTGACTAAAGAATGAACAATTTTCCTCTTTTTTTTTTTTAATGATTGTGACACCAGGACGGGCCAAAAATAATAAAATAAAACAGCCCTCATCAGGCCTGGGCACGACAAATACATAAAGTAAAGAGAAACAGAGATGGAGAGTGTAATGACTTGTCAGATGTGAAGGGATAATAAAAGATGTGTAATGAATAAGAATATTCAGTGTAGCTGTAGGCATAAAATAAGAACCGTAACTGAAGGAAGACTTAACATCGAACTGTCCTGGACAGACCAATTTAAGTTCAAAACACCTTCAGCTGTAGTATAAGCATCTTTTACTGCTTCCGAGGAGGCGGGTACTTTTAGTCCCTAGGTCTATGCCAAACCAATTACAGTAAAAGATACACATAGACCGAGATTATAATTTGGTTCTGGTTAGGCAAAGGGGACGGTATGTCAGTGGTAATCACATCTGGGGAGGAGCATGAGATCTGACCTTCCTTGCATAGTGTGGTTTCCGTTTTAGGTCATTCTACTTGAAGCTGGTCATCAATACTTGTCAACTGTAAGAAACAGAACCAAATACTTTCAACAAGACTTACCTCTTCTTTTTATAACCAAGTGTTCCAACTGTTATCTTTCTCATAATTATCATTTCTATTTACTTATTTGCATACAAAATATTAGAAAGTAGTGTATTTCTCTCTCTCCTTTTTTTTCTCTCCCTAACACACACACACACACACACACACACACACACACACACACACACACACACACACACACGGACGAAGAGATCTGCAAAGAATTGAACAAGGAGTTTCAGTCAGTATTTACAGTAGAAAATACCCCACCCCCTCAGATTGCAGTGATAGAAGCTCAAGGGCCGGTATTAGAGAACATCAACCTTACAGCCACAGAGGTATGCAAGGCGCTGATGGATTTAGATGTTCATAAAGCTACAGGTCCTGATGACATATCCCCTCATGTGCTTAAAAAATGCGCAAACACAATATCAGTGGCACTAAGTATCATATTTAAGGAGTCATTGGAGTCGGGGGAGATTCCAAGATGCTGGAAACAAGCAAATGTGATACCTATCTTCAAAAAGGGAAGGAGGGATACGGCTCTGAACTATAGACCAGTTTCCTTGACCAGCATAGTTTGCAAACTTATGGAGAAACTACTAAGGAAACATATCTCTCTTCACTTGGAATCCTTCAACTTTTTGTCAGTGAGGCAACATGGCTTCAGAGAAGGAAGATCAACAGTAACAAACTTATTAGAATTTTATGATGAGGTAAGCCAAATCTTACAGGAAAGAGAGGGTTGGGCAGATTGCATATTCCTAGACTTCCAGAAAGCGTTTGACACTGTTCCACATGGGAGACTTATTAGGAAGCTGCAATCAATGGCTAGAATAGGTGGAAATGTCTTGGAATGGATAAAAACTTACTTAGAAGGAAGGGAACAGAGGGTTAGAGTAAGACACTCAGTGTCTGAATGGAGAAGAGTTAGTAGTGGAGTTCCACAGGGTTCAGTTTTAGGGCCACTTTTGTTCCTTGTATATGTAAATGACCTACCAGAGTCTGTAAATTCATTCATGAATATGTTTGCAGATGATGCAAAGATTGTGAAGAAAGTAAAAAACGAGAACAATGGTAGAGAACTTCAGGAGGATCTAAATAATCTGCATGAGTGGTCAGAAAAGTGGCTAATGAAATTCAATACCTCAAAATGTAAGGTAATGAGAATGGGTACAAGTGCAAGAAGGCCCAAGCTTGACTACTCGGTGGCTGGAGTACAGCTTCAGGAGACAGAAAATGAGAGAGATCTAGGAGTAAACATATTGGCAGATTTGTCTCCAGAAATACATATAAATGGCGTAGTAAGGGCAGCATATGCATTCTTATCAAATGTAAGGGTAGCCTTCAGGCACATGGACAAGGAAATGTTCAGAAATATTTATGTAACCTATGTGAGGCCAAAACTCGAATATGCAGCCCCCTTTTGGAATCCGCACTTGAAAAAGCACATAGCTAAGCTTGAAAAAGTTCAAAGACATGCCACGAAACTGGTGCCAGAAATACGCAATCTCGGTTATGATGAGAGGCTGAGGGAATTAGACTTGCCATCACTCGAAGCTAGAAGAGTAAGGGGGGATATGGTGACAGTCTTTAAATTCCTTCATGGTTATGATAGAGTGGATAGGGATCGATATTTCGATATGGCTGGCTCTAGAACTAGAGGTCATAGTTTGAAGCTTCGGAAGAAAACTTGTTTGCAGGATGTAAGGAAATACTTTTTCAGTGTAAGAGTAGTTGATAATTGGAATTCGCTAAGCGAGGAGGTAGTTAATGCTACCTCAATCCATAGTTTTAAGGACAGGTATGATAAGTATCACTAAGTCTAAAAATGGAACCGATCAGGAGACGGGAAGATACGAGCTTTGGGCTCTTTCCCGTAAACACAATTAGGTAATCACAATTAGGTAATCACACACACACACACACGAAGTATCTACCACTTTATCAAATATCAAAAAGTTAGATTAATAATGACTAGTGAATATTATAAACATATATATTAATAAAAATAAAAGAATTTAAGTATTTAATATAATATATATGTATTTTTCTTTCATATGACCTTTCAAATATCATCAAGGTAGTTGGTGTTATACTGAAATGAATAAATATAAAGTGATTTCAGACTTTAAAAAAAAAAAAAATTTCCTCAGTCTGAAATTCAGGGACTCCTGTTTTCGTATCCATCTTCAAGTAATTAAAACTGTTTGTATTGAAGTGGAATTCCGACCGTGGTTCCTCATCCCTTAAAGTCCAATTTCGGTTGGCGAGGATGCTTTAAAAAAAGAAGAAAAAATAAATTAATTAAAATATATATATATATATATATATATATATATATATATATATATATATATATATATATATATATATATATATATATATATATATATATATATATATATATATATATATATATATATATATATAAATTTTAAATTGTTATTTTTGAGGGGGTTCCTGTGTTGACGACCTCGCAAAAATGGTAGGCAGATATTTAGTATATTATTTTATATTATTATTAATATTATTATTATTATTATTATTATTATTATTATTATTATTATGTCCCACATTTTCAGGAAATGTTTGAGTTTATTTTGTAAAGAAATAACCATTTACTTCCTTTAGATCGGTATAATGTTTTAGTTTGCAGGCAGCCCTCAGGTAGAAAATTGGGCCAAACTTGGTTAGGTTATAGAATGTGCCCGTAATGTACGTGCGATCGACAAATCTCGTTAGCTTTCCTTCTTTTTGTGTGTATATTTGCTCTGTCGTTGTAAAGAGTTGGTTTGTGAATGGTCCAATGTTTTCTAAAAGTGGAAACCCCGATAGAGTGTTGAAGAGGAGAATGAGGAAGGTTACATAATCTCTCTCTCTCTCTCTCTCTCTCTCTCTCTCTCTCTCTCTCTCTCTCTCTCTCTCTCTCTCTCTCTCTCTCTCTCTCTCGGCTGTGGCCTTGTCTCAATATAGCTTCCCATCTTTTGGGGCTCAGTGATTTTAGCCTAATTTGTCTGTAAAAAAAAGAAGTAAAACACATTCCATAAATATAAGAAAACTAAAAGAAAATGGGAGGCTTATAACTCAATAAGGCTTGGCATCCTCATATCCTTTTTTGTTAGATTTTTTTTTTTCAGTGATTAATTATTTTCTTCGTCTTTTTCTGTTCCTGCTGCCACTATATCGCCTCCTCCTCCACCCCTCTTCTTCTACTACTACTACTAATACTAATACTGTTACTCCACCTCTTCCTTCTCCGGGTCTTCTTCTCCTCCTCCTCCTTGATTTTTATATACTGCTTTTCTCATTCTCCTATTTTTACTTATTTCTTTTCACGTTTCACTCTCCCTTTTCCTGTCATAAACATGCTGATAGATGAAATTGCTGGAAAAAAAATATGTAAAAAATAAAATGAAAAGATCTAGAACTGATTAAAACAAAGATGGATGACATGGAATGAATATCTAATTAAGTTTGGAAGGGGACTCTCTCTCTCTCTCTCTCTCTCTCTCTCTCTCTCTCTCTCTCTCTCTCTCTCTCTCTCTCTCTCTCTCTCTCTCTCTCTCTCCGTTTTTTCTCGAGATGGATTATCTTTCTCGATGGAACTTCTGTCAATTGGCTTGTCACTTCTTTAAATGGAAGCGAGAAGACGTCTACAACTAATGAATCTTTATTTTTTAATTGAATTCGAGTCTATATTTTCTTTCCATTTTGAGGAGGTGAAAACCTCGGATTAAAGCAAAGAGTGTATTTAGTTCATGTTTTGAGTTAATTCAGTAATAGGCAATATATATATATATATATATATATATATATATATATATATATATATATATATATATATATATATATATATATATATATATATATATATGAATCATTTTTTTACCCCGACTGGGACTTGAACCTAGGACTTATAATTACTAACTCAAGGCGCTACCAACTACACCACCGAAGGTTAAAAGGAATCAGACCTTATAGCTTATATCTGCTGAACGCATTCTATCTGAATGCCACTATGTTCATATTACAGATTCAACAACCTCACTCGTGGCTGCATTTTCGCATTTAATTCAACTTCCAATCTCATTCGGGCCCAACAATAACCAAATAAGCACATTACATATGTGAAAACATGAATCATTTTTTACCCCGACCGGGACTTGAACCTAGGACTTATAGTTACTAAGTCAAGGCGCTACCAACTACACCACAGAAGGTAAAAATGAATCAGACCTTATAGCTTATATTTGCTATATTTAGGACTGAACGCATTCTATCTGAATACCACTATGTTTATATTACAGATTCCCCAACCTCACTCATGGCTTCATTATCGTATTTAATTCAACTCTCAATCTCATTCGGGACCAACAATAACCAAATATGCAAATTACATATGTGAAAACATGAATAATTTTTTACCCCGACTGGGACTTGAACCTAAGACTTATAATTACTAAGTCAAGGCGCTACCAACTACACCACAGAAGGTTAAAAGGAATCAGACCTTATAGCTTATATCTGCTATACTTAGGAACGAACGCATTCTATCTGGATGCCACTATGTTTATATTACAGATTCCCCAACTTCACTCGTGGCTTCATTTTCGCATTTAATTCAACTCCCAATCTCATTCGGGTCCAACAATAACCAATTAAGCACATTACATATGTGAAAACATAAATCATTTTTTACCCTGACCGGGACTCGAACCTAGGACATATAATTACTAAGTCAAGGCACTACCAACTACACCACAGAAGGTTAAAAGGAATCAGACCTTATAGCATATATCTGCTATATTTAGGAATGAACGCATTCTATCTGCATGCCACTATGTTCATATTACAGATTCCCTAACCTCACTCGTGGCCTCATTTTCGCATTTAATTCAATTGCCAATCTCATTCATGCCCAACAATAACCAAAAGCACAATACATATGTGAAAACATATGTAATGTGAAAATGAAGCCACGAGTGAGGTTGGGGAATCTGTAATATGAACATGGTGGCATTCAGATAGAATGCCTTCATTCCTAAGTATAGCAGATATAAGCTTTAAGGTCTGATTCCTTTTAACCTTCTGTGGTGTAGTTGGTAGCACCTTGGCCTAATAATTAAAAGTCTTAGGTTCAAGTCCCGGTCGGGGTAATATATGATTCATGTTTTCACTTATGTAATGTGCTTATTTGGTTATATATATTCTTCTTCCCCAAGAAATATGTAAGAATCATCCAAGATATGTATGAGAGGGCAGAGGCAAATGTTAAGAGCAGTGTGGGCTTGACGAAAAGTCTCTCAGTAAATGTTGGTCTCCATCAAGGGTCTGCTTTTAATCCATATCTATTTGATCTGGTCTTGGATGTAGTAACCCAGGGTATTAGAAATCAGTCTCCATGGCATATGCTCTTTGCAGATGACATTGTACTTTGTAGCAACAGACGATAGATAGTGGAGGAGAAGCTTGAGGAGTGGAGAAGAGTGATGGAGGATAGAGGACTGAAAATCAGCAGGAAGAAGACAGAGTACTTGAGGTTGAGAGATGATGAGGATGGGGAGGTCAATTTGCAGGGGAAGGTGTTGAGAAGAGTTGAAAAGTTCAATCATTTGGGATCAACAGTAGCAAAGGATGGTGACCTAGAGTCGGAAGTAACCCACAGAATACAAGCGGGATGGAATTTCTGGAAGAAAGTGTCTTGGGTGCTGTGCGACAGGAGAATAGGTATTAAGTTGAGGGTTAAAGTGCATAAGACAGTTGTTAGACCTGTGATAATGTATGGAGCAGAGACATGGGGAATAAAAACGACACAAGAGAAAATACTGGATGTGGCAGAGATGAGGATGTTGAGATGGATGTGTGGGGTGACAAGAAGCGATAAGATCAGAAACGAGGTAATTAGAGGTCCCTCAAAAGTTAGAGAAATATCAGATAAGATACAAGAAAGTAGACTAAGATGGTATGGTCATGTCGTTAGGAGGGATGAACAGTATGTTGGAAGGAGGGTGATGGAAATGGATATACAGGGTAGGAGAAGGAGAGGGAGACCAAAGTGTAGGTCGAAGGAATGCATCAATGACAACCTGAGGTCTAAAGGTTTGTTGGGTGATGAGGTATGGGACAGAAACAAATGGAGAAAACTGGCCAGAAACATCAACCCCACATAAAAGTGGGAAAAGAGGTAGATGAAGAAGAAGAAGAACTCTGATCCATACATCACAGCTGGCACAACCACTTTCTCATACAAAACTTTCTTAACATTCATTTCCAACCCTCTATTCTTCATCACTCCTTTCAACGCACCCAACACTTTCCATCCTTCATTCAGTCTGTGACACACATCTGTTTCCACTCCACCATTTGCAGCTATAACCAAGCCTAAATACTTAAACTGATCAACTTCCTCAAGCGTCTCTCCATTCAACATAACATTCAATCCAGCACCATCCTCATTTCTTGTACACCTCATAACCTTACTCTTTCCCACATTCACTCGCAACTTCCTTCTCTCACACACCATTCCAAATTCTGACACTAACTGACACAGCTTCTCCTCTGAATCTGCCACCACCACAGTATCATCTGCAAACAGCAACTGATTCAGCTCCCACTCGTTATCATCCCCATCTACCATTCTCAAACCTCGACCACGCACTCGCTCATTCGCCTCTCTTACGACTCCATCAGTATACAAATTGAACAGCCATGGTGACATCACACATCCCTGTCTCAGTCCCACTCTCACTGGAAACCACTCACTCACTTCAATCCCTACCGTAACACAAGCTCTACTGCCCTCATACAAACTCTTTACTGCATGCATCAATTTCCCATTAATTCCATATAATCTCAAAACATTCCACATTGCCTCTCTATAAACTCTATCATACGCTTTCTCTAGATCCAAAAATGCAAAATTGTGATTGTAACATTTCAAAGTGAAAATATAAATTTAGATTTATTTCTATAATAATTAATGGCACATTATATTCCTATCCTCTTGCTTTTCAAAGAGAAGGAACTGATCACGTACACACACACACACACACACATGTGATTACCTAATTGTGATTACCTAATTGTGTTTACGGGAAAGAACCCAAAGCTCGTATCTTCCCATCTCCTGATCGGTTCCATTTTATACTTAGTGATACTTAGATACTTAGTGTGTGTGTGTGTGTGTGTGTGCTAGCATTATCACCAACATGACGCAGACAAATATGAAAGAATAAGTAATCAAAAAGTAAATAAACTAAGGCAACTGAATTTGATAGCAATAAATAACACTTAAAACTGGAAATGAAATATGGCAACTCCATTATGATAGCCTAGCAAATATTCGTATCTATGAACATCTGATGCATTTATTTCCTGTGTCTTTGTTTGCTTGTTCTCCAGCACGAAACAGACGAAAATTAAAGAAAAAAAAGTTCATAAACGGAAATAAAAGCTGATTAGTCGATACGATAGCCTACTCAATTCTAGTTTATACGAACAAATACAATATGCGTTGAATTTTTTATATTTTTTTCATTAACTACAGAGCAGCTACAATATCTTATTTTATACTTAACTGAACATATTTGCCTTCTGGATGAATAATCGCAACGTAAATATTTAAAATATGCAGATGAAGGGCATATTTTATTAAGTTTTATCTACTGATAAGGTTTGCCTTATGAGTCATGGTGCAAGAAGGTGAAAGAACTTTGGATGCATTTTCTTCTTCTTTTTATTATTATTATTATTATTATTATTATTATTATTATTATTATTATTATTCCCTAAGGATTTCGTTTTTTTTATTTATTCAGATAACTGTACATGGGGACACGTGCACATATCTCAGTGACAGAAGCGCACAGAGTCCGCTTCTGTCACTGATCATTGAAAAGCTCCTACAAAACTCACATGATGACTGAAATTTAAGAGGCTCTTATTAACTGCGCAAAATTGAAACTCTACGTTCAGTTTTCATGGGTACCCTCCCATGTTGGGATAGTAGGTAATAAAAAGGTTGACAGGCTGGCAAAAATACCAACTGAGAGTTCAGTGTCTGAATCTATAACCACACTGACTCAGTTCAAAACAATGTTGTATATTGAGATTATGGAAGAGCAAGAATTTTCTACACTCACACAACATGTAAGCAGCTGTTCGATCCAACATTACGAAAACTTCAGAAGGCTGAGACACAAATACCGCATGGGTAAAATGCTTACAGGTGACTGTGATAGAGTTGCTGTCCGCATAAGACTTGGTTATAGAAATATATGGGAGGCGAATTGCGAGAAAACTGGTAGAGAGCACCCAGAACACTCAAATGCCATTTATGTGAGTGTGAAGGGGGCAACAATTTAGTACACTACATTACAGAGAGCACAAAGCTTAAGGACTTCAGACCTCTTGGACTGAGCTACTTTGAACTTTGTGTGCACTTTTGCGACCCAGAGAACTTATATCCTTGTATGTGTATATATGTGTTAGTGTATGCGAAGCAGAATATGCCCATATATAAAACACGAAGAGAAATGAGAAATATAATATAAGAAAAAACAATAAATAAATATCGAGTGAAATAACTTCACTGAAATGTATACTTTAAAGAAACAGAAAATTCCGACTCAAGTGACTGTGTGACTGACCGTTACGGCTGTGGTGAAGAACATATCCCAGAGTGAGTGCGGGAGGGAATATCATACCTCCCTACCAGTACGTCATTGTGTGTATTAAATCACTTACACGCACACACACACACACACACACTCACACACACCAGTGTGAAAGAAAGGCTTATACTGTACTTGAAAACGACACCAAGCTCTGAATTTGACCTCCCCTCCTTACACCTCCATCACCAAATACCCTTCTTATTGCTAGCCCCCCTCCTGAAAGGGGAACACGTTCCTCAACGAAGGCACTGGCCAAAGTCAGAGGTGCCAAACCTAGGACTATGTTCCCAAGGAAGGATTTTCACCTTCTAAGCTTTCCGGAAGATATATCTCTCAAGGAGAAATTTCAATGGAGGAATAAATTCCTTCCCATTCATCGTCAATCGCTGAGCATTCCCAATCAAAGTAAGTGGTGGTTTAATCATTTATATGTCATGAGGAAAAACAAGCATCTTATTGAAGAACTGCAAAGGGATGTGCATGGGGAACTCCAATTCGTGTGAAAGGATAAGCCACCTCTAAGAACATTCTTCGTTGAAGGGTCTCCTACTTCTTGGTTTGAAGAACGACTGCACTCCCTGCTCCAAAATGGAGATGGAAAATACATCGAAAGTATACAACGTTTAAAGTACGATGGAAAAGAATCTTCAACTCTAAAGATGATGTGGAAAACAACTGGACTCAATCCTCCAGAAGAACTCACCCTCACGATGTGGCACAATCAGTGAAAAATATACGGGAGCATAACTGTTCCCATCAGAACGAAGATAGTTTCACCTCGGAGAGTCAAGATACAGGATCTGCCGAGGGTGAATCATCACTAACAACTACAGATGAAGCAAATCAGGAACAAATTGTAGCAGTGAATGAACAAACTTTCGCAGATAACGACCGAGATCTACTGTGCAATAATAAATCCTGTGAAAAGAAGCTCAAAGACTTAGAAGGGCAAATAGCCACATTAATGATTCAGCTTGAAAACATGAAAAATGAATCATTTAAGGGTTGTCCTATGTCAGCTCAAAATGATAAAGGTAGTGACAAGGAAATAGCTCAAAGAAACCGAAATTCACGTGCTACTAAAGACAAAGGTAAAGCCCTCATGCTTGAGCAGGTAAAACTTATTAACACTACATATAATTAGATGCAGATATCACTCTCCCAATTTTCTATTCTTTAATTTTTTCTTTCTTTCTAATTATTCACACCCTTCTTACTACAATGAACCTGTCTCTTATCTCTGTTATTCCTTTTCTTCATAAATAGATATGTGTGTGTGTGCATGTGCATGCATATATAAGAAGATTCTCATGTATTTAGGTATGTGGGTGTATGTGTATATGTATATGTATATGCATATACGTGTGTGCGTATGTTTGTGTATATTTGACTGCATGTATGTATATGTGTGTACATGGAAGTATGTATGCATGTATGTATGAATGTATATGTACACATATGTGTATGTAAGCATACATGCATGTGTATTTGTATGTATGTGGGCATGTGCTGCTCTGTGCACATGTGTACAAAAATATTCTGTACATATGCATGCTTATGCAAACATACATAAATATCTTATATTACAGATGTTTATGTGTATGTCTATTCATGTGTTCATGTATGTATGTGTGCATACATGGGTATGCATTCATGCTTATGTGCGCATGTGTAGTTGTGTGCATGTATATGTATGCGTGTTTGCATGTGAGTATACAAGTATTTGTATGTATGCATCTGTGTATATGCATGTATGTGCATATATATGTACATATATACGTGTATACTTGTATGTGTGTATCACTATTCCTATAAATATTAGTATGATTATTGTTATGACACTGGTGATTGTTATTATAATCATTAACTTCCTAATTATTACTATAATTAGGTATTTTTATGTGTGCATGTGTCTGCATATATATATATATAATATTAATATATAATATATATATATATATATATATATATATATATATATATATATATATATATATATATATATATATATATATATATATATATATATATGCAGGTATGTGCACATATATATGTGTATGCTTGTATGTGTGAATCATCATTCTCATAACTGTTACCATAATCGTTATTATGACACTGGTGATTGTTACTGTACTCATTACTTTTGTGATTGTTACTGTAATTCTTGTTGTCAAGGCCCTAATTATGCGTTCTGATCTTTTCATGCATTACAAAATCTTAACTATCAATATCCTTTCTTTGAAGAAAAGATTTGTGGATATCTTGCACTATGTTAAAAAGGAGAAACCAACGTTTGTATCGCTGCAAGAAAGTCTGCACTCTTATCAATTGTGCAACATAAAAGGCTATTCCAAATATTCGCTTGATAGTAAGCAAGGCCTCACCACTTATATTAGTAATTGCATTCCCAATCAGTTAACTGAAACCAGCACTAATCCAAGTAATAATGGTGAGGATAACAAGAATGTCACATACATGCTTTTCGAAATAAATGTCAAAACCAATCCTTATTATGTTTGTAATACATATATTGGAACTGATGCCTTCAATGAATCAAATTTACCACATCCTCTTATTTGTGAGAACATCATATTTGCTGGAGATTTTAATGCAGGCACAAAGAATTTGCAAATACATCTGATAACACCTGTAATTACAATGGCAGACGACTCTATGAGTTTATGAATGATAACAACTTTACCTTACTAGGACCACGTTTGCGTACCCAGCTTGGAGGTGGTAGATTAGACTACATATTTTATCATGGTTTAGAATATGAGAAAGACTTTACTTGTAGGAGACTAGACGATCTATTGTCTGACCACTTTGCACTTGGGAGCACATTCCTACTCAATTCCGGCAACTGTCAAGCACATAAACGTAAGCAGATAAATATTCCTATCTAATTCTTTGCCCCTTTTTGCTCTTTTATGGCTTTTACACTTGAAAATATAGATATTCAGACCATTACAGGCCAAGAAATCTATGATCTCTTAATAGAATGGATTTATTTATTCCATAGAACTTACATACACAAGCCTAAACACAAAGCAGTTAAGAAGAAAAACAATTGGACATAAGATAACAAGCTAAACCTATTTAAAAAATAGGTAGACGTGCAGTTGATATGTATAAAAGGGACAACAATGAAACCACTCTTGAAAATCTGCTACTTACGCTACGAGAGTACCGTGGGATTAAAAGTGATGCTCGAATTAAGCACTCTCAAAACTTCCTACAGTCTATGAATGCTCATACTAGTAGTTCTAACACCTGGCAGCCAATTAATGCTCTGGTAGTCAAAAACATCAATGTGTCACAAACAAATGATTCCCAAACTCTTGCTGAAGAACTTCTCTTACAATACTCTAAGACATCTTCCTTTGAAAACCTTCCTTGAGATATTCAACAACGAATAAGAAATCTTGACTTTGAAAGAATGATGAACATAGAATTATCTTGTGCAAGAACAATGGAAGAGGACATATTAATTGACTACATAACCAAAAATGAGTTGGACTTTGCTCTCTCCCATGGGAAGAACACCTTTCCTTTTTTCAGCACTATTTATAATCAGGGCACACTTCCAGAACAATGGAAAAAAGCATTATTATTCCAATTCAAAAAAAAAGTACAAAATTAAGACCTATTACTCTGAACTCCTACATCTGCAAAGCCTTTGAGAGAGTCATTCTTAACAGACTTGATTTCACTCTCGAGGGTAAATTATAAAATAATTTGTATGGATTTTGGAAAGGAAAAAGTACCAAGAGTGTTTTGTAGAATTTATGAATGCTGAGAACTACTCTGAAGTTACTGTTTTTCTAAATTTGCAAAATGCCTTTGATATTGCAAATAGATCCGTTATTTTTGGATCATTTAGCAACTTTAGGGGTCAAAGGTAACTGCTTCAACTAATTAGATGTTACCTAAGTAGTCAAACCTCTAAAGTGTACTATAAAGGCTATCTTACTTCCAGTGAAATGGAATTTGCACTGGGAACTCCTCAGGGAGGAGTTCTGTCTCCCCTTCTCTTTAACATATTAATGGATAAACTTCTCAAGTCTTTCAGACTACCAAATGATGAAGGCAAAATCATATGCTTTGCAGACGACATTTGTATAAGGGCACCTTCTGCCAATGATATGCAAATAATACTTAATGAATTTTCTCAAGTATCAAAAGACATTGGTCTTGTCATTTCAACTCCAAAAATAAAGTACTCTTCCAGTATCTCGCAAGAGCCTCACTTTGTATTAAACAATCAAATGGTTAAGGTGTGCAAAAATCACAAATATTCGGTAATACCAGTCCCTTCTCCCCCTCACACGGATTATGTCAAAGATTTGTGTGAAAGACTGCTACAGAGACTCAGACCGTTAAAGCTTCTTGCCAATAGGGTATCTGGTGTTGGTATTAACATATGCCGAACTTTCTATCTTGCATATGTCAGGTCATTAGTCGGCTATCACACCCTGCAGCTCTGTACTATGACTACCTCTATCTTAAGACCCCTAGAAAAATTCAAAACAAAGCTATGAGGATTATTCTTGGCTGCCCTATGAGCACCAGAATTATTAACATGCAACATGAATTAAACCTTCCACCACTGATTGAACATGTCAGACAGTCAGCGGTGATATTTGATGTTAAATTAGCGTAATCAGTTCAGCCTCATCCATGTAATGCTGGTCATTTGCAAGGGCCGCAGTCAGCGCCAACAATCATTAAATCACTAATAAAAGGTAACATACAGTATGAAAGACTAATTCACCCCAATATATTTAAGCTTATAACCAATGAGAAAAAACATGATGTAACACTATTTACTGAGAATGATCCTGCACGATTAATAAATCCTTGCAAGAGGATTGGGCCAAAAATTCTCTTCCCAATATTATCATTTGGTCCGAATGTCACCCCAGTTATTAAAAAACATCAATGGTTAGATGAAATTGAAGTCTTTATGGAATTAGTTTCCCAAATAGCAATGAAACACTGCATTTACACCGATGTGTCTCACATAAGCATTACAGGAGGGTCTGGGTACAGCATTATAGTTTATGAAAATTTTGAAGGGCAGCAAATATTTGACAAAGCACCGAGTATGCCTAAGAGGCCATCAATCACCGATTGTGAAATTGTTGGACTAAAACTTGCTATTGAACATGTTCTCAGTGCTAGGAAAAATGCTATCATATTCTGTGACTCACAGAGTGCACTTCTGTCATTGAGATAATTGAAAAGCTCCTACAAAACTCACATGACTGAACTTCAAGAGGC
>JAXCGZ010000039.1:180000-192500 GCA_037179515.1 Halocaridina rubra
TGGGTATTCTACAAAATATCCCAAACTACAGTCATACCAAAATAAACAGCAAAGAGCTTATTAAACAATCCCCTATCCGCGAGACTACAGAAAGAGACACGATACAAACCTCTCTTCTCGCCGTCCACGCACAAGAGACTTCTCCTGGAGTGATGGCTCTTACAACCCTAGACACTCACCTAGGCATACAAACTTTGGGAAGGCCCGATCATACCATGGCACATACTCAAACTAGCGTTACCCATCCAACGGCAGGTACAGACACCAATATCCATGGGCTAATCCCAGAACACTCTACAATGATGAATTCCCAGCAGAATCACACAGTCGAAACAAGTCATGGATTAACCCAAGAACAAACTACAACTATGACTATGGATACCACCCTAATGAAACATGGTAAGAATGTAACATTTAGTACATGTGAACGCTAAGTCCCTGCTCGCTCATTTTGAGGAAATAATAATGTTAACAAAAGACTACAACATAGACGTCCTCTGTGTAAGTGAAACTTGGCTTCCTCCTACAATTGAAAATAAATTTGTGAATATCCCAGAGTTTTAAATATTTGACAACGACCATGGCCGAGGGGGTGGGGTCTGTATTTATGTTAGAAATTATCTTAGTGCATCAGAAATAACCACAGGTTTAGAAAAAACTGAAGAGCTCGGAGATTTATGGATCACTGTGCAGTATCAGAAACTTCCATCTTTCATTGTAGGGTGTGTTTACAATCACCCTAAAGCACCTACCTGTTCATTCAATCATCTGCTAGAAACATTCAGAAATATATGTGTGCGCCATAAACCCATATACATACTTGGTGACTTTAATGATGACTTGCTCTCACCAGATAACAAAATGAAAAGGGTGATCAACACTGTGAAATTAACACAAATAGTGACAAAACCGACCCACATAACCCCTAATTCTAGGACTCTTATAGATCTGCTAATAACAAATAAAGTGGAAAGTATACCCTACTGGGACATAGTTCCCTGCCCAATTGCAGACCACGAGCTGAACATTGCTATGCTAAACATAAACAAACCCAAAAGGAAGCCTCTCCAAGACATTCCGGTGTCTAAAAAATTACTCCCCTGATATCTTTTGTGAAACATTAATCAACAACACAAATGTACTTAATAGAATTAAATACACAGATAGCGTTGATTTGCAGGTTGAGATTCTAACAAAAGTCATCCTTGAATGCTTAGATAGTTGTGCACCCATTGTAACGAGAAAAATAACCTGCCCCTCAGCCCCCTGGCTAACTAATGACATCAAAGAGGCAATGCAAATCAGAAATCAAATACAAAAAACCTAAAAATGAATAGATATGATATGACTCTCCGAGAACGTTATAAAACAGAAAAGAAACGTGTCAGATCTCTCATCAATGTAAGTAAAAAAGACTTTTACAAAAACAATTTAATGACTGTAGACATGATACAGCAGGAACATGGAAAGTGATAAGAAGCATGATACCAAATGAAAAGAGTTCTCAGAAAGTTATGAAAATATTATGGAGTTGAAAGACAAAGTAGAAAACTTTAATAACTATTTTGCTAACGTTGGCAAAAATACCTACAAGAAAACACAAGAAAACATCAACTCAGTGAATATGGGTAATTGCTTAAATGACAATTCTTTCAATGTAAACACGAGAGAGTACTTCAAGATAAATCCTATCGATTGTGCCACCCTAATTCTTACCATAAAGAGCCTAAGAAACTCTGGCTTTTATGGTCCAGATGGTATACCATTTCAGTTCATCAAAGATGCTCTACCCATGATTGTATCTTTTATTCTAACTAGTATGAACACTTCCATTGTTACTAAAAAGTTTCCTGACTCTTGGAAACTATCACATGTAATATCTCTGCATAAAAAGGGGGACAGAGAAGATGTAACAAACTATCGTCCCATTTCCCTGCTACCCATTTTCTCTAAAATATTAGAAAAAAATTGTTGCATGCCAACTTATGTCATATTTAGAATCAATAGACTAATATCTATTAACCAACATGGTTTCAGACCGAAACTCTCGACAGAAACTACACTGCTCAGAGTTACGAATAGTATCTATAATAATATAGATATGAAAAAAATATCTCTACTAGTATTATTAGACTTATCAAAGGCCTTCGACAGTGTAAACCATGAAATTCTTTTAAGTAAATGTACTAACCTAAATATTGATCCGAGCTGGTTTAGCGAGTATCTATCTAATAGTAAACAGTCTATACGTCTTAACAACATTATCTCTGTGCCAAAAAAAGTATCATTTGGTGTTCCACAGGGATCAGTACTTGCTCCTATCCTCTTCTCCATCTACGTAAATGATCTATCTTCTTTCATTTCTGACTGTCTAGTCGTACAATATGCAGATGACATTCAACTACTCCTTAGTGGTGAATAATCTCCCAGAGCTAACTTTAAGAGCAGAAAACACTCTGTCTAAAATTAAATCCTATTTTCAAGAAATTGGGCTGTTAATTAATGAAAGTAAAACACAATGCATGTTTATTGGTTCAAGGTTCCATATAGCACAAATTCCAGAAAACACAACAATTAATTTTTTCAACAATATTTTCACACCTAGCAAAACAGTCAAAAACCTAGGAATTCACTTTGATAACTACATGTTGTTTGATTCCCACATAGATAAAGTATGCAAAAAGGTTACAGGAGCATTAATGTACTTATCACGTATCAAAGACGATTTTGAGACTACCACTCGAATAACTGTTGTTGAATCTCTAGCCCTAAGTCACATTAATTACTGCACGATTGTTTGGGGAGCTACCATTAAGACTCAGATAAACAGAATACAGAAGTTTATTAATTTTGCAGCTCGAGTTGCCCAAGGAGGAATAAGAAAATATGACCACATCACACCAGCTCTCAGTAAACTTGGGTGGCTGTGGGCAGAAAATAAGGTCGCTTATGCTATTTATGTTTTTGTATTCAAAATTTTGGACCATCATTATCCTAGCTGGCTATTTGATTTAAAACAGTCGGTGATATAAGGGGAACCAACACTAGACAGAGCAGTGAGCTCTTTATTCACAGAACAAACACAGAAGCAGGTTCAAAGATGATCACTATCAAAGGGCCAACACTCTGGAACAATATTCCAGAGCATCTTAAAAATGCATCCTCCTTCACAGCTTTCAAAGGCAAACTATATAGTTTTCTTTTGGACAAATAGTTGCTGCTCGTTAAGAACTAATTATTCTCATTGTAATGAAAACAAATATGGGAATGATGCCGATAATAACAATACTGTATATAGTGTTATTATTACTACTTTATTATTAACATTATTGTCAACATTTTTATTACAGCATTACTATTTTCTATGAAAGCTACATTTAATTTAACTATATGTATTACCCTCTTATTTATTAGTTTAATTACATGTCTACTTATAAGTTAATTATACTTTATTATTAACATTATTGTTAAAATTTCTATTACAGTATTATTATTTTTTAGGAAACCATTATTTAATTTAACAGTATGTATTACCCTCTTACTTATTAGTTCAATTATATATCTACTTATAAGTTACTTTTAGTTTGTATAGGAATAACCATTGTACAAAAATGGAAAGAAATGTTTGTTGTTGTTTGTTTGTTTGTTTGTACTGTATATAACTATATTACTCATGTAATGAAATTTTTCAAGTCAGTTGTTATACCGAATTAGCGTTTGCTAATTGATCAACCATTACTAGCCTTTGTCCTAGTTTTACACAATATAGCCTTTTGTTCAACCAATCACCAATTTCTGATTCTTCTTTTGTCTATACCTAATGGATGATTCCAAGAACTTGCAGATATAGTAAATGCTTGACATCTCGGACCTGTACTTGCATATCCTGTGCTTGTACCTAGACTCAATATCAGGGAATCGCTGTATTTGACGACCATGTAGGCCCATTTATTGCCTCAAGGTCGACTCAGTGGATCTCTGATTGCATAACAGAGTGGTTGAGGGTGACCATTATCTGTTGGATGGGATTTGTGAGAGGAGGGTAAGAGTAGGCACCCCCACAAGAACTGAGCAAAATCAGGAGGAGAAGCTACATGTGCACTGGCGCTCTCCCATTGTCTGGTGGTAACCCGAGAGGTGTTGTCCGGAACCACAGTGGGTGCGCATTCTAGGCCCATCTTGCTTGGTTGATGCGGGGCCAGAAAAGCAGAACGCTACTGCATTTCAGGAAAGTTGAACTCCTTAATAGGGGATGGAAAAAAGACCTCAATTTATGTGTCCTGTCCAGATTGGAGAAAGGTTGCCTTAATTATTATGAAACTTTGCTTACCTGATGTCCATTCATTTGCTTATCGAAATCCAGATTTCTTACAGTATAATCCTTTTTGTATATATATATATATATATATATATATATATATATATATATATATATATATATATATATATATATATATATATATATATATATTATAAGTATATGAAATGCCTTCCTTAGAAGTAAGACTGACTAGAAACTTAGTCATTTATTTCAGAGTGTGATGATTTTTGCTGTTCTTGACAGTGAATAATATATGCTGTTATTAATGTCATCTCTTTAGTATAAGTTATGGTGTTGGTAATGTCATCTGCTTAGGATAATTTATGCTATTATTAGTGTTATCCGTTTAGTATTAATTAATTGTTGTTAAGATTGCACTATTTTACAAGTTCTGTTATATTAATTATCCAATATTTTAGTGGAAAAAGATTTCCTTAGCTAGGCTGTGGGGGGATGTATATTTAGTTTGCCAGCCCCATAAGAGGCTCAAAAGGCCAATATAAGGGCCAACGATTGACCACCTCGGGAAGCCGTGCCATGACCCAAAGGGTCAAATCCTGTGAAAGTAATCAACAAAACTTACCTTGGGTCAAGTTCTTGGAAAGCTATCATGAAGCTGAAATTGTAATCACCAGAAGACCCGAGGCTCCCCCAAAGAGCGAGACTAGAAAACTAGAGTTAGATTTTTTAACAAGAGTAAAACTGATTGATAAAAGATGCACTTTGACAAGAGAGTTAAGAAATAATGAAGAAATATGGGAACTGATATTTGCCGATGATTTAGTCATTATAGCAGACACAGAAGATGAACTGCAAGAAAGGTTTTTAGCATGGGAAAGGGCCATCGAAAAGAAAGTATAAAGGAGGTCAGGAAGAGGTAAACCTCCAAATGGAAGATGGTACAGTGCTAAGTCAGAGCAGTGAATTTAACTACTTGGGATCAGTATTAACAGAGGAGGGAGGTACTAAGAAAGCAGTGAGACAGAGAGTGAGAGAAGCATGGCGGAAATGGAAAGAAGTGACTGGAGTTATCTTAGACAAGAAAATGCCATTAAAACTCAGAATGAAGATATACAAGACAGTGGTCAGGCCTGTACTGCTATATGGGGCAGAAGCTTGGTCACTTAGGAGGAGAGAGGAGGGACTGTTGGAGAGAACAGAAATGAGGATGGTTAGATGGATTGCTGGAATATCATTGCTGGAGAGTAAGGAGAGTCGAGATATAAGAAGAATGTGTGGAATTTGTAATGTCATAGAGAAGGCTAGGGAAGCTCGTCTGAGATACTATGGCCATGTAGTAAGAAGAGGGGAGGAGGAACCAATCAGGAGAGCTAAAAACATGCCAGTGATAGGGAGAAGGAGTGTGAGGCGCCAGCGGATCAGATGGATGGACGTAGTGGGGAGGGATATGGTTGAAGTTGGGTTGGAGGAGGGAGATGCAAGGGATAGGAACAAGTGGAGGAAGTTGACTCGAGCGGCCGACCCTGCTATTCAGTGATGGGATGAGATATGAAAAGCAGAAGTTTGAGATAGAGAGTGTCAGTTAGTCAGGCAGTTAGAGCAGGTGAACCCTAGGCTGCTTTAGCTCGAGAACTGTCAGTTGTCTGTACTTGCGAGGCATTTGCGCTTGCCAACTGTTTGTAAGAAGATTTCGAAATAAACATCTTGTCCATTCTCCCAACACGTATGTTTGATTCATCCACCACTCTAATTTTGAAGACGAATAGTAAATAAGATGATGTGTGCGTGAAAATAATAACACACTACAAGTCATAATATTCGCCAAGTGGCTTCATCTCACAGGTACTGTGTGGAGGTATGTAGCTCGTGGATTGGTTGGTGCAGCGACTGCTTCTTCCCTTCCCCCTCCAGACTCTGGAGCTCTCTTCCTCCCTCTGACTTTCATAATTCTTATAACCTGTCTTTCTTCAAAAGCGGATCTGTCATCATCTCAGGGCCTAATCCTGCCATATCTCTAACTCCTCAATACTTCGACTGTTCTTTCAACTTGTCCTTTTCCAATTGTGTATAAATCTTTTATTTCTTCCTTGTTCTTAAGCTTTTACTTTTTCTTCATCTTAATTTTTTTTAGCGCTCGGGCTTGATGAGGGCAAAATTTTTGCCTATCCCAGTGCCACACTCATAAAATGAAGAATAAAAATTATATACACTCGCAAACAAAGAGAGAGAGAGAGAGAGAGAGAGAGAGATTATTTTTATTTTATTTTATTAATTTATTGCGCCAAGGCGTCAGACATTACATGAGTTCATACAAATATTGCTTCAAATGGATATAAAATCAAGAATTGAACATGGTTTACAGGGAGGTGTACATATTGATAAAACATTGCTGCATACTAACACACAACTCACAGAATGGCAGCACAGAGTACATTATATGCAAAAGTAAAGCTCAGAGAAACGCAGAATGCACAAACAGAATTATATAGCAACATACAGAAAATATATGTATAATTCAATATAATTAATGGCCACCAAAGTGAGGAAAACGAGCAAGAATAACATCAAGGTTGTCATCATTAAGTAAAAATGAGCAGATCTGTATTAAGTTCTGACCTCGTGGTAAAACATCTCTCACTGCGGGGCACTGAAGACAATAGTGGTCAAGAGTGTTAGCATTAGTTCGGTCGCATAATTTACAGGAGGTGTACTGTGGCATATCTAGAGTCTGGGAGACCTGCCATAAAGGCTGATACCCCATTCTGAGCCGAGCACTAACTACATTGTTTTTCCGCACCATTAACCCGCGTCTGCGATACTTGTAGCGACTGTGAAGGAAGTGATCATGGTGCTGTATGGACACACTGTTGGCCCTCTCCGTGTCCCTGCGCTGGACCGTCATGGCAAACCCAGCTGAGTAGATGATGTTACGTAGGCATCGGAGGGAGGGCTCAGCGTCCACAGCATGCCCATCCAGCATACAGGCCGCCTTGGCAAGACGATCCGCTGTGTCGTTGCCAGTCAGCCCAATGTGGGATGGAGTCCACAAAAAAGACACAACAAGAGAAGCATCCCGAGCGGCTGCGAGGCGACATAGTATATTTCCCACAGTACGGCCACAGATAGGTCTTGGCGAGGATAGGGCTTGTAGGGCCGATTGGGAGTCACAAATTATTACCCCATTCACTCGTCGTCGAACAAGGAGAGTCACGGCATCCAAGATGGCATTCAGTTCACAGTAGGTGGAGCTCGACGAGGTGGGTAGTCTACGGCCAATCCATGAATCAGCCGGCACAGGCGGCTCCATGGTGGGGGAAAACACAGCACATGCCGCCCTCCCATCTGCTTGCACAGAACCATCAACATAGACGTGGTGTGCTGCAGGGACAGACGTGGATACATCAGCGATAGTCTCCAGAGCTAACTGTCTCTGCAAGGGGGGATAGACATCCTTCGAGGTCGGTGTATATGTGACAGCGGGGAGGGGGACACGCCAGGGTGGTAAATCTGGGACAGCCGCCTGCACTGGCAGGTCGATGTCAAGGCCACGGAGAATGTCACTCACCACCCTGATAAGGTTATGACCTCCTGCTCGAAGTGGGAGCCTGGGTGCGTCTGGATCAAGGGACGTCCTCATGACAGCAGAGAAGTACGGAGCAAGAAAGGGGTAGTGAAGACACTTAACAGTAAAATAGGACACATTGGCATAAATCCTCTCCACAAGAGGGGGTAAGTTGAGCTCTAACCGCATACTCACAATACGGGTAGAGAGAGAACATCCCAAGATAAATCTCATGACTCGATTCTGGAACTTTTCAAGTGGCTCGAGAGCTGGTTTAGGAAGTTGACACAAGGCAGGAGACAGATAGTCAACCACTGACCGAAGTAGTAGGATGTAGAGGGTCCTCGCCACTGGGATGGAGACTCCTGCAGCATTGTTGGCAAGCCACTTGACAGGTGCAAAGCGGGGCTCCAGACGGTCAAGAAGGCTCTTCACAAAGGGATGAATTCGTTGACGAGCAGGTATAGCTGGGGTGATCCGGACAGGTGCACCTAAATACGTGTACTGTGTGCAGTGAGGGATGACATTACCACCCATGGCGAATGCGGGCAGTGCTCTGCAGTTGCGTGAAGTAAAAATCCTGCTTTTTTCTGGGGAGATAATAAGGCCACAGGAGGTAGCAGACACGTAAAAGTCACGGAGCATGTGCTGAAGGTCGTGAGTTGAGGTCGTGTGGATGCATATGTCGTCCGCATAGCAGGTAACTGTAGTACCGGGGATGACAGGAAGGAGGGAGAGTAGACGATGCATAAGGATATTGAATAGAAAAGGACTTAGCACACCCCCCTGAGGAGTACCCAGTTTAAACCGTTCATAGGAGCTATACGACCCTTTAAAAAGGACGCTTGATGTTCTGTTGCAGAGATATCCCCGTATCCATTTCAGGATGTTCCCCCGAACTCCAAAGTCCACCAGCTGGTCAAGAATAATTTCCTTGTTGGCTATATCGAAGGCAGATTTGAGGTCCAGGAAGGCGACCACACTGGTGGGAGAAAGACGGGTGTAGAGTTCAGCGAGGCAGTGATGTGTGCTCCGTTGTGGGAGGAAACCATAAAGACTGGGGGAGAGTTTATCCTGTAGACGGTGCATGAGCCGGGCAAGAAGGATGCGTTCAAACACTTTGCTGAAGCAGGAGGTGAGGGAGATAGGCCTAAATTTGTCGGTTCCAGGTTTTGGTAGAGGAATAATAGTGCTTCTGGTCCAGGCAGAGGGCACATGCCCCAAGCAAAAGCAAAGATTGAAGAGGCGCAGTAGGGGGTTACCAGGAACTTTCTGAAGAAGACGGAGAACTTGATATGTAAGACCATCCTCCCCAGGGGCAGTAGCCTTAATCCTAGCCAGAGCACGTCGTAGTTCATCCTCTGTGAATGGGATGTCATCCTCTTCATCCGTCTGTAGTAATGCACCCATTAGGCGGAGGTTACGAACACTGCGGTGGGTGGAGAGTGCCTCTTGAACGTTCCCGGGAAGGTTGCAAGTTTGTGACTGTGCTGACCAGGTAGTAATGAGGTCCTGAGCGTACTCAAGTGGACTGTGGTGTAGAGCACAGGTGGGTTTCTTCTTGACAGCCTTCCTTATAAGATGCCACATAGTCCCAGCGCTAGTCTGATGGTTAATACTATCCGTAAATTTCTGCCAATACTCCGTGTGCACACACTTCTGCAGGGCAACTAGATCATCCCTCGCCAACTGATATTGGTGCAGGTGGTCAGGGGTGGGCTGTCTTTGAAAGGAGAGTCCAGCATCCACAGCTGTCCTTTCCGCCTGGGCAATACGCTGATCCAAAGTCCAGGAATGGGCCTCAGGGCGACGTGGAACGTGTGGTCTGAGAACATAATGCGTGTAGAAGTCATGTGTAGAATCCACCAGTGAGTTGTATAAGCTGTCTGGAGAAAGGAGATCAAAAGTGGGAAGGAGGTGAGAGATAAAGGAAATATAAGTGGGACAGTATTTGGGAGGGATAGAGATGCGGGTGCGGTGATGGGAGAGGGTAGCTGGAGTCTGAAGTATGGAGTATTTCAGGCTAAGGGCAACATGGTCAGAAAAGAGAGAAGGGATAGAAGAGCAGGAGACATTAGGTTCCACAAGGCCAGTTGTGAGAATGTGATCTACAGTACCCCCACGAGCGTGTGTGGCACCACCAGTATCCCAGCGGGTGAGGCGGTAGCGGCGGATGTAGTCGAGCAGAGGCTTGCCACCGCGATTGGGAGTGAGAGATGAGTCACCAAGGGCGGGGTGTCTGGCGTTAAAATCCCCCATATAGATCATTCCACTGTCTGTAGGTATTGGAAGGGCTGGTAGATTAATCACACCTGGGGCAGAGTAGACATTGCACAATCGAAGAGTACCATTCCCAACAGTGATTTCAAAGAGCTGAAAGGTCATATCAACTTGTGCAGAAGAACCAAGGAGCATGTGAGGTATGGAGGAATGGATGTAGGTAATGAGTCCTCTTCTGGTATAATGCACATATGAAACATACCCTGTGAGCATAGGAGCCTCCTCCCCTGGTGGTGCACCACCAGGAAAAGCCTCTTGTATGAAAATAACCTGCGGATGATGACGATAAACATAGGCTCTAAGTGCAGTGAGTTTAGGAGAGTGTCTAATTCCAAAGGCATTCCAAGAGATGGCATGAAATTGTATGCGACTAGCGAATCTGATTCTTATTTTTGCGGAAGGCAGAAGTGGGCGGGGCACTAGCAGACAGAGCATGGGATGAAGAAGACCTGGGCTGCACATCAGTCAACTTCTCAAGGTAGGAGGCGACCTTATTAAACTTGTCAGTGAGAGTCGTGATGGTGTCAACAACAGCTTGATGAGACTCGACCAAACTTGCGAGAGTCCTTTCCATTGTATCTTGCTGGGTGACCATACTGTCAATGCGGGCACCTATGGTATCAAGGCGAGCTGTGAGAGCTGTACAGCGGGACTCCAGGGTAGCAACAGCCTTACGGAGAGCAATGGTGTCAGCAGAGTCAGGAGGACGTAGAGAGGAAGGCGCGGCGATGGGCGGTGGCAGGGGCAGTGGAGCGCGCTCTGGTGGTGTGGCATGAGACCGTCTAGCACAGCCATGCCAGACGTTGACCCCAGGCATGTTGCACCGAACACACTTCCACTGTGAAGTGTCCGGCGGAGGCTGAGACGTGGATCCAGAAGCAGTATCACAAGCAGCGGCAGCAGCAGATGAGGCAGGTATACGGTGCGGGCAGGAGCGTGTGTCATGGGCAGCAGCACACCATGCACATTTGGCCGGAGCAGAACAATAGCGTGAGATATGGCCAATACCCCAGCATTTAAAACACCAAGGCTGCTCGTCCTTCATCCTGCGCAATTCACAGGAAGGGAGGCAAGGGAGAAAGGAAAACTCAACGACTGGTGGGGGTGGTTCAGGGAGACTCCAGGTGATGACAATACGGTTGATGGGCTCCCCGTCCTGAAGGAACCGTCGAGCAGTGTGCACTCCTGGTAGCTCCTTGGCAAGGGAAGGGTCAAGTGCAATAGGGTAGCGAGTAACGAGGTATGTTGGGAACTTACGGGGCCGCTCAATTGAGTCCTGAATATTGCAACGTAAAGAAAGAAAATCCCCACTCGTGACCCTGTCAATGATGTCCTTGCGACGCCTCGAGATGTAGACAAAGCGTGATGTAACCGAAGACATCTTCACCTCAGCCAGCTCCCGATTGAGACGAAAAGTTTTGGTGACATCAGTAAGCCAACGAAGCTTCACTTCACTGGAGGGATTTTCTTGGAAGCCCAGCTTGACATAATCTGCCCGAGGAGCAAAGGCTGGGGCAGCAGATGGGAGCGACGAGAGTGCAGCTGACTGGAGTGATGAAGAGGTAGCTGAAGGAGGTAACAAAGGTACAGCAGGAGGAAGAGGGCAGGGCAGGGGACTGCCAGAGGTTGCATGTGGAACAGCATCCTTGTCTGTCTTGTGAGTTTTGGCAGCAGGCGACGTTGAGGCACTGCTGGAATCAGACCCATCGTCTATGGGGCGTTTAGAGGAGGCAGAGTTCAGTAGTTGAGGATGAGGGTGAGAGCACATAGCCCCAGCTGGTGGCTGCTGATGTCTACATGGTGGAAGAGTAGGCCAATCCCGCATATCCTGGCCATCCTCGTCACACAGGGCTGTGTCGGCCTCGATATCCGCCAAGGAGGATGGTCCTGAATAGTCCATGATATCCGGTGAGGTGGCAACACTAGCTTGGAGAGACGTCAACGAGGGGGGGGAAGCAACATGCCGTCACCCCACGTCGTACTGCGCATGCGCAAATCCGAGTCCGCCAAACGAATGGGGTCTTACCACTGGCAGATAGTTTTTTTCTCGAAACTACAGACTAAGTCCAAAAAGACCCCAAAAAGCACTGTTGACACTAAAATGATGTTCCGTGACGGTATGAAGCAGACGGAATTGCGAGAGAGAAGAGACAACACGTCCTCTCTCTCCCACTCTCACAGAGCAACTCCAGAGAGAGAGAGAGAGAGAGAGAGAGAGAGAGAAGAGAGAGAGAGAGAGAGAGAGAGAGAGAGAGAGAGAGAGAGATCTGAAGCCACACTAACAACCAATAAAACAAAACAAATACCGATAAATGCATTATAATGTGCCTTTGAATTTCCACACTTGTAATCATGTTCGGCATCGCAGTTATTAAT
>JAXCGZ010000039.1:197500-205184 GCA_037179515.1 Halocaridina rubra
TCCTGCTAATAAGAGCAGGTTTCATGTGTGCACCATTTGGATATTTTAGGTCATTGATGGAAGAATATATTAGTAAGCTCAGGTGTCGATAAAAGCAAAAGGCACAGCCACCCAGATATAGTGTAAAAAGAGATTACTTCATATAGTATTATCTTGCAAACGCAATTTGACGTCCTCTTTTACTGCTCTCTAATTTTCTTTTAATCCCATTAAAATTATGTATCCAGTATAGATATGTCATCGCTTCCCTCCCCTCGTGGATTGGTTCAAGCTTTAGATTTCATTGGCTACTGTCCAGTTCATCAGCGATATACCTGAAGAATATCTTAGCTCGATCGCTGTACAGAACATCTCCCTCTGCATATGTTCTCTTATTCTTTACACTTTTTCATTAAAATATGAAGATATGCATGGATGTCATCGTTGCCCTCACTTCGGTTTGTATATGACTTATCTTTAGCTTCCCATATTTATTTATCATATGGATAGCTCTTTTGAGATTGAATTTTGTCGCTATAGTTCATGGATGTGTAGGTCAGACGTTTTATAATACTGGACAACACATCAAAGTCAGTGCAGTAGAGCTTTATTTATTTATTTATTTATTTATTTATTTATTTATTTATCTATTAGCTAGAATTCAATTTATTTAATGTGTATATCTTCAAAATATCTATCGTCATTTGTAAAAGAGACAGGGTCCTTTGCAATAAAAACTGACTGTAGGGTTATATAATATATATATGTCTTATGCAGTCAATTTTTACAGTGTAATTTTGGCTTTCAAGAACTTTAGCATAAACGACTGTGATCAGACTTCTTGTGTGTAATGAGTCTTTGAATGTTAATCCAGTTCAGTTTTCTTAGGACATTGCATCGTTCTCGGTACCGTGTTCGTATACATTTTCTCTTAGTCAGAGAAGCAATGCAGTACCAAATATGCCCAGGGACAAAGAAGATCCTGCTTCGTTAGCATTAGTTGAGGAGACTAATCTCTTAGTATCATTTTTCCCCCTAGAGATATTCAATCTGTATTTTTACCCTTTAAAGTCAGAACTCATGAAAATCGTGTTCTATTACTGACCTTACTCATCTATTTGTGTACTCAGTAAGCATGTTGAGGTAATCAGGGTTGCTACATGATGAACACTATCACACTCCTTATTTAGTGGTGCTTACTATCATGGATAATGGACCTCGGGACCTCCTAGGTGGGAGCTAACTAAGGATGGTCCTATTGAATTACTCTGTAAGTTCTAAAACGGTTTATCTTATTTCTCTTGTGAGTGTGGAAGACCAATGAAATCAAGTGGCCTTCGGCAGGATATCAGCTTCCTGCTTAAGTGATGAACAGAAGGAGATATCCTCTCTCTCTCTCTCTCTCTCTCTCTCTCTCTCTCTCTCTCTCTCTCTCTCTCTCTCTCTCTCTCTCTTCTCTCTCTCTCTCACACACACACACACACACACACACACACACACACACATATGCACGCATACTTAGCTTATTAAAAAAATGACTATGAAGTATTTATTACGTAGAAAGATATAATTCATTTAACAAGATGAAAAGGGTGGTCTCCATTTATTGCTTGCTGTGAGGCTGAGTAAGATGGTGAGCGAGTCGCTAGCTCACCACTTAACTGAGTAATCACATAGCTTAAGTAGCAGCAAAGAGATTTCGGGGGAGACATGTATCTCTTCTCTTGGTTAATAAGAATTTACGGAGTTGGCGGGCGTGCTTTTAAGCACATGACGTAGTAATGTCTGGTTCTGAAGATCCACCTTTAACTTTCCGGACTGCTATTTTTTTTTTTTTTTTTAAATAAGTAGAAATTTTTTCCTTTTCTTTTAAAGGGCTAAAATTGCTGAACGGTCATAATTACCTTCATCCAATCAAATCCATGTCTGACTTCACGTCTTGAAATTATTACTATGGGAGTCATCGAGGAAAACTTTTGATTTTGTTGATTATATAATTATCCTTGTAGTCACCGTGGCTCAATCGGTAGCGTTCGCGACTCTGAGGCGTCAGGTCGAGAGTTCGCGCCCCGTCACGGTCTGAGGTTAGCAAGGGCATGCACTCAGGGTAACGATTACATCTGCCAAAACAAGTCCTTCGAACAGAAGGCAACTGTCCTAGCCCTTGGTTGAAAAGGGAGTCCGTGACGTCAAACCGGAACATTCTATAATTATCCTTATGCAGTTAAATCCATTTTGTTTTTTATCTCGTTTTAGATTTCTGTCCACTGGATTTATGAATGGAAATATTTCCATTAGTCTTAAAGGAGTAGCATTGTAGACTTAAATTCATTTAAAGGAGTAGAATTGCAGAATAGACTTAGTTGCCCTTATACAATTCGATTCATTTAAAGGAGTGAAAATGCAGAATTGACCTTGTTGCCCTTATGCAATTCGATTCGTTTAATACAGTAGGGTTGCTGAACGGATACCTATACACCCTTATGCAATTTAATTCATATTAAGGATTAAATTTTCAAAACAGTTCTTGTTATTGTTCAGCAGTTGAAACATCTTTTTTGTCTCCTCTTCGAGAATTTGTTACTTTAGCAGTTATAGATGAAATGTTTTTCCCTTTTTGTTATTAAAGTAGTGATATTGCGAAACGGCTGTGGTTGCCCCAGTGAAATCTTTGTGATTATATCACTACTCTTTTGACTTTTATTAATCATTGTATATCTCTGTATCATTAAAGCTTCATTTTTAATTACTAGTGTACTTGAGATATAAATGCCTCCTCCTCCTCCTCCTCCTCCTCCTCCTCCTCCTCCTCCTCCTCCTCCTCCTCCTCCTCCTCCTTCTTCTTCTTCATCTTCTTCTTCTTCTTCTTCTTCTTCTTCTTCTTTTCTCCTTCTTTTTCCTTTTCTTATTATTCTTTTTATTATTATTGTTGTTGTTGGGGGAGGCATGAGGAGGGGCAGCGAGTGATAGAATGAAGGAGTGAAAATGAAGGTGGAAGAGAAAAAGAGGGCTTTTGAGGAATGGCTGCAGTGTAACAGTAGGGAGAAGTATGAAAGATATAGGGAGAAAAATGTGGAAACCAAGCGGAAGGTAGAGGAAGAGAAGAGGTTGGCAAATGTTAGGTGGGGACTGGATTTTAGTAGGTCATATGAGGAGAATAAAAAAAGTTTTGGAAAGAAGTGAAGAGAGTAAGGAAGGGTGGATCGAGGATGGAAGAGACAGTGCAAGATGTGAATGGACAGATGTTAAGAGGGAACGATGCAAGGAACAGATGGGCTGAATATTTTGAGTGCTTGCTGAATGTTGAGGAAGATAGAGAGGCAGCTATAGTGGCAGTGTGGGGTGTTCAAGTGCCAGTAATGGGAGATGAAAATGAGAGATAGATTACAAGAGAGGAGTTGAAAGGGGCATTGTATGAAGCAAAAGCAGGTAAAGCACCTGGAATGGATGGTGTGAGAGTGGAGATGTTGAAAGAAGGGGGTGTGATTGAATTGGAATGGTTAGTGAGAGTGTTTAATATATGTTTTATGTTGTCAATGGTGCCAGTGGAATGGATGATTGCTTGTAGAGTGCCCCTATACAAAGGTAAGGGAGATGTGTATGAATGTAGTAATTTTAGGGGTATAAGTTTGTTGAGTGTGGTAGGAAAATTGTATGGTAGGATACTGAGTAATAAGATTAGGGATAAGACAGAAAATGTGATCACGGAAGTGCAGAGTGGTTTTAGGAGAGTAGAGGGTGTATAGATCAGATTTTTATAGTTAGGCAGTATGTGAGAAATATTTAGCAAATGGTAACGATGTGTATTTTGCATTTGTGGATCTGGAGAAAGCGTATGATAGAGTTGATAGAGAGGCAATGTGAAATGTTTAGAGATTATATGGAATTGATGGTAAACTGTTGCATGCAGTGAAGAGTTTGTATGAGGGCAGTAGAGCTTGTGTTAGGGTAAAGAATGAAGTGAGTGAGTGGTTTCCAGTGAGTGTGGGACTGAGACAGGGAAGTGTTTGAAAATGGTAGATGGGAATGATAACGAGTGGGAATCAGTTGCTGTTTGTAGATGATACTGTGGTGGTAGCAGATTCAGAGAAGATGTGTCAGTTGGTATCAGAATTTGGAGTGGTGTGTGAGAGAAGGAAGTTGCGAGTGAATGTGGGAAAGAGTAAGGTTATGAGGTGTACAAGAAATGAGGATGGTGCTGGATTGAATGTTATGTTTAATGGAGAGACACTTGAGGAAGTTGATCAGTTTAAGTATTTAGGCTTGGTTATAGCTGCAAATGGTGGAGTGGAAGCAGATGTGTGTCACAGAGTGAATGAAGGATGTAAAGTGTTGTGTGCATTGAAAGGAGTGATAATGAATAGAGGGCTGGAAATGAATGTTAAGAAAGTATTGTATGAGAAAGTGGTTGTGCCAACTGTGATGTATGGATCAGAGTTGTTGGGTATGAAAGTAAGTGAGAGACGGAAACTATATGTGTTTGAGATGAAATGCCTGAGGAGTATGATTGGTGTATCTCGGTTGGATAGGGTTAGGAATGAAGTGGTGAGAGCAAGAACAGGTGTGAGGAGAGAATTTGCAGCCAGAGTAGATATGAATGTTCTGAGATGGTTTGGCCATGTGGAAAGGATGGATGATTAAAGACTGCTGAAAAAGGTGATGAATGCAAGAGTTGATGGGTTAAATGCTAGAGGGAGGCCTAGGTTTGGGTGGATGGATGGAGTAAGGAGAGCCCTGAATGATAGGAGGATGGATGTGAGGGAAGCAAGTGAGCGTGCTAGGAATAGGAATGAGTGGCGAGCGATTGTGACGCAGCTCTAATGGGCATCTGCTGTTACCACGGGGCTGCATCTTACAGAGGTTGCCCAGTGGTAGGGGCAGTAGTTGAGTGGCATTTATGAAGCGACACAGGTTGTGGAAGAGCCGGGAGGATGGGTTGTGGCACTAAAGCAGTGCCATCTGAACAGCCAAGGTAGATAGATAGATTATTATTATTATTATTATTATTATCGCTATTTTTCAGTCCTTTAAAGTCTGTAAATATTTGATGTTGGAGATAATGCAGTAATTTTTTCATGGAAATTAATTGCTATATTCTTCGATTCTTTGAATGAAGAAATATTTGTTCTTGCTATATGGTCTTACATATTTTTAATGTTTCACATACTTTTTTCGGTTACTCACAAAAAATCCGTATATTTATCATTACTGCATGTGTAAGTTGCTCATTAATATACCTAACTTAAACTTATTTTGTCACATTTTAAAGTTCTTTTTATCTGTATAATTCCTATCCAAAGTTTATATGCTTAATTTACATATCAATACACATTGTATGATATATATATATATATATATATATATATATATATATATATATATATATATATATATTATATATATTATATATATGTATATATTTATTTTTATTTTTCTGTCTTAACTTTTATTTGCTGTACTTTCAAAATCGGCAGTTTGAAAGTTACAGCCAGCGGCGATTACATTCAATTCTCTTCCAGTAATGATAATAATACTACGAAATTGCATTTTCTGCTATGCGCTTGCAGCACACAGTAAATGATATCTTGTGTATGTGGAAAATAACCGTTTGTAACAACATTATGCCCGCCTCTTTATTGTGATCTAAATTCGAAAAGAGAGAGAACTACTATAATTCATTTTCTCTTAGTTAAGGTGCGTGACTTGTTCTGAAATGCACCCCTTGATAACGGTATGTTAATTAACATAGTGTAGAATATGTGTAAGGTTAATTTAATTCTCTTGCAGATACCATTGTAATATTGCTCTGCTATACCGTGATTGTGTCTTTAGGGTTGGGTGCTGGATAATTTTCGCCTCTTAGATGAAGGGTTCAAATATAAAAACCTTTAGGCATACTCTTTTATTCTGAACTAAGGAAAAGATAAATAAATAAATAAATAAATAGATAAATACATAAATAAATATAAAGATTAATAAATAGATGACTAAGTGAACTGTATATAATATAGGTTTTGCATGTGCTCACGAGGAAGCGAATCTTGAGTTATAGTGTTAAAACTATTCCAAATTTTTGTTTATTCTTGATGAATATATTGCTTATCGTTAAGAAATGTCTTAGTCTTTTACTGAAAAAACAAAATCGACTCTAGGAACGCTTGAAAGGTTTATGATTATTGTGTAAAAATTCAGATACTTTCTAACGCTATTTTTAAGGATTTGATATATTATTTGTTCTAAAAATGTATATAGTAAAACAGTGGCCAACGACAAGTAAAGCGCCATAGCTCTTTCAGACTAAGTAAATATTGCGTGTTACATTTACAACTGGTTATTCTAACATTCGTTGATACAAACGATATCTAGATTCATTGCTATTCTGGACGATGACCAAAAAAAAAAAAAAAAAAAAAAAAAAAAATAATATATATATATATATATATATATATATATATATATATATATATATATATATATATATATATATATATATATATATATATATATATATATATATATATATATATATATATATATACTCTTTTTCGTTAATGCTTGTTTGCACTCTAGTTCAAGAATTGTTCTAACCACTGAGTATTCTTGCATTTATTATTGAAAACGACAAGCAGATTCATTGCTATTCCTGGCGATGACTATTGAACATATATATACTCTTGGTCGTTGATAGTTTTGGTCTTAATAAAATGCATCTAAAAGCGTTTCCAGATACCTGTCTTCTCGCATGTTTCCCTTTTTCTTGGAGGTAACTTTAAAACCGGTTGGACTGCTCCATTCATTCTTTTCAGTGTTGCTGTCCAACTTGCCCTCTCGTTTAGCCACCCCCTCCCCGCCCCTCTTTACCGATGAACCCCACACCCACCTAGCTTCGAGCTTTGTGTCATCCCAACCTGTTCTGAAGCTTCACTTTTCATACAGACGAGCTTCAGCTTTGCTTGGTGAAAGAAGGATTCATATACCATTGATTTGTTGCATCTGGTTTATAATATCCATATCCTTCAGGGCTCATATAGAACAAACTTACATTATTTGTAAAATATAGAGTTTCCAAGCTCTGATCCCCGGTACAATAATCTTTATCACCAACTTTTCCCTTGTTCTCATAGGGTCGCTTTTTATCTTGCGTTATGATTGATGGTTGGTTTTGGCTGAAATCCGTAGGTTCAAATGCGCTCTCTGTTACCAACCCTCTCCTTTTTGAGTCGGGCTTGTTTCCGGCACCGACTTCAGCTGCCTTGCTCCCCCTGTCTCGACCTCTATTGTAATAGTATGCCTGTGTGTTGCCGTACTTCTATTGCAAGAAAAAAATTATATTGCCTGCTCTGAAGATGACGTCATGAGTAATGAAGTTAAATAAGAAATGAAGCCATTAGATGCAAAATTGTTAACGATAATTTTCAGAACCCGAGCTGTGGATTAATTAATAGCACTGGAGCAGCCTTTGAAAGAACCTTTCTGTGTTCGAAATAAGGCGAAGTGGGGTTACCAATGAGAGGTTGGGGGAAAGAAGAGGGAGTTGGGGTTAGATTGAATAAAGTAAGGGGTCAAGGGGGGAGGGTTAAGATGTGGAAGTTAATTGAAGTCGTATGACGTAGGTAGGGGTTGTTTGCAGTTTGTTGCAACGCATTCACATTTCAGTTACTCATGGTATGGAGTTCATGAACCGTGTGTGTGTGTGTGTGTGTGT
>JAXCGZ010000040.1:0-203302 GCA_037179515.1 Halocaridina rubra
GAGTTGCTGCTGATATGGCTTCATGTGACTTCGCCCCGAGGGAAGTTATAGCGAGAAATGTCCTTATGGTAGAGGTCAGCCTGGAAAATAGAAACTAGATTGAGTACACGACAAAAGCAAGACAGGGGTACATAAGCCCAATCATTGCCACATCTGGGGCTTTTCCCTTGTAGTATTTGCAATCCAGGTCAATGACACAGCAGCGTCCTATTTGGGGTGTTCCTTCAGCCACCCGCACACGAACGACTTTGCCGCTAAAATCTTCATGCCTAACGAATCTCTCGTCAGCAAATATGCCATTGGCCCCTGTGTCGACGGCTATCTCAGCTTCCACACCATGTATACTTCCTAGGCATTTTGGGATCATCTCCAGATCATCATGTTCGGTGAATTCCACATTGGTAAGTTTGTATGGAGGTTCCTCGGTGTTATCCTCAGTGGCCCATTCTGGCCTTATTTCTACAGTATGGGCCAAGTGCATGGCTGGACGGCTATGCAGGCTGCAGCTGTGTGAGGGAGGGTGGTGGCTCTTAGAGTATAACTGAAAACTCTGGGAAGGTGGAGCAGAGTAATGGCCTTTGCTTCTGAACTGCTGAGGCTTAGGTCTTACCAAGTCATCCTTCCTGAGTGTGGGTGCATGGCCATAATAAGGCTTAGGAGTGTGAGGAGGATGTGCTGGACGATGTGAGATCAGCGAGGGGCCTCTGTGCTCCCGTTCCTGTGATATCCTTTCCGGTGAGAATCATGGCCTGCTGCAGGGGAGATAAAACTCTGAGGACGAGCCTTGGAATCGGCCCTTCTTGCATTTACCATACAGAGACGTACTCCAGGCTGGTTGTGCTAGAGGTACTCATCCACAGTGGTTAAACTTTTCTTGTAGTTGATCTCATCCTTGAGCTGAGTCCTTACATATGCAACAACATCCGGAGGAGGGTCATTGGTAATTGCATCAAACATCAAGAATGCATACAACTTCTCACGAGGACACTTGCAACTCACAACCAATCATTAAAGAGGCGAGCCTTGCGCTTGCCAAAGGTACTACAGTTCTCCTCCTTCAATGGGAAAGCAGAAATATACCTAGCATGACACTCAGCTGGTGAGAAGTTCTGCGAGGCCAGGAGTGTGCTTTTAACTTTCTCATAGTCCCTCAGTTGCATTTGGTCGAGTTCATTAACCAGGGCAAGCAGATGGGGTGGCATGGAGGCGAGCAGCCAACGACTCTTCTCAGCCTCTGAGCTTCCGCTAGCTGTCGCAAGACTTTCGAAAGAATGGATGTAAGTATCAAGCGATTGCTTGCCGTCATCTTCGCATTTCTGTATTGGGGGGGGGGGGGATCTCACAAGGCTGGTCCCAATTTCCAGATGAAGGAATACAGTCTGGGATTCCCGCTTGAAGCCGAGCGAGCGCAAGCTCATGTTCGCGTTGTGCTTGTGCCTCGACACTTGTTCTCTTCTCCAGCTTATCTCGACGTTCAACCATCTTCTCATGAGCCTATTCGAAGAGCTTCTTTCCAGGGGAAAAACCGTATCTCTCATCCCTAGCAATCATTATATCCAGGTAATGCTCCTCATCGACTGTTTCGATGGTTTCCTGTGACTGCCTTGTTTCCATGTTTGTTTCCTGTGACTGCCCAATTGCCATGGTAGTTTCCTAAACAGTCAATAATGAAGTGCCACCCCAAAAAAAAACACTAACAAATCTCTACAGTAGTAGAAAAAAAATAAAAGAACCACACAACACCAAGGGAGAGAAGAAAAAATTCAACAGCACAGTTCAAACTTAAATGTAAAAGTGATCTCAAACCCTCACCATAAAAGTGACTCAAAATACAATCAAGTGCAACAGCAGCAACATGTTGCAAAACAGTGCATGAAACACTGGTAATACAGGATGGCAGTCGTGTCTGCTTAAAAGCAATATGCGGCAATACCTGCGGTTATGGTGCAAATGAAAGGAATGAGCAACAACGAATTTTACCAACTAGCAACCAGTGCCAGAGAATACAAACAATTATAGTATAGCGGTCATGCCTGCGTATGAGCGCATATGTGGCAGTACCCACAACTAAAATGTCGTAAGTAAAATTCTGGAGTGTTGCCAAAAGGGCACAGATACTATGCAAAATACACCAAAGATAAGCTAACGGCATACAAAGCAGCCAGATTACACATATCTACTAGTAATGAGAAAATTTATTTTTGAGTGACAACTCAGACACAGGAAGGGCTTAGCCTAGGCTCTATAAACGACACCAAAGTTTTTCTTCCTAATCTATGAGCAGTCAATGCTTGAATATAAAACACAATTATAAGCAAAATACTTAATATGCTTACTCCCAATTCCTAAATCCCAACGAAATTTAAACAATTCTTAACAAGTATCACCCTTTAAAGGATATATAAAACACGAATGCTTTAAGACTCAATCTTATCACGCAAATAAATGAATTTTTAAATAACACGTCTTCTCGTCATGTAAAATTTCTTAAGTCTGTTACCACATAATCTCAAGCAGATATCCTGAAATTTTGTTTACCACATGGTAAACAAGAAAATATTAGTTAACCAAATTAATTATGAAAATTTTAAAAAAAATCTGATCCGCAACGTCTCTAGCGATAAACTTTTTGTGTGCAGCCTAAGATTCATTCAATTCAATAATCGAGCCAATGGTAATCGGGTTTCATGTGCAATGTTAAAAAGCAAAATAAAAATAAATTTATCAAAATCAATCTGTCTGTTTGGGTCCCTATTCGGGCGCCAATATTGTTGTGGGAATGGAGAGTTATTAAGATTCTGTTTTGTAAGGAGACTAAAGTACTGAACTCAGTAATGAGCTCACAAACAGACAGGACAGATATTTGTACTTGAACACCCGTTCCATATACCGCTACTTGGTTAAATAAAACTCAGAATTCAACTTTCTTTTAACTTTGGAAATGCAATGACATTAAATGAATTGAATTAAATTTTTTAATTAAATTTTATGAAATGCTGCCTCGAATCAAGAAGGTGGTGAGCACGATTTCGTTTCCCGACACCACAGATGTATGCGCAAGACTTTGGCCTCAACTCGACGATTACCTCTGCCACACTGGCAGAGTAGAATAGAGGACACTGCAATTGCAGAAACAGAAATGACACCCTGTAAATAATGGAACACTGAAAGCACGAGCACACACATATCATGAGTTTCCAATATTATTCTACTGGATGAAAATATATTGGTTTAGTCACATCTAACCAGAAATCTATATGCTACTATAATAGCATACAAAGCCATTAATTCTTTGCCGGTATTGAAGGAAAACAATTTATTCACAATAAAATGAAGAATAAGCAAGACAAATACAGTATTCTATGTATTCCTTAAATTGTGGGCAACCACAAAAGTTGCAAATGCTTATTATTGACTTGCAAATTAATATGGTAAAACACTATTTACGATAAAGGAAGAATCTACGAGATAAATACAGTATTCATTCACTTTTGGTTATCAAGAACTGTTTGCAATGAGAAAGGGGCAAAACCACCCTTTGAAGTATTTGCAACTTATAACTCAAAACACTTTATCCCCAATATATAAAGAATCAGCAAGATAATTACAGCATGCATTCATTAAATTGTGGTTAACAGGAAATATTTGCAAAGCCAACAGGGTAAAATTACCTTTTAATTATTTGCAGTTTATAGCATAAAAACTTTAGTTAAATGATTAATTATTTGCAATTTATATAGCAAATAGCTTTATTCACGAGTTTTTTGACGTAAAACACTTTATTTACGATGATAGAAAGGGGTGAAATGAAATTAAAATTTGTTTGGAGAAGGGATAGATTTTTCTGGGCTCATACCAATCTTCAGAGGATGAGATTTTCGTTTATCACATTCAATGAAATTAACTTCTTAGCTGTGTATATCAGCTGTAATTTCCAGGTTCAGGAATTAACTTTGGCAAGTGAGATTCCAGTTAGGTAATCTACAAAAGTTCGTTTGTATGGGAATGGAATCTGAGAAAAAAAAACATAGTAGGATTTGGCCAGTAACGAATGTAACTAATTCTCGAAATCCCAATTTTGCTTGACCCACGAGCTTTACCATACACTATCCCTCACCTTGTTTGTGCCAGATGAATTCCTGTGAAGAAGCTACGTAAATAAGGTTTGAAATAAGCTTGAATGCTGAAGTGAGATGTTGCCTCTGGGATGTTGGCCGCCAAATGAGGACGCTTCAATATCCCTCCTGGTGACGTCATCTGTAAGATACTATTTCTAGAGCAGTTACTGGGCTCTTATTTTATACCAGAGCTACTTATAGTGGTGGTCCCTAGCAGGCAAATTATAGCAGAGATGCAAGGAGAGACGGTATTTTAGGTGCAACAAGTGGAAACAAATAAAATAAAACGAGAATGATAATGGATAATTAGGTTACTGGTAAACAATCTATGGAACGTTCTTTGCGTTGTAGGAGATGGAATTTAACTATTCAAATAATAAAGAAGCTACTGAAATATATTTAGAAAATCTAATGACTTAACAGCAAGGTCAGATTTATAAAACAAATTATCAGCAAGAACAATTTTTTATAATAATTTATTAGCAAGAAATATATTCACATAAGAAAATTGTAAAGAAAAACGTATCTGTTAGGCTCGCTGAAGAGAGGAAACGCGGTAGGAGAAGTAGAAATAGGGGGCAGGCCTTTATATCGGGATTATGCTTTCTACACGTACAAGAATATTAAGTAAGGCATATTTAAAAATTAGCTATAAGCTAAAATATAAATTGCAAATAATCATAATCTGCAAATGTCAGAGGAGTGGGAATCAATTTTTAGTTAGAAAAATGACAGTTAAGTTTACTATATTAAACTAATAAGGCATCTAACAGCCTCTGGTGACTTTGAGCCAAAGCACTCTGTCACAGAGTTAGCATTAACTACCTCCTTGCTTAGCGAATTTCAATTATCAACTACTCTTACACTAAAATAGTACTCTCTTACATCCAGCAAAGAAGTTTTCTTACGAAGCTTAAAACTATGACCTCTATTTCTAGTGCCAACCATATCAAACTATCGATCTCTATCCTCTCTATCACAACCATGAAGGAATTTAAAGACTGTCACCATATCACCCCTCAATCTTCTAGTTTCGACTGATGGTAAGTCTAATTCCCTCAGCCTCTCATCATAACTGAGATTGCGTATTTCTGGCACCAGTTTTGTAGCATGTCTTTGAACTTTTTCAAGCTTAGCTATGTGCCTTTTCAAGTGTGGATTCCAAAAGGGGGCTGCATATTCAAGTTTTGGCCTCACATAGGTTACATAAATATATCTGAACATTTCCTAGTCCATGTGCCTAAAGGCTACCCTTACATTTTCTAAGAAAGGATATGCTGCCCCTACTATGGCATTTATATACATTTCTGGAGGCAAATCTTCCAAATATGTTTACTCCTAGATCTCTGTCATTCTCTTTCTCTTGAAGATGTACTCCTGCCACCAAGTAGTCAAGCTTAGGCCTTCTTGCATTTGTACCCATTCTCATTACCTTACATTTTGAAGTACTGAATTTCATTATCCACTTTTCTGACCACTCATGCAGACTATTTAGATTTTCCTGAAGTTCCCTACCATTGTTCTCATTTCTTGCTTTCTTCACAATCTTTGCATCATCTGCAAACATATTCACGAACGACTTTACAGACTCTGGTAGGTCATTTACATATAAAAGGAACAAGAGTGGTCCTAAAATTGAACCCTGTGGAACTCCACAACTAACTCTTCTCCATTCAGACACTGAGTGTCTTACTCTAAGCCTCTGTTCCCTTCCTTTCAGGTAAGTTTTTATCCATTACAAGACATTTCCACCTATTCTAGCCATTGCTTGCAGCTTTTTAATAAGTCTACCGAGTGGGATAGTGTCAAACGCTTTCTGGAAGTCTAGGAATATGCAATCTGCCCAGCCCTCTCTTTCTTGTAAGATTCGGCTTACATCATCATAAAATTCTAATAAGTTTGTCACTATTGATCTAACTTCTCTGATGCCATGTTGTGTCACTGACAAAAAGTTGAAGGATTCCAAGTGAAGAGAGATATGATTCCTTATCAGTTTCTCCTTAACTTTGCAAACTATGCTGGTCAAGGAAACTGGTCTATAGTTCAGAGCCGTATCCCTCCTTCCCTTTTTGAAGATAGGTATCACGTTTGCTTGTTTCCAGCATATTGGAATCTCCCCTGACTTCAGTGACTTTTTAAATATGATACTTAGTGCCACTGATATTGAGTTTGCACATTTTTTAAGTACATGAGAGGATATATCATCAGTACCTGCAGCTTTATGGACATCTAACTTCATCAGCGCTTTGCATACCTCTGTGGCTGAAAAATTTATGTTCTCTAATACTGGCCCATGAGCTTTTATCTCTGCAATCTGAGGGGGTGGGGTATTTTCTACTGTAAATAATGACTGAGACTCCTTGTTCAATTCTTTGCAGATCTCTTCATCTGTCTCAGTGATGCTTCCATCCGCTCTCTTTAGCCTTAAAACCTGTTGTTTTGCCTTCAGTTTTCCTCTGATAAAGCTGTGGAAAAGCTTGGGATTTTATTTATCCATCCTGGTGATGTCCCTTTCATAGTCTCTCTCTGCCTCTTTCCTTTTACTTAGGTAATCATTTCTTGCTCTTTTGTAGGTTTGCCAGGCATTTATGCTTTTTCTCCTCTTATACTTTTTTCAGCATTTCTCTCTCCACTCCTTAGTTCTTTTACACTCATTATCAAACCAATTCACTCTGGCATGAATTACACCTACTTTGGTGACAGGTATGCAAAAATCTACTATCTTCCCATATTTCTCACTAAAAATATCATACAATTCTTGTACAGATCTGTTTTAAAATAAGGTTCTCCAGTCAATAACTGCAAAAAGCTTATTCATTTTGATGTAATCTCCTTTTGGATAGTTCCTCCTCATGTCCTCAGTGTCTCTACTCTCAGGAAGAATATCTTCAATGATATACTCCATCAACAACACACAGTGGTCACTCTTTCCAATTGGTGGTTTATACTCATTTTTTTCAATATCCGACACGTTATCTGTGAATACTAGATCGTTGGTTCCTTTACATGTTGGTATAGGTAATTCACTTGTACGCAATCTAGGAATCTTGCCCCAAATGAGTTCTCACCACTGTGTGGGTTAAGATTTATCCAATCCATCTCTTTATGATTAAAATCTCCCATAATCAAAATCCTAAATTTTCTCTCCCGTGCCATGTTAACAACTGAGTTTATGACTTCAATAGTACCTATATGACTTTCCTCATTAACTTCTAGCCTATGTTGGTTATTTGGTGAGTTATATACAACAGTTATTATAATGCTCTCTGACCCAGCATTTATGCGAGCAACAAGAAATTCCTTGAATTCATTTTCTATAGACAAGTTTACTTCTTCAGCCTGAATCCTTTCACTTATGAGCAGTGATATCCCTCCACCAGTCCTCAGAGATCTTTCAACTCTTAATATTTTGAAGCCCTTAGGAAAAACTGTGACACTGTTTATGTCATCACTCAACTTAGTCTCTGTTACTGCTACTATATCTGCCTTACTGTTGTGAATCCTATCTTTTAATTCTACTGCCTTACCAGCTAATCCATTAGCATTTGTATATAACAATCTTAATGAGGCTCCATTCCCTGATCTTCTGTCATTATCTTCTTTATCTCCCATTTGTCTAGATAAACTCTAAAATGAAAATTTTTCTTCTCTTCATTTTTCTCCTCATTTAACCTTCTTGCCTCTTGCAACAAGTTTTTAATCTTTTCCATCTCTTCCTGTGTTCAGTATCGTCTAATGAACACTTCTTTGAATTCTTGAAAGTCTTTTAGACTTTTTTCCTCATCAGTATTTCTCTGCATGTTTCCCCTCTCTTAAAGTTTACTTTTACTGGTCTCTGCTTTCCCTCCCTCGAATATTTGCCTAGTTGGTGAATGTTTACAATATCCTCAGGACCACAAACTACTCCAAGCTTTCTTATCAGGTTTACAACCCTAGCTTTATTTTCTTCAAGTCTCCTCTGCCATGTTGACTCCTGGGACTCGCTTATGCCTGAGATTACCACTGTCTTCTCTTTATCAAGTGCCTGTTTAATTAGTGGAAATTCCCTTTCCTTCACAGCATCTTTCATTTATTCGATTACTGTGTCTTTATAGTCAATTGTTTGTATGTTTTCCAGTGCCATCAGCTTCACAGCCTCTTTTACTGCCACATTCCCCTTTAGTGCATCAGCAAATGAAGTTTTCATGGCATCATGTTCCGTATTCAGCTCTTGAAATTCTTTTCTAAACTGTTCGATGTTTTCCTAAATCTGGACATTCCAAGCTGCAATCTCGTCTCTTTCAGGAGAGAGCAGTGAACTAACATTTAATTCATTTAGGCTGTCATTCAGCTGTTTTTTGTTATCTTCTTGTTTAGAAATTCTGGTTTCTAGTTCACTCTTTTCCTCTTCCAGCTTCTTTATTCGTTTTTCTAGTTTTTTTCTCCCCTGCCCTTGTGCTTTATTTGCTTCCTCCAAATATCTTATTTCCTCTCTGAGTATTTCATTCTCTTTGATTCCTCTATCCATACTCCGAATTTTATCATCAAGGCTTATAAAAATTGCCTCTAAATCCTTGATTTATTGTTTTAATCTCCTAATAGCTCCTCCTCTTGATACCACATCCCATGGAGATCCTCTATCATCCCTCCCTGACCCATGAGTGGGGGGGGGTTGGGATAGAGATGACCCCATTTTCATGTTTTCCCTTTCACAGAATGTAGATAGAAGAATAAGAGAAAGAGAAAAAAAAGAGAGAAAAGCTTTTATTTAAGCTTCACACAGAATGTATATATCTTCATATAAGTACTATTTAGTTACTCAATTTATATCTTTTCTGGTAACACCCATCCTAAATCAAAATTTGACTTTGGTAATGTGAGGGGAAAAAATGCCAAACAAAAGTCTAATTGAAGGAAAATTCAAATTTGTATTTGAGGAGACACCCATCTGTTTCTGCTATATATTCTTCGTAACTAATAAACTTACTTGATAACCAAGGTATGTTATCACAGGATCAGACTTTACATTTAACTTAGTATATACATAATAAAATATGTGTGTGACTACCTAATTGTGATTACCAAATTGTGTTTACGGGAAAGAGCCCAAAGCTCGTATCTTACCGTCTCCTAATCGGTTCCATTTTCTACTTAGTGATACTTATCATACTTGTCCTTAAAATTATGGATTGAGATTGCATTAACTACCTCCTCGCTTAGACAATTCCAATTATCAACTACTCCTACACTTAAAAGTATTTCCTTACATAATGCAAAGAAGTTTTCTTACGAAACTTCAAACTATGGCCTCTACTTCTAGAGCCAGCCATATCAAAATATCGATCCCTATCCACTCTATTATAAGCATGAAGGAATTTAAAGACTGTCACCATATCCCCCTCAATCTTCTAGCTTCGAGTGATGGTAAGTCTAATTCCCTCAGTCTCTCATCATAACTGAGATTGCGTATTTCTGGCACCAGTTTCGTGGCATGTCTTTGAACTTTTTCAAGCTTAGCTATGTTCCTCAAATAGGTTACATAAATATTTATGAACATCTCCTTGTCCACGTGCCTGAAGGCTACCCTTACATTTGATAAGAAGGTATATGCTGCCCTTACTATGCCATTTATATGTATTTCTGGAGACAAATCTGCCAGTATGTTTACTCCTAGATCTCTCTCATTTTCTGTCTCTTGAAGTTGTACTCCAGCCACAGAGTAGTCAAGAATGGGCCTTCTTGCACTTGTACCCATTCTCATTACCTTACATTTTGAAGTATTGAATTTCATTAGCCACTTTTCTGACCACTCATGCAGACTATTTAGATCTTCCTGAAGTTCTCTACCATTGTTCTCGTTTCCTACTTTCTTTACAATCTTTGCATCATCTGCAAACATATTCATGAATGAATTTACAGACTCTGGTAGGTCATTTACATATACAAGGAACAAAAGTGGCTAAAAAATCGAACTCTATAGAACTAAACGACTAAGTAAGTTTTTATCCTTTCCAAGACATTTCCACCTATTCTAGCCACTGCTTGCAACTTCCTAATAAGTCTCTCATGTGAAACAGTGTCAAATGCTTTCTGGAGGTCTAGGAATATGCAATTTGCCCAGCCCTCTCTTTCCTGTAAGATTCGGATTACCTCATCATAAAATTCTAATAAGTTTGTTACTGTTGATCTACCTTCTCTGAAGCCATGTTGCCTCACTGTCAAAAAGTTGAAGGATTCCAGGTGAAGAGAGATATGTTTCCTTAGTAGTTTCTCCATAACTTTGCAAACTATGCTGGTCAAGGAAACTGGTCTATAGTTCAGAGCTGTATTCCTCCTTCCCTTTTTGAAGATAGGTATATCATTTGCTTGTTTCCAGTATCTTGGAATCTCCCCTGACTCCAGTGACTTTTAAAATATGATACTTAGTGCCACTAATATTGAGTTTGTGCATTTTTTAAGCACATGAGGGGAAATATCATCAGGACCTGTAGCTTTATGAACATCTAACTCCATCAGCGCTTTGCATACCTCTGTGGCTGTAAGGTTGATGTTCTCTAATACCGGCTCTTGAGCTTCTATCTCTGCAATCTGAGGGGGTGGGGTATTTTCTACTGTAAATACTGACTGAAACTCCTTTTTCAATTCTTTGCAGATCTCTTAATCCGAATCAGTGATGCTTCCATCCGCTCTCTTAAGCCTTAAAACCTGTTCTTTTACCTTCAGTTTTCCTCTGATAAAGCAGTGGAAAAGCTTGGGATTTTCTTTACCCTTCCTGGTGATGTCCCTCTCATAGTCTCTCTCTGCCTCTCTCCTTTTACTTACGTAGTCATTTCTTGCTCTTTTGTAGGTTTGCCAGGCATTTATGTTTTTTTCCTCCTATACATTTCCCAGCATTTGTCTCTCCACTCTCTAGCTCTTTTACACTCATAATCAAACAATTTCACTCTGGCATGAATTACACCTACTTTGGTGACGGCTATGCAGCAGTCTACTATCTTCTCATATTTTTCACAAAAGATGTCATACATTTCTTGTACAGATTTGTTGTAAAATAAGGTTTTCCAGTCAATAACTGCAAAATGCTCATTCATTTTGATGTAATCTCCTTACGTATAGTATCTCCTCATGTCCTCAGTGCCTCTACTCTCAGGCAGAATATCTTCAATGACATACTCCATCAACAACACACAGTGGTCACTCTTTCCAATTGGTGGATCATACTCAATTTTTTCAATATCCAACACATTATCTGTGAATACTAGATCAAGTAGTGATGGCTCATCCTCATCCCTGGCCCTCACTGGTTCCATTACATGTTGGTGTAGGAAATTCACTTGTACGCAATCTAGGAATCTTGCCCCGAATGAGTCCTCACCACTGTGTGAGTGAAGATTTATCCAAACTATCTCTTTATGATTAAAATCTGCCATAATAAAAATCCTACATTTTCTCTCCCACGCCATGTAAACAACTGAGTTTATGACTTCAATAGAACCTATATGACTTTCCTCATAAACTTAGAGCCTATTTTGGTTCCTTGGTGGGTTATATACAACAGTTATTATAATGCTCTCTGACCCAGTATTTATGCGAGCAACAAGAAATTTATTGAACTCACTTTCTATGGCCAAGTTTATTTCTTCAACTTGAATCCTTTCACTTGTGAGCAGTGCTATCCCTCCACCAGTCCTCTCAGATCTTTCAACCCTTAATATTTTGAAGCCCTTAGGAAAAACTGTGACACTGTTTATGTCCTCTATCAATTTAGTCTCTGTAATTGCTACTATATCTGCCTTACTATTGTGAATCCTATCTTTTAATTCTAGTGTTTACCAGATAATCCATCAGCATTTGTGCATAGCAGTCTTAATGAGGCCCCATCCCCTGATCTTCTGTCATTATCTTCTTTATCTCCCTTTTGTCTAGAAGAACTCTGAAATGAAAATTTTTCTAATCTTCGTCATTTCTTTCTTCATTTAACCTTCTTGCCTCTTGCAACAAGTTTTTGATGTTTCCCATCTCTTTCTGTGTTCTGTATCGTCTAATGAACACCTCTTTGAATTCTCGAAGGTCTATTAGACATTTTTTTATCATCAGTATTTCTCTACATGTTTCCCCTCTCTCAAATGGTACTTTTGTTAGTCTCTGCTTTCCTTCCCACGAATATTTGCCCAGTTGGTGAATGTTTACAATATCCTCAGGACCAGTGTACTTACATGATTGTACTTACCTAATTGTGTTTACGGTAAAGAGCCCAAAGCTCGTATCTTCCTGTCTCCTGATCGGTTCCATTTTATACTTAGTGATACTTATCATACCTGTCCTTAAAACTATGGATTGAGATGGCATTAACTACCTCCTCGCTTAGCCAGTTCCAATTATCAACTACTCTTACACTGAAAAAGTATTTCCTTACATAATGCAAAGAAGTTTTCTTACGAAGCTTCAAACTATGACCTCTAGTTCTAAAGCCTGCCATATCAAAATATCGATCCCAATCAACTCTATCATAACCATGAAGGAATTTAAAGACTGTCACCATATCCCACCTCAATCTTCTAGCTTCGAGTGATGGTAAGCCTAATTCCCTTAGCCTCCCATCATAACTGAGATTGCGTATTTCTAGCTCCAGTTTCGTGGCATATCTTTGGACTTTTTCAAGCTTAGCTATGTGCTTTTTCAAGTGTGGATTCCAAAAGGGGGCTGCATATTCGAGCTTTGGCCTCACAATGGTTACATAAATATTTATGAACATTTCCTTGTCCATGTGCCTGAAGGCTACCCTTACATTTGATAAGAATGCATATGCTGCCCTTACTATGCCATTTATATGTATTTCTGGAGACAAATCTGCTAGTATGTTTACTCCTAGATCTCTCATTTTCTGTCTCTTGAAGTTGTACTCCAGCAAAGAGAAGTCAAGCTTGGGCCTTCTTGCACTTGTACCCATTCTCATTACCTTACATTTTGAAGTATTGAATTTCATTAGCCACTTTTCTGACAACTCATTCAGACTATTTAGATCCTCCTGAAGTTCTCTACCATTGTTCTCGTTTTTTACTTTCTTCACAATCGTTGCATCATCTGCAAACATATTCATGAATTAATTTACAGACTCTGGTAGGTCATTTAAATATACAAGGAACAAAAGTGGCCCTAAAACTGTACCCTGTGGAACTCCACTACTAACTCTTCTCCATTCAGACATTGAGTGTCTTACTCTAACCCTCCTTCCTTCTAAGTAAGTTTTTATCCATTCCAAAACATTTCCACCTATTCTAGCCGTTGCTTGCAGCTTCCAAGTAAGTCTCCCACGTGGAACAGTGTCAAACGCTTTCTGGAAGTCTAGGAATATGCAATCTGCCTAGTCCTATTTTTCCTGTAAGATTCAGCTTACCTCATCATAAAATTCTAATAAGTTTGTTACTGTTGATCTACCTTCTCTGAAGCCATGTTGCCTCACTGACAAAAAGTTGAAGGATTCCAAGTGAAGAGAGATATGTTTCCTTAGTAGTTTCTCCATAACTTTGCAAACTATGCTGGTCAAGGAAACTGGTCTATAGTTCAGAGCCGTATTCCTCCTTCCTTTTTTGAAGATAGGTATCACATTTGCTTGTTTCCAGTATCTTGGAATCTCCCCTGACTCCAGTGACTTTTTAAATACGATACTTAGTGCCACTGATATCTAGTTTGTGCATTTTTTAAGCACATGAGGGGATATGTCATCAGGACCTGTAGCTTTATGAACATCTAACTCCATCAGCGCTTAGCATACCTCTGTGGCTGTAAGGTTGATGTTCTCTAATACCGGCCCTTGAGCTTCTATCTCTGCAATCTGAGGGGGTGGGGTATTTTCTACTGTAAATATTGACTGAAACTCCCTGTTTAATTCTTTGCAGATCTCTTCATCCATCTCAGTGATGCTTCCATCCGCTCTCTTTAGCCTTAAAACCTGTTCTTTTACCTTCAGTTTTCCTCTGATAAAGCTGTGGAAAAGCTTGGGATTTTCTTTAGCCTTCCTGGTGATGTCCCTCTCATAATCTCTCTCTGCCTCTATTCTTTTACTTAGGTAGTCATTTCTTGCTCTTTTGTAGGTTTGCCAGGCATTTATGTTTTTTCTCCTCCTATACCTTTTCCAGCATTTGTCTCTCCACTCCTTAGCTCTTTTACACCCATTAAAAAACCATTTCTCTCTGGCATGAATTACACCTACTTAGGTGACAGGTATACAGCAATCTACAATCTTCCCATATTTCTCACTTACGATGTCATACAATTTTTGAACAGATTTGTTGTAAATAAGTTCTCCAGTCAATAACTGCAAAGAGCTCATTCATTTTGATGTAACCTCCTTTCGGATAGTTCCTCCTCATGTCCTCAGTGCCTCTACTCTCAGGCAGAATATCTTCAATGATATATTCCATCAACAACACACAGTGGTCACTCTTTCCAATTGGTGGTTCATACTCAATTTTTTCAATATCCAACACATTATCTGTGAATACTAGATCAAGTAGTGATGGCTCATCCCCACCCCTGGCCCTCGTTGGTTCCATTACATGTTGGTGTAGGAAATTCACTTGTACGCAATCTAGGAATCTTGCTCCGAATGAGTCCTCACCACTGTGTGGGTCAAGATTTATTCAATCTATCTCTTTATGATTAAAATTTGCCATAATCAAAATCCTACATTTTTTCTCACGTGCCGTGTTACCAACTGAGTTTATGACTTCAATAGTACCTATATGACTTTCCTCATAAACTTAGAGCCTATTCTGGTTCCTTGGTGGGTTATATAAAACAGTTATTATAATGCTCTCTGACCCAGTATTTATGCGAGCAACAAGAAATTCCTTGAACTTACTTTCTATAGCCAAGATTATTTCTTCAACTTGAATCCTTTCACTTGTGAGCAGTGCTATCCCTCCACCAGTCCTCTCAGATCTTTCAACCCTTAGTATTCTGAAGCCCTTAGGAAAAACTGTGACACTGTTTTTCTTCTCTTCTTCATTTCTTTCCTCATTTAACCTTCTTGCCTCTTCCAACAAGTTTTTGATCTTTCCCATCTCTTCCTGTGTTCTGTATCGTCTAATGAACACTTCTTTGAATTCTTGAAGGTCTTTTAAACTTTTTTTTCTCAACAATATTTCCCTACATGTTTCCCCTCTCTCAAAGGCTACTTTTGTTGGTCTCGGCTTTCCTTCCCTCGAATATTTACCTAGTTGGTGTATGTTTACAATATCTTCAGGACCACAAACTACTCCAAGCTTTCTTATCAGGTCTACAACCCTAGCTTTATTTTCTTCAAGTCTCCCTTGCCATGTTGATTCCTGGGATTCGCTTATGCCTGAGATTACCACTGTCTTCTCTTTATCAAGTGCCTGTTTGATGAGTGGGTTTGCCCTTTCCATCAAAACGTCTATCATTTTTTCGATTACTGTCTCTTTATAGTCAACTGTTTGTATGTTTTCCAGTGCCACCACCTTTACAACCTCTTTTAATGCCACATTCCCCTTTAGTGCATCAGCAAAGGAAGTTTTCATGGCATCATTTTCCATATTCAGTTCCTGGAACTTTTTTCTAAACTGTTAAATGTTTTCCTTAATCTGGACATTCCAGGCAGCAATCTCGTCTCTCTCAGAAGAGAGCAGTGAACTAACATCTAATTCCTTTAGGTTGTCATTCAGCTGTTTGTTTTTATCTTTTTGTTTAGAAATTCTAGTTTCTAGTTCACTCTTTTCCCCTCCAGCTTCTTTACTCTTTTTTCTAGTTCCTTTCTATCCTGCCCTTGTGCTTTATTTGCTTCCTCCAAAGATCTTATTTCCTCTCTAAGTGTTTCATTCTCTTTCATTTCTCCATCCATATTCCGAATTTTTTCATCAAGGCTTATAACCATTGCCTCTAAATCCTTGACTTTCTGTTTTAGTCTCCTAATGGCTACCCCTCCTCCCAACCCATGGGTGGGAGAGGTTTGGTACAGAGATGGCCTCATTTTAATGTTCTCCCTCTCACAGAATATAGAAAGAAGAGAAAAAAAAAGAAAAAAAAAAACTTTTATTTAAGCTTCACACAGAATTTTTATATCTCCATATAAGTCCTATTAAGTGACTCAATTTATCTCTTTTCTGGTAACACACATCTTAACTTAAAATTTGACTATGGTAATTTGAGGATAAAAAGAAAAAGAAAAAAATGCAACAAAACAAAAGTCAAACCTGAAGGAAAATTCGAATTTGTGTCTGAGGAGGCGCCCACCTGTTTCTGCTATATATTCTTCCTAACTGATAAACTCGCTTGCTAACCAAGATATGTTATCTTAGGATTAGACTTTACATTTAACTCAATATATATACAAAATAAAAAAAAATAGTAAAAGAGAAAGCTAAATGAAAAGAAAAAAATGAAGAAAATAAGACAGCTGTACTACTTGGCAACTTAACTCAATACTGTAGACAGGTGTATTTTTGGTATTTATTTAATTATTCAATTATTTCGTGCTTCAAGCAAGCTATCAAATTAATGTAAATGGGAGAGCTACTGATTTTAACAATATATGGAACCACAGGATCAGGTGAACGGCTTAATAGCTCTCCCCAATTTACACAAAAAATTAGGTAATGTGATGTGAAGGCTTCACTTCTGGCAACACTTCTGAGTTTCCTTCAAGGCAGAGCAGGGCAGCTTCTTTCTCTCTCCCCTCACGAAAATGTTCTCAATTTTTTCCTTTAATATTTGGACAGTCTCGTCATACAACAAATATAAGTTATTTACTCACAATACTCTACAGGATTTCTAATTTAGGGAGATTATGTATGATTAACTCACTGAAGTCTTAGTCATTCAAAAACACAAGGAAAAGTTTAAGAGATACTGATTACCTAATTGTGATTACCTAATTGTGTTTACGGGAAAGAGCCCAAAGCTCGTATCTTCCCGTCTCCTGATCGATTCCATTTTAGACTTAGTGATACTTATCATACCTGTCCTTAAAACTATGGATTGAGATAGCATTAACTACCTCCTCGCTTAGCCAATTCCAATTATCAACTACTCTTACACTGAAAAAGTATTTCCTTACATCCTGCAAAGAAGTTTTCTTACGAAGCTTCAAACTATGACCTCTAGTTCTAGAGCCAGCCATATCGAAATATCGATCCCTATCCACTCTATCATAACCATGAAGGAATTTAAAGACTGTCACCATATCCCCCCTTACTCTTCTAGCTTCGAGTGATGGTAAGTCTAATTCCCCCAGCCTCTCATCATAACTGAGATTGCGTATTTCTGGCACCAGTTTCGTGGCATGTCTTTGAACTTTTTCAAGCTTAGCTATGTGCTTTTTCAAGTGTAGATTCCAAAAGGGGGCTGCATATTCGAGCTTTGGCCTCACAAAGGTTACATAAATATGTATGAACATTTCCTTGTCCATATGCCTGAAGGCTACCCTTACATTTGATAAGAATGCATATGCTGCCCTTACTATGCCATTTATATGTATTTCTGGAGACAAATCTGCCAGTATGTTTACTCCTAGATCTCTCTCATTTTCTGTCACTTGAAGTTGTACTCCAGCCACCGAGTAGTCAAGCTTGGGCCTTCTTGCACTTGTACCCATTCTCATTACCTTACATTTTGAAGTATTGAATTTCATTAGCCACTTTTCTGACCACTCATGCAGATTATTTAGATCCTCCTGAAGTTCTCTACCATTGTTCTCCTTTTTAACTTTCTTTACAATCTTTGCATCATCTGCAAACATATTCATGAATGAATTTACAGACTCTGGTAGGTCATTTACATATACAAGGAACAAAAGTGGCCCTAAAATTGAACCCTGTGGAACTCCACTACTAACTCTTCTCCATTCAGACACTGAGTGTCTTACTCTAACCCTCTGTTCCCTTCCTTCTAAGTAAGTTTTTATCCATTCCAAAACATTTCCACCTATTCTAGTCATTGCTTGCAGTTTCCTAATAAGTCTCCCATGTGGAACAGTGTCAAATGCTTTCTGGAAGTCTAGGAATATGCAATCTGCCCAGCCCTCTCTTTCCTGTAAGATTCAGCTTACCTCATCATAGAATTCTAATAAGTTTGTTACTGTTGATCTACCTTCTCTGAAGCCATGTTGCCTCACTGACAAAAAGTTGAAGGACTCCAAGTGAAGAGAGATATGTTTCCTTAGTAGTTTCTCCATAACTTTGCAAACTATGCTGGTCAAGGAAACTGGTCTATAGTTCAGAGCCGTATCCCTCCTTCTTTTTTTGAAGATAGGTATCACATTTGCTTGTTTCCAGCATCTTGGAATCTCCCTTGACTCCAGTGACTTTTTAAATATGATACTTAGTGCCAGTGATATTGAGTTTGTGCATTTTTTAAGCACATGAGGGGATATGTCATCAAGACCTGTAGCTTGAACATCTAAGTCCATCAGCGCTTTGCATACTTCTGTGGCTGTAAGGTTGATGTTCTCTAATACCGGCCCTTGAGCTTCTATCTCTGCAATCTGAGGGGGTGGGGTATTTTCTACTGTAAATACTGACTGAAACTCTTGTTCAGTTTTTGCAGATCTCTTCATCCGTCTCAATGATGCTTCCATCCGCTCTCTTTAGCCTTAAAACCTGTTCTTTTACCTTCAGTATTCCTCTGATAAAGCTGTGGAAAAGCTTGGGATTTTCTTTAGCTTTCCTGGTGATGTCCCTCTCATAGTCTCTCTCTGCCTCTCTCCTTTTACTTAGGTAGTCATTTCTTGCTCTTTTGTAGTTTTGCCAGGCATTTATGTTTTTTCTCCTCCTATACCTTTTCCAGCATTTGTCTCTCCACTCCTTAGCTCTTTTACACCCATTATCGAACCATTTCTCTCTGGCATGAATTACACCTACTTAGGTGACGGGTATGCAGCAATCTACTATCTTCCCATATTTCTCACAAAAGATGTCATACAATTCTTGTACAGATTTGTTGTAAAATAAGGTTCTCCAGTCAATAACTGCAAAAAGCTCATTCATTTTGATGTAATCTCCTTTCGGATAGTTCCTCCTCATGTCCTCAGTCCCTCTACTCTCAGGCAGAATATCTTCAATGATATACTCCATCAACAACACTCAGTGGTCACACTTTCCAATTGGTGGTTCAAACTCAATTTTTTCAATATCCAACACATTATCTGTGAATACTAGATCAAGTAGTGATGGCTCATCCCCACCCCTGGCCCTTGTTGGTTCCATTACATGTTGGTGTAGGAAATTCCCTTGTACACAATCTAGGAATCTTGCCCGAATGAGTCCTCACCACTGTGTGGTTTAAGATTTATCCAATCTATCTCTTTATGATCAAAGTCTCCCATAATTAAATTCCTACATTTTTTTCCCGTGCCATGTTAACAACTGAGTTTATGACTTCAATAGTACCTATATGACTTTCCTCATAAACTTAGAGCCTATTCTGGTTCCTTGGTGGGTTATATACAATAGTTATTATAATGCTCTCTGACCCAGTATATATGCGAGCAACGAGAAATTCCTTGAACTCACTTTCTATATCCAAGTTTATTTCTTCAACTTGAATCCTTTCACTTATGAGCAGTGCTATCCCTCCACCAGTCCTCTCAGATCATTCAACCCTTAGTATTCTGAAGCCCTTAGGAAAAACTGTGACACTGTTTATGTCCTCACTCAACTTAGTCTCTGTAATTGCTACTATATCTGCCTTACTGTTGTGAATCCTATCTTTTAATTCTACTGCCTTACCAGCTAATCCATCAGCATTTGTGTATAACAATTTTAATGAGGCCCAATCCCCTGATCTTCTGTCATTATCTTCTTTATCTCCCCTTTGTCTGGGAGAACTCTGAAATGAAAATTTTTCTTCTCTTCTTCATTTCTTTCCTCATTTAACCTTCTTGCCTCTTCCAACAAGTTTTTTTTATCTTTCTCATCTCTTCCTGTGTTCTGTATTGTCTAATGAACACTTCTTTGAATTCTTGAAGGTCTATTAGACTTTTTTTCTGAACAATATTTCCCTACATGTTTCTCCTCTCAAAGGTTACTTTTGTTGGTCTCGGCTTTCCTTCCCTCGAATATTTACCTAGTTGGTGTATGTTTACAATATCCTCAGGACCACATACTACTCCAAGCTTTCTTATCAGGTCTACAACCCTAGCTTTATTTTCTTCAAGTCTCCCCTGCCATGTTGGCTCCTGGGATTCGCTTATGCCTGAGATTATCACTGTCTTCTCCTTATCAAGTTCCTGTCTGATAAGTGGGTTTGCCCTTTCCATCACAACGTCTTTAATTTTTTCGATTATTGTCTCTTTATAGTCAACTGTTTGTATGTTTTCCAGTACCACCACCTTTACAGCCTCTTTTACTGCCACATTCCCCTTTAATGCATCAGCAAAGGAAGTTTTCATGGCATCATTTTCCATATTTAGCTCATGGCACTCTTTTCTGAACTGTTCAATGTTTTCCTTAATCTGGACATTCCAAGCAGCAATCTCGTCTCTCTCAGAAGAGAGCAGTGAACTAACATCTAATTCCTTTAGGTTGTCATTCAGCTGTTTGTTTTTATCTTCTTGTTTATAAATTCTAGTTTTTAGTTCACTCTTTTCCCCTTCCAGCTTCTTTATTCTTCTTTCTAGTTCCTTTATCTCCTGCCCTTGTGCTTTATTTGCTTCCTCCAAAGATCTTATTTTCTCTTTGAGTGTTTCATTCTCTTTCATTTCTCCATCCATATTCCAAATTTTTTCATCAAGGCTTATAACCGTTGCCTCTAAATTCTTGATTTTCTGTTTAAGTCTCCTAATGGCTACCCCTCCTACCAACCCATGGGTGGGAGAGGTTTGGGACAGAGATGGCCTCATTTATATATTCTCCCTCTCACAGAATATAGAAAGAAGAAGAGAAAGAGAAAAAAAAGAGAAAAACTTCTATTTAAGCTTCACATCGAATTTTTATATCTCCATATAAGTGCTATTTAGTGACTCAATTTATCTCTTTTCTGGTAACATACATCTTAACTTAACAATTTGACTATGGTAATTTAAGGATAAAAAGAAAAAGAAAAAAAAATGCAATAAAACAAAAGTCAAACCTGAAGGAAAATTCGAATTTGTGTCTGATTAGGCACCCACCTGTTTCTGCTATATATTCTTCCTAACTGATAAACTCACTTGCTAACCAAGATATGTTATCACAGGATTAGACTTTACATTTAACTCAATATATATACAAACTAAAAAACTAGTAAAAGAGAAAGCTAAAAGAAAGGAAAAAAAAGAAGGAAATAAGACAGCTGTACTACTTGGCAACTTAACTCAGTACTGCTGACAGGTGGATATTTGGTATGTATTTAATTATTCAATTATTTAGTGTTTCAAACTAACTAACAAGTTAATATAAATGGGAAGGATACTGATTTTAACAATATATGGAACCACAGGATCAGGTAAACGGCTTAAGAGCTTTCCCAAGCTTACACAAAAAATTAGGTAATGTGATGTGATGGCTTCACCTCTGGCAACTCTTCTAAATTTCCTTCAAGGCAGAACAGGACAGCAGCTTCTCTCTCTCCTCACGAAAATGTTCTTAATTTTTTCCTTTAATAATTTGGCCAGTCTCGTCATACAACAAATATTAGTTTTGTACTCACAATACTCTGCAGGATTTCAGATTTATGGAAATTATGGTAAAGTTTTCCACTAAGCACTTAGTCACTCAAAAACACAAGGAACATGTAAGAGATACTGGTATGTGTGTACTGTGTGTGCACGCGTTGTGTGTGTGATTACCTAATTGTGATTACCTAATTTTGTTTACGGGAAAGAGCCCAAAGCTCGTATCTTCCCGTCTCCTGATCGGTTCCATTTTATACTTAGTGATACTTATCATACCTGTCCTTAAAGCTATGGATTGAGATAGCATTAACTACCTCCTCGCTTAGCAAATTCCAATTATCAACTACTCTTACACAGAAAAAGTATTTCCTTACATCCTGCAAAGAAGTTTTCTTACGAAGCTTCAAACTATGACCTCTAGTTCTAGAGCCAGCCATATTAAAATATCGATTGTGTGTGTGTGAGTGTGATTTCCTAATTGATTACCTAATTGTGTTTACGGGAAAGAGCCCAAAGCTCGTATCTTCCCGTCTCCTGATCGGTTCCATTTTAGACTTAGTGATACTTATCATACCTGTCCTTAAAACTATGGATTGAGATAGCATTAAATACCTCCTCGCTTAGCCAATTACAATTATCAACTACTCTTACACTGAAAAAGTATTTCCTTACATCCTGCAAAGAAGTTTTCTTACGAAGCTTCAAATTATGACCTCTAGTTCTAGAGCCAGCCATATCAAAATATCGATCCCTATCCACTCTATCATAACCATGAAGGAATTTAAAGACTGTCACCATATCACCCCTCACTCTTCTAGCTTTGAGTGATGGTAAGTCTAATTCCCTCAGCCTCTCATCATAACTGAGATTGCGTATTTCTGGCACCAGTTTCGTGACATGTCTTTGAACTTTTTCAAACTTAGCTATGTGCTTTTTCAAGTGCGGATTCCAAAAGGGGGCTGCATATTTGAGATTTGGCCTCACATAGGTTACATAAATATTTATGAACATTTCCTTGTCCATGTGCCTGAAGGCTACCCTTACATTTGATAAGAATGCATATGCTGCCCTTACTATGCCATTTATATGTATTGCTGGAGACAAATCTGCCAGTATGTTTACTCCTAGATCTCTCTCATTTTCTGTCTCTTGAAGTTGTACTCCAGCCACCGAGTAGTCAAGCTTGGGCCTTCTTGCACTTGTACCCATTCTCATTACCTTACATTTTGAAGTATTGAATTTCATTAGCCACTTTTCTGACCACTCATGCAGATTATTTAGATCCTCCTGAAGTTCTCTACCATTGTTCTCGTTTTTTACTTTCTTCACAATCTTTGCATCATCTGCAAACATATTCATGCATGAATTTACAGACTCTGGTAGGTCATTTACATAAACAAGGAACAAAAGTGGACCTAAAACTGAACCCTGTGGAACTCCACTACTAACTTTTCTCCATTCAGACACTGAGTGCCTTACTCTAACCCTCTGTTCCCTTCCTTCTAAGTAAGTTTTTATCCATTCCAAAACATTTCCACCTATTCTAGCCATTGCTTGCAGCTTCCTAATAAGTCTCCCATGTGGAACAGTGTCAAACGCTTTCTGGAAGTCTAGGAATATGCAATCTGCCCAGCCCTCTCTTTCCTGTAAGATTTGGCTTACCTCATCATAAAATTCTAATAAGTTTGTTACTGTTGATCTACCTTCTCTGAAGCCATGTTGCCTCACTGACAAAAAGCTGAAGGATTCCAAGTGAAGAGAGATATGTTTCCTTAGTAGTTTCTCCATAACTTTGCAAACTATGCTGGTCAAGGAAACTGGTCTATAGTTCAGAGCTGTATCCCTCCTTCACTTTTTGAAGATAGGTATCACATTTGCTTGTTTCCAGCATCTTGGAATCTCCCCCGACTCCAGTGACTCCTTAAATATGATACTTAGTGCCACTGATATTGTGTTTGCGCATTTTTTAAGCACATGAGGGGATATGTCATCAGGACCTGTAGCTTTATGAACATCTAAATCTATCAGCGCTTTGTATACCTCTGTGGCTGTAAGGTTGATGTTCTCTAATACCGGCCCTTGAGCTTCTATCACTGCAATCTGAGGGGGTGGGGTATTTTCTACTGTAAATACTGACTGAAACAACTTGTTCAATTCTTTGCAGATCTCTTCATCCGTCTCAGTGATGCTTCCATCTGCTCTCTTTAGCTTGTGTGTGTGTGTGTGTGTGTGTGTGTGTGTGTGTGTGTGTGTGTGTGTGTGTGTGTGTGTGTGTGATTACCTAATTGTGATTACCTAATTGTGTTTACGGGAAAGAGCCCAAAGCTCGTATCTTCCCGTCTCCTGATCGGTTCCATTTTAGACTTAGTGATACTTATCATACCTGTCCTTAAAACTATGGATTGAGATAGCATTAACTACCTCCTCGCTTAGCCAATTCCAATTATCAACTACTCTTACACTGAAAAAGTATTTCCTTACATCCTGCAAAGAAGTTTTCTTACGAAGCTTCAAACTATGACCTCTAGTTCTAGAGCCAGCCATATCGAAATATCGATCCCTATCCACTCTATCATAACCATGAAGGAATTTAAAGACTGTCACCATATCCCCCCTTACTCTTCTAGCTTCGAGTGATGATAAGTCTAATTCCCTCAGCCTCTCATGATAACTGAGATTGCGTATTTTTGGCACCAGTTTCGTGGCATGTCTTTGGACTTTTTCAAGCTTAGCTATGTGCTTTTTCAAGTGCGGATTCCAAAAGGGGGCTGCATATTCGAGTTTTGGCCTCACATAGGTTACATAAATATTTCTGTACATTTCCTTGTCCATGTGCCTGAAGGCTACCCTTACATTTGATAAGAATGCATATGCTGCCCTTACTATGCCATTTATATGTATTTCTGGAGACAAATCTGCCAGTATGTTTACTCCTAGGTCTCTCTCATTTTCTGTCTCTTGAAGTTGTACTCCAGCCACCGAGTAGTCAAGCTTGGGCCTTCTTGCACTTGTACCCATTCTCATTACCTTACATTTTGAAGTATTGAATTTCATTAGCCACTTTTCTGACCACTCATGCAGATTATTTAGATCCTCCTGAAGTTCTCTACCATTATTCTCGTTTTTTACTTTCTTCACAATCTTTGCATCATCTGCAAACATATTCATGAATGAATTTACAGACTCTGGTAGGTCATTTACATATACAAGGAACAAAAGTGGCCCTAAAACTGAACCCTGTGGAACTCCACTACTAACTCTTCTCCATTCAGACACTGAGTGTCTTACTCTAACCCTCTGTTCCCTTCCTTCTAAGTAAGTTTTTATCCATTCCAAAACATTTCCACCTATTCTAGCCATTGAGTGCAGCTTCCTAATAAGTCTCCCATGTTGAACAGTGTCAAACGCTTTCTGGAAGTCTAGGAATATGCAATCTGCCCAGCCCTCTCTTTCCTGTAAGATTTGGCTTACCTCATCATAAAATTCTAATAAGTTTGTTACTGTTGATCTACCTTCTCTGAAGCCATGTTGCCTCACTGACAAAAAGTTGAAGGATTCCAAGTGAAGAGAGATATGTTTTCTTAGTAGTTTCTCTATAACTTTGCAAACTATGCTGGTCAAGGAAACTGGTCTATAGTTCAGAGCCGTATCCCTCCTTCCCTTTTTGAAGATAGGTATCACATTTGCTTGTTTCCAGCATCTTGGAATCTAACCCGACTCCAGTGACTCCTTAAATATGATACTTAGTGCCACTGATATTGTGTTTGCGCATTTTTTAAGCACATGAGGGGATATGTCATCAGGACCTGTAGCTTTATGAACATCTAAATCCATCAGCGCTTTGCATACCTCTGTGGCTGTAACTGAATACGTGTGTGTGTGTGTGTGTGTGATTACCTAATTGTGATTACCTAATTGTGTTTACGGGAAAGAGCCCAAAGCTCGTATCTTCCCGTCTCCTGATCGGTTTCATTTTATACTTAGTGATACTTATCATACCTGTCCTTAAAACTATGGATTGATATAGCATTAACTAGCTCCTCGCTTAGCCAATTCCAATTATCAACTACTCTTACACTGAAAAAGTATTTCCTTACATCCTGCAAAGAAGTTTTCTTATGAAGCTTCAAACTATGACCTCTAGTTCTAGGGCCTGCCATATCAAAATATCGATCCCTATCCACTCTATCATAACCATGAAGGAATTTAAAGACTGTCACCATATCCCCCCTCACTATTCTAGCTTCGAGTGATGGTAAGTCTAATTCCCCCAGCCTCTCATCATAACTGAGATTGCGTATTTCTGGCACCAGTTTCGTGGCATGTCTTTGAACTTTTTCAAGCTTAGCTATGTGCTTTTTCAAGTGTGGATTCCAAAAGGGGGCTGCATATTCGAGCTTTGGCCTCACAAAGGTTACATAAATATGTATGAACATTTCCTTGTCCATATGCCTGAAGGCTACCCTTACATTTGATAAGAATGCATATGCTGCCCTTACTATGCCATTTATATGTATTTCTGGAGACAAATCTGCCAGTATGTTTACTCCTAGATCTCTCTCATTTTCTGTCACTTGAAGTTGTACTCCAGCCACCGAGTAGTCAAGCTTGGGCCTTCTTGCACTTGTACCCATTCTCATTACCTTACATTTTGAAGTATTGAATTTCATTAGCCACTTTTCTGACCACTCATGCAGATTATTTAGATCCTCCTGAAGTTCTCTACCATTGTTCTCGTTTTTAGCTTTCTTCACAATCTTTGCATCATCTGCAAACATATTCATGAATGAATTTACAGACTCTGGTAGGTCATTTACATATACAAGGAACAAAAGTGGCCCTAAAATTGAACCCTGTGGAACTCCACTACTAACTCTTCTCCATTCAGACACTGAGTGTCTTACTCTAATCCTCTGTTCCCTTCCTTCTAAGTAAGTTTTTATCCATTCCAAAACATTTCCACCTATTCTAGCCATTGCTTGCAGTTTCCTAATAAGTCTCCCATGTGGAACAGTGTCAAATGCTTTCTGGAAGTCTAGGAATATGCAATCTGCCCAGCCCTCTCTTTCCTGTAAGATTCAGTTTACCTCATCATAGAATTCTAATAAGTTTGTTACTGTTGATCTACCTTCTCTGAAGCCATGTTGCCTCACTGACAAAAAGTTGAAGGACTCCAAGTGAAGAGAGATATGTTTCCTTAGTAGTTTCTCCATAACTTTGCAAACTATGCTGGTCAAGGAAACTGGTCTATAGTTCAGAACCGTATCCCTCCTTCCTTTTTTGAAGATAGGTATCACATTTGCTTGTTTCCAGCATCTTGGAATCTCCCCTGACTCCAGTGACTTTTTAAATATGATACTTAGTGCCAATGATATTGAGTTTGTGCATTTTTTAAGCACATGAGGGGATATGTCATCAAGACCTGTAGCTTGAACATCTAAATCCATCAGCGCTTTGCATACTTCTGTGGCTGTAAGGTTGATGTTCTCTAATACCGGCCCTTGAGCTTCTAGCTCTGCAATCTGAGGGGGTGGGGTATTTTCTACTGTAAATACTGACTGAAACTCCATGTTCAGTTCTTTGCAGATCTTTTCATCCGTCTCAATTATGCTTCCATCCGCTCTCTTTAGCCTTAAAACCTGTTCTTTTACCTTCAGTATTCCTCTGATAAAGCTGTGGAAAAGCTTGGGATTTTCTTTAGCTTTCCTGGTGATGTCCCTCTCATAGTCTCTCTCTGCCTCTCTCCTTTTACTTAGGTAGTCATTTCTTGCTCTTTTGTAGTTTTGCCAGGCATTTATGTTTTTTCTCCTCCTATACCTTTTCCAGCATTTGTCTCTCCACTCCTTAGCTCTTTTACACCCATTATCGAACCATTTCTCTCTGGCATGAATTACACCTTCTTAGGTGACGGGTATGCAGCAATCTACTATCTTCCCATATTTCTCACAAAAGATGTCATACAATTCTTGTACAGATTTGTTGTAAAATAAGGTTCTCCAGTCAATAACTGCAAAGAGCTCATTCATTTTGATGTAACCTCCTTTCGGATAGTTCCTCCTCATGTCCTCAGTCCTTCTACTCTCAGGCAGAATATCTTCAATGATATACTCCATCAACAACACTCAGTGGTCACACTTGCCAATTGGTGGTTCAAACTCAATTTTTTCAATATCCAACACATTATCTGTGAATACTAGATCAAGTAGTGATGGCTCATCCCCACCCCTGGCCCTTGTTGGTTCCATTACATGTTGGTGTAGGAAATTCCCTTGTACACAATCTAGGAATCTTGCCCGAATGAGTCCTCACCACTGTGTGGGTTAAGATTTATCCAATCTATCTCTTTATGATCAAAGTCTCCCATAATTAAATTCCTACATTTTTTTCCCGTGCCATGTTAACAACTGAGTTTATGACTTCAATAGTACCTATATGACTTTCCTCATAAACTTAGAGCCTATTCTGGTTCCTTGGTGGGTTATATACAATAGTTATTATAATGCTCTCTGACCCAGTATTTATGCGAGCAACGAGAAATTCCTTGAACTCACTTTCTATAGCCAAGTTTATTTCTTCAACTTGAATCCTTTCACTTATGAGCAGTGCTATCCCTCCACCAGTCCTCTCAGATCATTCAACCCTTAATATTCTGAAGCCCTTAGGAAAAACTGTGACACTGTTTATGTCCTCACTCAACTTAGTCTCTGTAATTGCTACTATATCTGCCTTACTGTTGTGAATCCTATCTTTTAATTCTACTGCCTTACCAGCTAATCCATCAGCATTTGTGTATAACAATTTTAATGAGGCCCAATCCCCTGATCTTCTGTCATTATCTTCTTTATCTCCCCTTTGTCTTGGAGAACTCTGAAATGAAAATTTTTCTTCTCTTCTTCATTTTTTTCCTCATTTAACCTTCTTGCCTCTTCCAACAAGTTTTTTTTATCTTTCCCATCTCTTCCTGTGTTCTGTATTGTCTAATGAACACTTCTTTAAATTCTTGAAGGTCTTTAAGACTTTTTTTTCTCAACAATATTTCCCTACATGTTTCTCCTCTCAAAGGTTACTTTTGTTGGTCTCGGCTTTCCTTCCCTCGAATATTTACCTAGTTGGTGTATGTTTACAATATCCTCAGGACCACATACTACTCCAAGCTTTCTTATCAGGTCTACAACCCTAGCTTTATTTTCTTCAAGTCTCCCCTGCCATGTTGGCTCCTGGGATTCGCTTATGCCTGAGATTATCACTGTCTTCTCCTTATCAAGTTCCTGTCTGATAAGTGGGTTTGCCCTTTCCATCACAATGTCTTTCATTTTTTCAATTATTGTCTCTTTATAGTCAACTGTTTGTATGTTTTCCAGTGCCACCACCTTTACAGCCTCTTTTACTGCCACATTCCCCTTTAATGCATCAGCAAAGGAAGTTTTCATGGCATCATTTTTCATATTCAGCTCATGGCACTCTTTTCTGAACTGTTCAATGTTTTCCTTAATCTGGACATTCCAAGCAGCAATCTCGTCTCTCTCAGAAGAGAGCAGTGAACTAACATCTAATTCCTTTAGGTTGTCATTCAGTTGTTTGTTTTTATCTTCTTGTTTAGAAATTCTAGTTTCTAGTTCACTCTTTTCCCCTTCCAGCTTCTTTATTCTTCTTTCTAGTTCCTTTATCTCCTGCCCTTGTGCTTTATTTGCTTCCTCCAAAGATCTTATTTCCTCTTTGAGTGTTTCATTCTCTTTCATTTCTCCATCCATATTCCGAATTTTTTCATCAAGGCTTATAACCATTGCCTCTAAATTCTTGATTTTCTGTTTAAGTCTCCTAATGGCTACCCTTCCTACCAACCCATGGGTGGGAGAGGTTTGGGACAGAGATGGCCTCATTTATATATTCTCCCTCTCACAGAATATAGAAGGAAGAGAAAGAGAAAAAAAAGAGAAAAACTTTTATTTAAGCTTCACATTGAATTTTTATATCTCCATATAAGTGCTATTTAGTGAATCAATTTATCTCTTTTCTGGTAACACACATCTTAACTTAACAATTTGACTATGGTAATTTAAGGATACAAAGAAAAAGAAAAAAAATGCAATAAAACAAAAGTCAAACCTGAAGGAAAATTCGAATTTGTGTCTGATTAGGCACCCACCTGTTTCTGCTATATATTCTTCCTAACTGATAAACTCACTTGCTAACCAAGATATGTTATCACAGGATTAGACTTTACATTTAACTCAATATATATACAAACTAAAAAACTAGTAAAAGAGAAAGCTAAAAGAAAAGAAAAAAAAGAAGGAAATAAGACAGCTGTACTACTTGGCAACTTAACTCAGTACTGCTGACAGGTGGATATTTGGTATTTATTTAATTATTCAATTATTTAGTGTTTCAAACTAACTAACAAGTTAATATAAATGGGAAGGATACTGATTTTAACAATATATGGAACCACAGGATCAGGTAAACGGCTTAAGAGCTTTCCCAAGCTTACACAAAAAATTAGGTAATGTGATGTGATGGCTTCACCTCTGGCAACTCTTCTAAATTTCCTTCAAGGTAGAACAGGACAGCAGCTTCTCTCTCTCCTCACGAAAATGTTCTTAATTTTTTCCTTTAATAATTTGGACAGTCTCGTCATACAACAAATATTAGTTTTGTACTCACAATACTCTGCAGGATTTCAGATTTAGGGAAATTATGGTAAAGTTTTCCACTAAGCACTTAGTCACTCAAAAACACAAGGAAAAATGTAAGAGATACTGGTATGTGTGTACTGTGTGTGCACGCATTGTGTGTGTGATTACCTAATTGTGATTACCTAATTTTGTTTACGGGAAAGAGCCCAAAGCTCGTATCTTCCCGTCTCCTGATCGGTTCCATTTTATACTTAGTGATACTTATCATACCTGTCCTTAAAACTATGGATTGAGATAGCATTAACTACCTCCTCGCTTAGCAAATTCCAATTATCAACTACTCTTACACTGAAAAAGTATTTCCTTACATCCTGCAAAGAAGTTTTCTTACGAAGCTTCAAACTATGACCTCTAGTTCTAGAGCCAGCCATATTAAAATATCGATTGTGTGTGTGTGAGTGTGATTACCTAATTGATTACCTAATTGTGTTTACGGGAAAGAGCCCAAAGCTCGTATCTTCCCGTCTCCTGATCGGTTCCATTTTACACTTAGTGATACTTATCATACCTGTCCTTAAAACTATGGATTGAGATAGCATTAAATACCTCCTCGCTTAGCCAATTACAATTATCAACTACTCTTACACTGAAAAAGTATTTCCTTACATCCTGCAAAGAAGTTTTCTTACGAAGCTTCAAATTATGACCTCTAGTTCTAGAGCCAGCCATATCAAAATATCGATCCCTATCCACTCTATCATAACCATGAAGGAATTTAAAGACTGTCACCATATCCCCCCTCACTCTTCTAGCTTTGAGTGATGGTAAGTCTAATTCCCTCAGCCTCTCATCATAACTGAGATTGCGTATTTCTGGCACCAGTTTCGTGACATGTCTTTGAACTTTTTCAAGCTTAGCTATGTGCTTTTTCAAGTGCGGATTCCAAAAGGGGGCTGCATATTCGAGTTTTGGCCTCACATAGGTTACATAAATATTTCTGAACATTTCCTTGTCCATGTGCCTGAAGGCTACCCTTACATTTGATAAGAATGCATATGCTGCCCTTACTATGCCATTTATATGTATTTCTGGAGACAAATCTGCCAGTATGTTTACTCCTAGATCTCTCTCATTTTCTGTCTCTTGAAGTTGTACTCCAGCCACCGAGTAGTCAAGCTTGGGCCTTCTTGCACTTGTACCCATTCTCATTACCTTACATTTTGAAGTATTGAATTTCATTAGCCACTTTTCTGACCACTCATGCAGATTATTTAGATCCTCCTGAAGTTCTCTACCATTGTTCTCGTTTTTTACTTTCTTCACAATCTTTGCATCATCTGCAAACATATTCATGAATGAATTTACAGACTCTGGTAGGTCATTTACATATACAAGGAACAAAAGTGGCCCTAAAACTGAACCCTGTGGAACTCCACTGCTAACTTTTCTCCATTCAGACACTGAGTGTCTTACTCTAACCCTCTGTTCCCTTCCTTCTAAGTAAGTTTTTATCCATTCCAAAACATTTCCACCTATTCTAGCCATTGAATTCAGCTTCCTAATAAGTCTCCCATGAGGAACAGTGTCAAACGCTTTCTGGAAGTCTAGGAATATGCAATCTGCCCAGCCCTCTCTTTCCTGTAAGATTTGGCTTACCTCACCATAAAATTCTAATAAGTTTGTTACTGTTGATCTACCTTCTCTGAAGCCATGTTGCCTCACTGACAAAAAGTTGAAGGATTCCAAGTGAAGAGAGATATGTTTCCTTAGTAGTTTCTCCATAACTTTGCAAACTATGCTGGTCAAGGAAACTGGTCTATAGTTCAGAGCCGTATCCCTCCTTCCCTTTTTGAAGATAGGTATCACATTTGCTTGTTTCCAGCATCTTGGAATCTCCCCCGACTCCAGTGACTCCTTAAATATGATACTTAGTGCCACTGATATTGTGTTTGCGCATTTTTTAAGCACATGAGGGGATATGTCATCAGGACCTGTAGCTTTATGAACATCTAAATCTATCAGCGCTTTGTATACCTCTGTGGCTGTAAGGTTGATGTTCTCTAATACCGGCCCTTGAGCTTCTATCACTGCAATCTGAGGGGGTGGGGTATTTTCTACTGTAAATACTGACTAAAACTCCTTGTTCAATTCTTTGCAGATCTCTTCATCCGTCTCAGTGATGCTTCCATCCGCTCTCTTTAGCCTTAAAACCTGTTCTTTTACCTTCAGCTTTCCTCTGATAAAGCTGTGGAAAAGCTTGGGATTTTCTTTAGCCTTCCTGGTGATGTCCCTCTCATAGTCTCTCTCTGCCTCTCTCCTTTTACTTAGGTAGTCATTTCTTGCTCTTTTGTAGGTTTGCCAGGCATTTATGTTTTTTCTCCTCCTATACCTTTTCCAGCATTTGTCTCTCCACTCCTTAGCTCTTTTACACCCATTATCAAACCATTTCTCTCTGGCATGAATTACACCTACTTTGGTGACAGGTATGCAGCAATCTACTATCTTCCCATATTTCTCACAAAAGATGTCATACATTTCTTGTACAAATTTGTTGTAAAATAAGGTTCTCCAGTCAATAACTGCAAAAAACTCATTCATTTTGATGTAATATCCTTTCGGATAGTTCCTCCTCATGTCCTCAGTGCCTCTACTCTCAGGAAGAATATCTTCAATGATATACTCCATCAACAACACACAGTGGTCACTCTTTCCAATTGGTGGTTCATACTCAATATTTTCAATATCCAACACATTATCTGTGAACACTAGATCAAGTAGTAATGGCTCATCCCCACCCCTGGCCCTTGTTGGTTCCATTACATGTTGGTGTAGGAAATTCCCTTGTACGCAATCTTGGAATCTTGCCCCGAATGAGTCCTCACCACTGTGTGGGTCAAGATTTATCCAATCTATCTCTTTATGATTAAAGTCTCCCATAATCAAAATCCTACATTTTTTTTCCCGTGCCATGTTAACAACTGAGTTTATGACTTCAATAGTACCTATATGACTTTCCTCATAAATTTCAAGCCTATTTTGGTTCCTTGGTGGGTTGTATACAACAGTTATTATAATGCTCTCTGACCCAGTATTTATGCGAGCAACAAGAAATTCCCTGAACTCACTTTCTATAGCCAAGTTTATTTCTTCAACTTCAATCCTCTCACTTATGAGCAGTGCTATCCCTCCACCAGCCTCTCAGATCTTTCAACCCTTAGTATTCTGAAGCCCTTAGGAAAAACTGTGACACTGTTTATGTCCTCACTCAACTTAGTCTCTGTAATTGTTACTATATCTGCCTTACTGTTGTGAATCCTATCTTTTAATTCTACTGCCTTACCAACTAATCCATCAGCATTTGTGTATAACAATCTTAATGAGGCCCCATCCCCTGATCTTCTGTAATTATCTTCTTTATCTCCCCTTTGTCTGGAAGTACTCTGTAACAAAAATTTTTCTTCTCTTCTTCATTTCTTTCATCATTTAATCTTCTTGCCTCTTCCAACAAGTTTTTGATCTTTCCCATCTCTTCCTGTGTTCTGTATCGTCTAATGAACACTTCTTTGCATTCTTGAAGGTCTTTTAGACTTTTTTTTCTCAACAATATTTCCCTACATGTTTCCCCTCTCTCAAAGGTTACTTTTGTTGGTCTCAGCTTTCCTTCCCTCGAATATTTACCTAGTTGGTGTATGTTTACAATATCCTCAGGACCACATACTACTCCAAGCTTTCTTATCAGGTCTACAACCCTAGCTTTATTTTCTTCAAGTCTCCCCTGCCATGTTGGCTCCTGGGATTCACTTATGCCTGGGATTACCACTGTCTTCTCCTTATCAAGTGCCTGTCTGATGAGTGGGTTTGCCCTTTCCATCACAACGTCTTTCATTTTTTCGATTACTGTCTCTTTATAGTCAACTGTTTGTATGTTTTCCAGTGCCACCACCTTTACAGCCTCTTTTACTGCCACATTCCCCTTTAGTGCATCAGCAAAGGAAGTTTTCATGGCATCATTTTCCATATTCAGCTCCTGGAACTCTTTTCTGAACTGTTCAATGTTTTCCTTAATCTGGACATTCCAAGCAGCAATCTCGTCTCTCTCAGAAGAGAGCAGTGGACTAACATCTAATTCCTTTAGGTTGTCATTCAGCTGTTTGTTTTTATCTTCTTGTTTAGAAATTCTAGATTCTAGTTGACTCTTTTCCCCTTCCAGCTTGTGTGTGTGTGTATGTGTGTGTGTGTCTGTTTAGTAGTAAAAGACTGGTCATGAGTTATTTTCAACTTGACAAAATATTTTTTTTTACACAATATTTACCAATTTTCTGATCTTCATCCAAAGTGCTATCCAAATCTTCTTCATAGTTCTAGTAGTATATTTTGTAGTCTTTTCAGCGCACCTTGGTATACTTCATTAACTCTACCAATGATGACTGGAATCTGAGGTAGGTACTCCAAAGAGGCTTGCAAATACCATGTTTGTTCAGCTTCCACTGCAAGCTGAAATAATGTAGTATCACAAAATGTGCAATCTAGGTTTCTGTTTTTTTAAAGAATATTTTTTTTCCAAAGTATTAAATACATTTTTCTATTCCTTTGTCTACGAAAAAAGAGGGTTGTTATTAAATATGAAGTTTGATAATATTATCAGCAACAAATGTAATATAACATAACTCATGCTATATCACACTCTTTCACTTTTCCCCCACGAAAAGACAACAGAAATAAGATGATAATGACAATGAAACTTACAAAATTTCTTTCTCTTAGAGCTGTAAAGTCTGAGAGGATGTCTTCCACAGCCAAATTAGGATCGCTGGGGTTCTTCCATCTGAAGGCGACTGTTTTCATCATTTTTCTTGCAATCATTGCAAAATTAGGTGATCCTTTCCTGGGTTCAGCCTTTAATACATTTATGTGGCTGATTGCAGTCACTACATCATCCCCAGGTCCTTCTACATCAATCTGGAAAATAAATCAAAAGTTTAAAGAATAGTTATCTGAAGTATCATTATACTGAATAATATAACTAACATAATTTTAAATAAGCAGGCAAGAATAGAAAGAAAAAATATAAATTTACCTTAAGTTTCTGCCTTTTCTTACAGGCCTTCCTTTCTTCATCCACCATTTCTGTCACCCTCTTACGACCTCTTGTGCCTGGGCAACCAAATGTTTCTTTAAGAATTTGCGAATTTTCCAATTTTGATGACATTCGAATATTTTTCATCTTGGTACAAAGGGACATCCTCCAACATTTCTGTTGAATGACGCATAAAAAATGCACTTAGAATACATATGCTGTAGTTTAGTATAGTGTACATATGAGACACTATATCTTAAAAAGATAACCTTTCATTAGAAATATAAACCATGTAGAAGAATAATGAGTTGTGTAATGCCTTGATTCAACAGGTGAAAGTCCAGATGGCTGTATAGTAATAAATACATAAATGAGTATTGACCTTTATGTATACAAACTGAATATGAAATAATAAATAGAGACTTAAGTTAACAATGCACAGTTAGTAACATGTGAAAAAAAGACAGATAGGTACAGTACTTCCAGTGGTCAAACATCTGATAAGGGATAAGAAGTGAGTTGAGTGTTTAGACTTACCAACTTTTCGGAAGAGCAAACACTTATATTACAGAATATTAATATTAAAAAGTTAGTCATAGGGGCATACATTAACATTTTACTTCCATACACTAAATCTAGAAAGCCACTTGTGCTTTGATCAAGTAAATAAAAAATGGACAACACGGATGAAGTCTCAGGCAGGTAATCTTGTGGACTTTTCCTTCTTTGTAAGATGGTCTTTACGTAAGGTGCAAATGGAGGCAGTCTGAAATGTCAAAATTTATATAAGATGAGCATCAAGAGAAGGCCACTCTGGTAATATATATATATATATATATATATATATATATATATATATATATATATATATATATATATATATATATATATATATATATATATATATATATATATATATATATATATATATATATATATATATATATATATATATACACATACATACATACATACATACATACTTAAATTACCATGGTCAAGTTTTTAAGTTAAGATGTGTGTTACCAGAAAAGAGATAAACTGAGTCACTAAATAGCACTTATATGGAGATATAAAAATTCAGTGTGAAGCTTAATTAAAAGTTTTTCTCTTTTTTTTCCTCTTTCTCGTCTTCTTTCTATATTCTGTGAGAGGGAGAACATAAAAATGACGCCATCTCTGTACCAAACCTCTCCCATGCATGGGTCGGTAGGAGGGGTAGCCATTAGGAGACTTAAACAGAAAATCAAGAATTTAGAGGAAATGGTCATAAGCCTTGATGATAAAATTCGGAATATGGATGGAGAAATGAAAGAGAATGAAACACTCAGAGAGCAAATAAGATCTTTGGAGGAAGCAAATAAAGCACAAGGGCAGGAGAGAAAGGAACTAGAAAAAAGAATAAAGAAGCTGGAAGGGGAAAAGAGTCAACTAGAATCAAGAATTTCTAAACAAGAAGATAAAAACAAACAGCTGAATGACAACCTAAAGGAATTAGATGTTAGTTCACTGCTCTCTTCTGAGAGAGACGATATTGCTGCTTGGAATGTCCAGATTAAGGAAAACATTGAACAGTTCAGAAAAGAGTTCCAGGAGCTGAATATGGAAAATGATGCCATGAAAACTTCCTTTGCTGATGCACTAAAGGGGAATGTGGCAGTAAAAGAGGCTGTAAAGGTGGTGGCACTGGAAAACATACAAACAGTTGACTATAAAGAGACAGTAATCGAAAAAATGAAAGACGTTGTGATGGAAAGGGCAAACCCACTCATCAGACAGGCACTTGATAAGGAGAAGACAGTGGTAATCTCAGGCATAAGCGAGTCCCAGGAGCCAACATGGCAGGGGAGACTTGAAGAAAATAAAGCTAGGGTTGTAGACCTGATAAGAAAGCTTGGAGTAGTATGTGGTCCTGAGGATATTGTAAACATACACCAACTAGGTAAATATTCGAGGGAAGGAAAGCCGAGACCAACAAAAGTAACCTTTGAGAGAGGGGAAACATGTAGGGAAATATTGTTGAGAAAAAAAGTCTAAAAGACCTTCAAGAATGCAAAGAAGTATTCATTAGACGATACAGAACACAGGAAGAGATGGGAAAGATCAAAAACTTGTTGGAAGAGGCAAGAAGGTTAAATGATGAAAGAAATGAAGAAGAGAAGAAAATTTTTTATTTCAGAGTTCTTCCAGACAAAGGGGAGATAAAGAAGATAATGACAGAAGATCAGGGGATGGGGCCGCATTAGGATTGTTATACACAAATGCTGATGGATTAGCTGGTAAGGCAGTAGAATTAAAAGATAGGATTCACAACAGTAAGGCAGATATAGTAGCAATTACAGAGACTAAGTTGAGTGAGGACATAAACAGTGTCACAATTTTTCCTAAGGGCTTCAGAATACTAAGGGTTGAAAGATCTGAGAGGACTGGTGGAGGGATAGCACTGCTCATAAGTGAAAGGATTCAAGTCGAAGAAATAAACTTGGCTATAGAAAGTGAGTTCAAGGAATTCCTTGTTGCTCACATAAATACTGGGTCAGAGAGCATTATAATAACTATTGTATACAACCCACCAAGGAACCAAAATAGGCTTGAAATTTATGAGGAAAGTCATATAGGTACTATTGAAGTCATAAACTCAGTTGTTAACATGGCACGGGAAAAAAAATGTAGGATTTTGATTATGGGAGACTTTAATCATAAAGAGATAGATTGGATAAATCTTGACCCACACAGTGGTGAGGACTCATTCGAAGCAAGATTCCTAGATTGCGTACAAGGGAATTTCCTACACCAACATGTAATGGAACCAACAAGGGCCAGGGGTGGGGATGAGCCATCACTACTTGATCTAGTGTTCACAGATAATGTGTTGGATATTGAAAAAATTGAGTATGAACCACCAATTGGAAAGAGTGACCACTGTGTGTTGTTGATGGAGTATATCATTGAAGATATTCTTCCTGAGAGTAGAGGCACTGAGGACATGAGGAGGAACTATCCGAAATGAGATTACATCAAAATGAATGAGCTTTTTGCAGTTATTGACTGGAGAACCTTATTTTACAACAAATCTGTACAAGAAATGTATGACATCTTTTGTGAGAAATATGGGAAGATAGTAGATGGCTGCATACCTGTCACCAAAGTAGGTGTAATTCATGCCAGAGAGAAATGGTTCGATAATGGGTGTAAAAGAGCTAAAGAGTGGAGAGACAAATGCTGGAAAAGGTATAGGAGGAGAAAAAACATAAATGCCAGGCAAACCTACAAAAGAGCAAGAAATGACTACCTAAGTAAAAGGAGAGAGGCAGAGAGAGACTATGAGAGGGACATCACCAGGAAGGCTAAAGAAAATCCCAAGCTTTTCCACAGCTTTATCAGAGGAAAACTGAAGGTAAAAGAAAAGGTTTTAAGGCTAAAGAGAGTGGATGGAAGCATCACTGAGATGGATGAAGAGATCTGCAAAGAATTGAACAAGGAGTTTCAGTCAGTATTTACAGCAGAAAATACCCCACCCCCTCAGATTGCAGTGATAGAAGCTCAAGGGCCGGTATTAGAGAACATCAATCTTACAGTCACAGAGGTATGCAAAGCGCTGATGGATTTAGATGTTCATAAAGCTACAGGTCCTGAAGACATATCCCCTCATGTGCTTAAAAAATGCGCAAACACAATATCAGTGGCACTAAGTATCATATTTAAAGAGTCACTGGAGTCGGGGAAGATTCCAAGATGCTGGAAACAAGCAAATGTGATACCTATCTTCAAAAAGGGAAGGAGGGATACGGCTCTGAACTATAGACCAGTTTCCTTGACCAGCATAGTTTGCAAAGTTATGGAGAAACTACTAAGGAAACATATCTCTCTTCACTTGGAATCCTTCAACTTTTTGTCAGTGAGGCAACATGGCTTCAGAGAAGGTAGATCAACAGTAACAAACTTATTAGAATTTTATGATGAGGTAAGCCAAATCTTACAGGAAAGAGAGGGCTGGGCAGATTGCATATTCCTAACTTCCAGAAAGCGTTTGACACTGTTCAACATGGGAGACTTATTAGGAAGCTGCAATCAATGGCTAGAATAGGTGGAAATGTTTTGGAATGGATAAAATCTTACTTAGAAGGAAGGGAACAGAGGGTTAGAGTAAGACACTCAGTGTCTGAATGGAGAAGAGTTAGTAGTGGAGTTCCACAGGGTTCAGTTTTAGGGCCACTTTTGTTCCTTGTATATGTAAATGACCTACCAGAGTCTGTAAATTCATTCATGAATATGTTTGCAGATGATGCAAAGATTGTGAAGAAAGTAAAAAACGAGAACAATGGTAGAGAACTTCAGGAGGATCTAAATAATCTGCATGAGTGGTCAGAAAAGTGGCTAATGAAATTCAATACTTCAAAATGTAAGGTAATGAGAATGGGTACAAGTGCAAGAAGGCCCAAGCTTGACTACTCGGTGGCTGGAGTACAACTTCAAGAGACAGAAAATGAGAGAGATCTAGGAGTAAACATACTGGCAGATTTGTCTCCAGAAATACATATAAATGGCATAGTAAGGGCAGCATATGCATTCTTATCAAATGTAAGGGTAGCCTTCAGGCACATGGACAAGGAAATGTTCAGAAATATTTATGTAACCTCTGTGAAGCCAAAACTCGAATATGCAGCCCCCTTTTGGAATCCGAACTTGAAAAAGCACATAGCTAAGCTTGAAAAAGTTCAAAGACATGCCACGAAACTGGTGCCAGAAATACGCAATCTCAGTTATGATGAGAGGCTGAGGGAATTAGACTTACCATCACTCAAAGCTAGAAGAGTGAGGGGGGATATGGTGACAGTCTTTAAATTCCTTCATGGTTATGATAGAGTGGATAGGGATCGATATTTTGATATGGCTGACTCTAGAACTAGAGGTCATAGTTTGAAGCTTCATAAGAAAACTTCTTTGCAGGATGTAAGGAAATACTTTTTCAGTGTAAGAGTAGTTGATAATTGGAATTCGCTAAGCGAGGAGGTAGTTAATGCTATCTCAATCCATAGTTTTAAGGACAGGTATGATAAGTATCACTAAGTCTAAAATGTAACCGATCAGGAGACGGGAAGATACGAGCTTTGGGCTCTTTCCCGTAAACACAATTAGGTAATCACAATTAGGTAATCACATATATATATATATATATATATATATATATATATATATATATATATATATATATATATATATATATATATATATATATATATATATATATATATATATATATATATATATATATATAGTGTGTGTGTGTGTGTGTGTGCTAAGTTCCACCAATGGTAGTGCCAAGAATATCTGACAAACACATATATTCTGTTATAAACAGCAGCTGCTCACTTGTAATTCAGTAAATCATTTCAAAGGTCGTCAGGATTTTCGTCACTTTTGGATGAGTTATGTGGCTGACACATTTCCTCTTCACCAGCGGATGATGAAGCGTACTGCTCGCTGGCATAGAGGTTATTTCTTCTGATGAGTTTCCTGTTGGAGGTGACTGCACTTCCGTTTTCCTACTGGAGGTATCAGCTCCCAAGCAGCTCACCATTAATGTCCAAAATGTCTTACCCTTCCATTTTATTGTCTAACAACTTATAATTACAATCTTTTTAACGTTTTAGGTACAAAAAGCCACATTATGAAATACTGAAACTGTATATTACTGTATGATGGGGTAATTTGGGACTATGTGTAACTGATTAAATAAAGCATTCCAAACCATGGAATTTTTTTACTGTTATCTCTAGAGGTAAAGGTGCTATTTAATGAATTACAAATAATTACACATAGTCCCAAATTACCCCCTGCAGGTACCATTAAACATTCATGCATAATAATATTTTAGTTCCAAAGAGAAAAATTAATGCTTCATAATCTTACTTAAGGTATTTCAAGTATATGTACTTGTTGACAAAGAATTTTAACAAATGCTCAAACAATGTGTGGTATGTGTGATCATAGAATTTCAAATACTTATGCCTAGCTAGTAAGCATAAAATTTTGGTATCATCTTTATTCTTGTAGATTTTAGGCAAGTTTCCAATTTTAAAATACACTGCTGTCAATTCATAGTCCCCTCGCTTGGCACCAATTGGATTGCATAGTTCAAACTCATCTATGTACATGTGAAGCTTAATAACAGGTGTTCAAAATTGTTCAGTCTTATTACTGCACTCACCATCACAAGTGTCATAAAAAAAACATTTGGGTGATGACTACTATGTTCATTTTTCTGCAACTGTTTCTGGACATCAGTCCTTTTAGCATTCCAATTATTGGGACATGATGATATGTAGAGTCTTTTTCATGAGCAGATAAAAGATAAGAATGTGGAGAAACATATGGAAAGTTTGACATAACATACTTATTTAATTTAAACTTACTATTGACTGCATTTATCTCCTCATCAAATATTGTTTCCTGGGACATTAATTTTGTGTATATTTATGAATTCTTTGGATTACATCCAAGTTTTAAGATACACTGATCTATAATATGTTCAAATCTATTACCAAAGATATTCAGTAAAATCTCGAACTCTGAAATTAGGGACTTTTGCAAATTATCTGGTAGCAAGTGTCTCTCTTTTATACTGAGGATGTAGTATGCAAAATGCTTTTTAATATCCTCTTTCATATGCTCTTGGTTTTTACTACAATTGCTTATTAATGAATTAGCTTCCTCAGTATGTTCAAACTGTGGCTTCTCAGCAATGTTTATTATGTTTGACTGTGCAATTTTTGGAGAACTAATTGATGCATAATCAAGATTTGGCAAACAAATTGATGGGAAGTCAAAGAATTATTGCACTGAATGATTTCTCGCATTGTGCTTTTTAAACTGAGTTACTCTTGTGCATGCTTTATTACAATCAGGATCAAGACAATTGATTTCGATTTTATTTTCATATTCATGATTTATCTGTAAGTATTTAGCGTATTGGCTAAAATTGTAACTTAGTAAACTACAAAATTGACAAGGAAGTAGTTGGGCTTTGACTTTAGGCATAATGTTCTATAGATCTGTAATAAGAACAGTTAATACAATTCTGTAACAGTGCTGATCAACTTAAAAAGAAAGAAACTAAAATTGTATGTGAGGTGAGTTTGATAACTGAATACATAATTAAAAACAGCTTGATAAATAGCATAAAAATCGTGCCAATAACAATAATCTCTTAAAGAAAGTTAATATAATTGTGTAATTCTGAACTAAACAAAACTTCTAATAAAATTATTTATTAGGCAATTGCTTCAGTCATTTAATATATAGGAAAAATAACCAAATCTGTTTGCTGGAAAGTAAATACTTCTTATTTATTCATGCAAAAAACTTACCCAAAAAAGCTTGAACAAATTTTGTAATCCTATTCTTGTAAGCCAAGCAGAAATCTCAGAAGTGCCCTAGGTCGACACCATTACTTCTGTAATAATTACTAACATTAATATTAAGAAGCTAATTATCAAGTTATGAGCATCTCTACTATCATATATAACAGTGACAGTCAACCTCGGTGTATGGTGAACCCCAGGGTGCATGAATATTTTTAAAGGGTACCTGGAAATAATGGGGTACCTAGAGGGGTACATGACATAACCATTGTGTATGCGAGTGCACAGCTCAAAAAGGTGTATTAGGAAGAAAATTGTAAGTGTCAAGTAAGAAATCAATATAAATTGAGATTAAAGTATTACAGATTTATGTATTACATTAGTATATTAAACTAACCTACAAAAATAATATATCACTAATTTTTGGGGGTAGCCTAACTTCGTTAGGCTACGCAGTGGCTGACAAGATCAAGATCAAAACCAGGGGACGCTAGCATTATTTCAATAATAACGTGCATACAATGTAAAATTCCATTTGGATTTTTTTTCAAACACTTTGTAAAAGCACATGATATGTATTTTGAAAAGTAGAAATACAAAATGTATACACAACTATTTTATTTTATTATACATTTAGTACCTACATCACAATTACTTAGGACCGAGTAGCTATTTTCTATGACTAAAATAGACACCTAATACTTAAGACGTGATTTTTTGAGCTAGGGTACATAAATTTCTCAACAGTTCCCGGAAGGGTGCATGAACTTAGAAAAGGTTGAAGAACACTGATATATAGAATTACTGTATATATATATATATATATATATATATATATATATATATATATATATATATATATATATATATATATATATATATATATATATATATATATATATATATATATATATATATATATATATATATATATATATATATATATATATATATATATATATATATATATATATATGAAGCAAAAGAAGGCCCATGAATAAGACAGAGAGAAGCGAAGATGTTCTCTATATTACGGCTGGACTCCAGTCCTATTCAGGTACAAATGAATCGATATTAATTAAATTGAGTATTATCTACAATTCTACACCATATTGCTACTGAGTTCGTAATTCATGCCTACACACACATACAAAAGCAAAAAAATAAAAAAAAAACAGCAAAAGTCAGTATATTTACTACGAACAAGTAACAACAATTAAAAATATATTCTGTATATATATGGTTTTTACCTTTGTTGAGGGGTAGCCTATTCAGAAAAGGTAGGCCATCATATTCTATATATGTTGTTACATTATATATCTATACAGAGTGAATAATAATAATAATAATAATAATAATAATAATAATAATAATAATAATAATAATAATAATAATAATAATAATAATAATATTATTATTATTATTATTATTATTATTATTATTATTATTATTATTATTATTATTATTATTATTATTATTATTATTATTATTATTATTATTATTCTGATGATGATGATGATGATAATGATTGTATACGCTTTACTCAGTCATCCGTTTATTCCTCTTCTTCTTTTTCTTCTTCTTCTTCGTTTCTCTTACATATGATCTATAATGGGTTTAGCTACAAATTGTAACGCACATACATGGACAGTTAGTGTTCTTACCTTGTTTAGCAGTTAATGGATGAAATTATCCCAGCTACCGATTGAAGATTAGAGGCCACAAACTTCACAAATTAATGCCGCAGTAGTAGCACACTTCTTCTCTTCACCCGTCAGCTCACTCAACTGAAATTTTGAGGGAAACAGAAAATCTCGCATATCTCCTCTGCCTGTTTTACTAGACTTTATTTGTCCAAAGGCTCTCTGAAAATTGTGTGAGAGAGGGGTGTGGATAGGTTTCCAAGGAACAGAATCTGTAAAACTCCCGAGTGTAGCTTTATCTTCGTAACTCATTCCTTGCTTATTTACTCCCAATACTCTCTGGCTCTCACAACTTATTAACAGGCTCTATAGCCTCTTCAATCGACAACTTATTAACAGCTCTATGGCCTCTTCATTCAACAACTAATTAATGAGCTCTATGACCTCTTCAATCAATTCATGGGTATAAGCAGGCAAAAACTGTGTTCCTACTCGCAAAACAATTTGGTTTTGCACATTACGGGTTCATGTTGAGTATCACGATGAATATGGCCATACAACATGACACTACCCGGTGTTTCCATCAAATTATAGACATACCACTTGTTAATACCACTAACAAAATGACTAAAATGCGAGGCACCAATAACAATGCCAATGTTCTCATTATACTTTAACACATTTGCACCTTTTGCTATTCCTGGAGTGTAGATTCTAATTACCATATCATAAACTACGAGTAATCTAACTCTGGCTCTTCTTTTCCCCAATTTAAAAACTACATTTTCGACAGGAAAACTTCCTTTCTTCGTTTCATAAAGAAAGGCATCAGTACCAAGAGTCATTTTATTTACTGGGCTTAATTTAAGCCTTTCAGCTAAATCCCTAGTTATAAAGGAATACTGGGAACCTGTCTCAAATAATAGCCTAGTACTTACCCAAAGAATTCCCTTTGGCCTGCCTATTTTTACACTGGCAGTAGCAGAGCACATGAGGGTAAACTTGGCTTCATCAATTGCCTTTATTCTGCATTCATAATCATCACACCAACATATTTCTTGTCCTTTTTTGAGTAAGAACGTTCTTGCTTTTCAAGTCCTTTAGGAAAGTTTGACTGCATGATGACCATTTTGCTTACACATGTGTTTAACTGAGTGTAGCACTTATTTACATAATCCCCTGACTGAGTAAATATCACACATTTGTTACTGTCTCTCAGTTAGTCTCTGGTACTAACTACTCAATTAGACTGCTCAGTGTTGTAATCTTGCCAACCACAAAATACACATTCTAATTTATTATTTACTTTTTGCAACAGCACCATTACTACTTACACTCTTTTTATAGGATCGGGTCTCATCTCTCTGGGAGGCTTGGGTCTCTCCCTTTGTGTTATCTTTAGTGTTGTTGCCTTCTATATGATACACATATTTTCCCTGTCCCTTCAAGAAGATTTCTAATGTAGGAGATTTTGTGTCACTTTCAATGCTAATCCAGTTTTCTACATCTTCTGGTATTTTCCATATCACGAGATATGAAAACACCTATCTCGGGAGGTTGTTGTTAAGCTTCTGTCTGACTAAGGGGACTCAAATTACTAAACTTGGTTAAGAGCTGACAAACAGATAGAACAAACCCTCCTACCACTACTCGCTTAAATGAAACTCAGAATTCAACTTTCTTTTATTTTTGGAATGCAATGACATAATGAAAAATATTTATTTAAATTTTGGTAAGCTGGAGGAAAATTTAAAATTTAAATTTATGGAATGCTGCCTCAAATCCCAGAGGTGGTGAGCACGATTTCGATTCCCAGGACCACAGATAAATGCCAAGACTTTGGCCTCAACTCGAAGATTACCTCTGTCACACAGGCAGACTAGAATATATATTCTACTCAGAGAAGTAACTGGACATATAATATTCGAGGGGTACTGTAGTGGTGGTCCTTGTGAGGCAATTTTGGCAGAGATGCAAGACAGAGACAGTATTTTAGGTACAAGAAGCGAAAGCAAATAAATAAAACGAGAAATATTATGGGCAAAATACTTTACTGGCCAACAATCTCCAGAATGTTCTTTGCGTTGCAGTAGACAGAATTTTAACTATTCAAATAATAAAGAAGCTACTGAATTGTATCTAGACAGGCTAATGACATATCAACGGGGTCAAATTTATAACAAAATTATCTGCAAGATCAACTTTTTATAATCCAGAAAAATTTATCAGCAAGAGCTATTTTGTTTTAAGGAAATTGTGTAAGCAACGTATTTACAAGATACGTCATCATTACGTCATCACATGTCATCACCACACGAGAGAAAAGTAGAGAACAGAGAAATAGGAGGGAGATTTTTGTATTGGGATCATGCTTTCTACATGTACAAGAATATTAAACAAGATATATTAAAAATTAGCTATAAGCTGAAATATAAATTGCAAATAATCATAATCCGCATAATGCAAGGAGTGGGAATTATTTTAGTAAGAAAAGAAAAGATAGTTAACATTTCTAAATTAATTAATAAAGCATCTACTAAAGCCTCTGATGACTTTGAGCGAAAACTCTTTTTTTTTTTTTAAGAGAGTGACACAGGTACAGGCAGAAACTGCCCTCATCAATATAGGCCCGGCCACGAGAAAATACCAAGACGAAGGAAAAGAAAAAGGTTAAAGGAAAGGCAGGGATGAAGTAATGTTGCACAAAGGAAAACGACAGACAGAAACAAACAGTCAAAGTACAGAGGACCCAGAGATATGGAGAACTAGGCTCTGAGATGGCGATAGATCTGCTTTTTGAAGGATGAAATAATACTTTACTTTTATTTCCATTTCAATACAATGGGTATTCGTCAGCCAGGGTAAGCCCCAACCCCCCACTGTGGTGTCCACCCACAGCAGTTCCTGCCAGTAAACAGCTTAAACTCTCGGTCTTGGACGGGAACCGATCTTTCGACCTCATAATTGCGAAGCCAGCGCGTTACCACTGTACTAGCCAGCAGGTCATAAGAATTAGGAAAGACAGAAGGAGGAAGAGAGTTCCAGAGTCTGGACATAAATGGGAAGAAGCAGTAGCTGCACCGACCAATCCGCGAGCTACAAATTTCCACACTGTACCTGTGAGATGAGGCCGCTTGGCGAGTGTTACGCGGCCTCGGCAGTGGAGGAGAACTGCAACTCGCTAACTCATCAGAGCAGCGATGGAAGTAGTAGCGATAGAAAAGCGAAAGGGAAGATACCTTACGGCGAAGAGAGAGAGAATCTAGGTTAGAAGTAAGAGAAGGATCATTAATGAGTCTGACTGCCTTAGATTCAACCCTATCAAGAAGATAAGTAAAGGAAGAAGCACCCCAGATGTGAGAGCAGTATTCTAAGCAAGGTCAAATAATACCTTTGTAAATTTTAAGTAACTGCAGTGAGGAAAAGTAATGACGAAAATGAAACAAAACCCCCAATTTTTTATATGAAGATTTAGAAATTTGGATTATGTGATTCCTCCAAGACAAGTTAGAGGCTATATGGATTCCTAATATGTTGATAGAGTTAAGAGGGTAAATTTCATTAGTTTCGAAGACAATAGGGTAATCAGGAGGAGAAGAAGATAAAGAGATAGCCAGAAACTGTGTCTTGGAGGCATTGAAATTAACTAAATTTTGAGTGCCCCATTCAGATACTCTCTGCAAATCGGAGTTAAGAGTAGAAGAAAGAGTGATACGAGATTGATTACAAGTAACAGATGAAGGTTGTGAAGAAAAGGCAGAGGAAAAGAGAAGGGTAGAATCATCAGCAAAGGCATGAAGAAGAGAGGAAGATGGAGATTGTAGAAGATCATTGATGAAGAGAAGGAAGAGAGTAGGTGAAAGAACAGAGCCCTGTGAAACACCACTGGTAACAGAGAAAGGACTAGATGTCGCGCCATCAACAACTACAGATATAGAACGGTCAGTAAGGAAACTGGAAATCAGAGAACAGAAAGAAGGGGTAAAGCCATAGGTAGGGAGTTTGGCAAACAGAGCCTTGTGCCAGACTCTGTCACAAAGGCCCTCTCTAGAAAATACTGAATTAACAAAATTCTACTACAGAAGGTGAATAAAGAACAGAGGAAGTTAAGGTGACTGCATTGTTGCTATGAGGGATGAGAAATCCTATTAAGGGAAAAGAACAAATGAAAAAAAAATGGGATCCAAAACTGGAACATATCATACTATCAGTAAAGTGAATAATTCTTATTGAAAAACATTAATTGACATGCAAAACATAGCAGGAATGTGAGCAAATTCAAATTTTAAGAAAATTTAAATCACAATTAAATATCAGAGAATATCAATATTTAAGTTTAAGAATTCTTCACATACAGTAAGGTAATAAGATAATATGTAAAAAAAATACAATATATGTAAAAGGAAAATTTTGAGCTAAGTCGTCATTAACAGTGGTGAATGATTTAAAACAGCTTCAGCTATTCCACACTAATCTAAAAGTTTTAGCCATGTTCTGGCTTTCAGAGTCCCACACAGGGATATGTAAAACTACAATCAAAGAAATATTCTTCATCTTCTTCTTCTATGAGGAATAACGTCAATATACATGAATATGTTCTACAAAGGTGCATAAACACGCAATACTAAAGACAACTAAGTCAAACCCATTTTACACGTACATGGCCAAACTGAAAAATGTATGTAAGCTAAAATAAACAAGTACAGGATTAAAGATATATAAAAAAAAAAATAAACAGCACATCAGAGAAGTAAGCTTTACAGACTAGTTCAACTGAGGGTAACAGCTCCAGCTTCCTCATTTGAGGGTAACTACCGTCGACTTAGTAGCTCAGCGAGGTCATTGTCCCTTCCATCAACATGCTGGTAGTGAATTTGAAAAGATGTAGGTAAAGTGCCCATCTTTTCAGCCGAGGAATCAGCTTGTTTGCAGTCTGCAAAAATAGGAGAGGACATTGGTCAGTTCTCACCCAGTCCAGTTCCAGCTCCAGTAGCGGTTGGACCTCTCCTCTCTCACTCTGCCAGCAGCCAATAGCAGAAGCCGACTCCACCCAGCAGCCAATAGCAGAAGCTGACTCCACCCAGCAGCTTACCTGGCACAGGGGACACCGAGATCACAGCATACTAACTCCCAACAACAGTCTGGTTCCAGCTCCAGTAGTGATAGGACCTGCATAAGTATCTCTGTTCTCTTTTCCTCCTCTCTCACGAGAGCCAGAAAAAGAAGCAAAGACTGCTTTTGTTTTGTTTTGTGTTCCCGATTTTTGTTTTAGTGAAAACAAGTGACTGTGTGTGTGTGATATACCCCAAATAATTTTGCCTGCCCTTCTCTCTCTTTCATGATTTGGGAAGAAAAGGAAAATAGAAAGTGTTCAGGTTTCTAATTTGTTTTTATATCTTTTGTGATAGGTAATTGAAGCCTCTTCCTACCCTTGAAGTGAACTTCGCCTCCTCCACTCCATCCCTGTCTGAGGTGGAAGCTTCCACAAGAAAATATAACCTAAGTATATCTGTTTTCTTTTCTTCCTCTCTCACGAGAGCCAAAGAGAGAAACAGAAAGATTGCCATTTTTTTTTGTGCTTTTGTGTTCTTTTGTTTAACTGAACACACATTATTGTGTTTTAGTGAAAACAAGTGACTGTGTGTGTGATATACTCCAAGTAATTTTGCCTACTCTTCTCTCTCTTTTATAAGAGTTGGGAAGAAAAGGGAAATAGAAAGTGTTCAGGCTTCTAATTGTTTTTATATCTTTTGTGATAGGTATTTGAAGCCTCTTCCTACCAGCAAAGTGAACTTCGTCTCCTCCACTCCATCCCTGACCTGAGGGGGAAGTTTTCACAAGGAAATATAACCTAACTATATCTGTTTTCTTTTCTTCCTCTCTCACGAGAGCCAAAGAGAGAAACAGAAAGATTGCCTCGTTTTGTTGTTTTTTTGTGCTTTTGTGTTCTTTTGTTTAATTGAACACACATTATTGTGTCCTGAGCAAATCTCTGTTTTCACTTCCCTCTCCCACGAGAGTTGGGAAGAAAGATAGAAGACTGTTTAAGTGATTAAGTGTTGTAGTGTTGCAATTAAGTGAAGTGATCCAGCCATAAGGCCCCTATATTCTATTAATCAAATTTGACAAACAGTGCAAATAACATATACCTAGTGAAATCTGTGATATCCATGACTAGTTGCTAGTCATGGCCTCAGCCGCTTCTCCTGCTTCCCCCCCAGAGGGGGAAATGGAACTCGACCCCCCTCAAGAGGGGTGGGCGGTTGTGGGAAAGAAGAGGCCAAGGACGGCCTCTGGCAGTAGCCATGAGAGTGCTGCTGCCCCAGTTCCCCCCTCAGCCCCAAAGACTGATAGAGAGCCCATTTCCAAGTTCAAAGTTGAGGCTCCTTCCACCAAAGAGGCTTATGACCTTATCAGAAAGTTGGAAGACCAACTCACCGAGCATGGTTGCAAAATAAAGCCTAATGTACAGGGTGACTTCATTATCCACCCAGCCTCAGCAGAAGCCGCAGAGAAGATCCGCAGCCTAAACTCACCTCACTTGATAGAGATGAACCCTGCACTAAAAATAAGAAAATACATTGTCATTGGCTTCCCTGTTGCTTGGTCAGTTGACCTGCTGACCAAGCAAACGTACATTACGGCTGCCTCACGTTGCTCCTCCAAAATAGAGGGCCAAACCGTCCCATCAAAGCAAGTTCTGGTCCACATCTGTGGTCCACCCCCTTCGCAAGTAAACCTCGGCATCTGGGGCAAGTTCTATATAAGAGACTACACCCAAGAACCCCTGAGATGTTTCTAGTGTCAAAGATTTGGGCACCACAGGAATACTTGCCATTTCCCAGAGAGATGTGGAATCTGCAGTGGGAAACACTCCACCGACCGCTGCCTTAACAAATTCAAGGCAAAAGAAGCAACAGTTGCCAAGTGCACGAACTGCAAAGGAAACCATCACACATGGAACAACCGCTGCCCAGAAAGGCTGAAGAGGATTCCTCAAAGAACCCCTCCTTCTGCCCCTGTCACCAATCACACCACCCCCAACTTCACCCCAGCTCCTCCCCCCACCTCCAATCCTTGGCAAATGCCCCCTCCTGCCCCACTCACACCTAACCTCCCCAACCAAAACCCACCACACTACACCAACCCAGCTCCTAACACACAGATCACACCTCCTACAGCTTCCACCCCTACACCAACTCCATCCACCCCATCACACAACACTCACACTCCTACCATCCCCCCAAACAACACTCACACTCCTATCAACCCCACACGCAACACTCACACCAACACCTCCACCCCACGCAACACTCAAACACACAATACAGTCACACGCAACACCCAGAACACTCAGACCACACACACACCCACTCACCACACTAGGTCCCGGGACCCTAGACTAAAATCCCATACCCCCATACCTAAGTAGCCTATCCAGACACCTTCCTCTGCCTCCTCTTCCAAACAGCAAACCCTCTTCACAGTAAACGAGCTCACCAACCTTCTTATTCAAGCCGTACAGGCAGCCGTCCGACACCTCGATACCAGAGCCACCACCCAAGATGCCTACAATCAAGTCGTCGAAGTAGCCCACTACGTTGTCGCCAATGCCCTCGTCTCCAGAACCCACCACCAGCCTAAACAACCCACCACTCCTACCACCTCCACCTCCTCAAATCATCAAGATGCCTAATCTCGGGATCCTACACTGGAACGCCCAGGGTCTCAGACACAAGGTACAACATCTTGAAGGCATAGCCAAGACTGACAACATTGATGTCATCATGGTTCAAGAAACCCTGTGCACAGAGCAATACACTCCAAAAATCTCAGGATACAATGGATTCTACCAGCACTGGTCTCCAGGGGAGAACAGAGGCAGCGCCACCTTCATCAGGAAAAACCTATTAGCCAAGGAAATAACCCGACCGGTCTACTGAGGGGACGATGTCCACGTCCTCGCTGTTAACATCCAACTTCAAGGCAGCTGCATAGATCTGTACAACATTTACAGACCACGGGAAGGTAGCTTAGCCCTGAGTACCCTCTTCGGGCTAGCCAGTCATCGTGACTTGGTAATAGGAGGCGACTTCAACGCGCACCATCCAAGATTCAGGTATGAGCGCCCCTGTGCTGCAGGCAGACACATCATGAGCCTGCTGGATGACCAAGAAGATGTCTCCCTGCTCAACAATCATGAGCCAACACATGACAGAGGTGGAATACTGGACCTCACCTTTGTCTCCAATTCCCTAAAGCAGGACGCCACATGGAGAGTTCATCCCCTGGTCACAAGCGACCATTATGGGATCCATCTCACACTGTCAGTTCCTGAAATCTTCCAAATCCCTGCTCCTCCCCCTCGATGGAATTTCAAGAAGGCCGACTGGGGCCGATTCCAGGAGCACCTCAGCACTTGGTTTTTGGCCTACGTACCATCTGAAGACATCGACCAAGCAGAGGCCGAGCTAGTCAATGCCCTGCAAGCTGCAGCAAACTCCTCCATCCCCCTCTGCAAACCACAACACACCACTCATCGGGACAGTTGGTACTACTGTGACAAAGTTAAAGAACTCAATCACTGGCTCAACGTCATTCGGAAAATGCACAGGAAACGTCGCACTGAAGACTCCTACCGCACTCTCCAGGCAGTCAAAGAACATGTCCATGATGAGACTCGCAACATCAAGAGGAAAAAATGGCTAGAGTGGTGATTACCTAATTGTGATTACCTAATTGTGTTTACGGGAAAGACCCCAAAGCTCGTATCTTCCCGTCTCCTGATCGGTTCCATTTTATACTTAGTCATACTTATCATACCTGTCCTTAAAACTATGGATTGAGATAGCATTAACTACCTCCTCGCTTAGCGAATTTCAATTATCAACTACTCTTACACTGAAAAAGTATTTCCTTACATCCTGCAAAGAAGTTTTCTTACAAAGCTTCAAACTATGACCTCTAGTTCTAGAGCCAGCCATATCAAAATATTGATCCCTATCCACTCTATCATATCCATGAAGGAATTTAAAGACTGTCACCATAGATGCTCACACCTCTGTGGGCCAGATGTGGAGGAGCATCAACTCCTTTGCTAAAGGAAAACCTCCTAAAATCACCCCCCATAGGGATCCTAGCAGGGCAGCAGAAGAACTCGCCATCAAATTTGCGGATAGAGCAAGCTCCAACCAGCTCCCCATCACCACCAGAGCAACACTTCAGACCTCACCACTGCAAGATGGGAAGAAATAGAAGAGGCCATCAACACTGAAGACGAAACAGATGCTCCATTCTCCCTGACTGAGCTACTAAGAGTAAGCAAAAGCTCTAAGAACACAGCCCCAAGTGCCGATAGAATCACATACACAATGATTCAAAAAATGGGGCCCCAAGGGGAGCTTGCTCTACTTTCTCTGATCAATTCGACATACACACGAAGAATCAGACCAGCCTCATGGAACAGAGCAGACATTCAGCCCATCCCAAAACCACAGGACCCTGACAACCCTCGCCCCATCTCCCTCCTAGGCTGCCTGAGCAAGACGGCAGAAAAGATGGTACTTAACAGAGTCCTCTGGAAATGCCCACCCTTCCCAGAAAACATGTTTGCCTACCAGCCTGGCTTAGCCACCTCAGAATGCATAGCCTCCATGCTATCATTTATCAACAACCGCCGTGGTTACATCGTTTTTCTAGACCTAGAGAAGGCCTTTGAACTAGCCAATGTGCCGGCAATACTCTCTGCTCTCGTATCCAAGTAGATCAAAGGTAACCTTCTCTCGTGGATCAAGCAGAGTCTACAAAATCGTAGTGCACGAGTCAAAGTACATGGGCACTACTCCACCTACAAAAACCACGAAAATGGGACCCCCCAATTTGGAATCCTTAGCCCCTTCCTATTTAATTGTCTCATGGAAAAACTCATGGACATCGCACTACCACATGGGGCCAAACTCTTCAACTATGCGGACGACTTTGCCCTTGTCACAATAGGACACAGAAACTCTAACAAGATACAGCACTGTCTCACCAAGATTCACCAAGCCTCCATCTCCCTTGGAGTCAGAATCAATGCCCGCAAAACCAAAGCCCTTCCCATCCACCAGTGGAGACCAGACACTAATCTGGTCATAGGTAATGAGCCTGTGGACTGGGTTACCAAACACCAATACCTGGGTGTAATCATCGATCACAGACTAACCTTTGGACCAGAAATTCAACACTTGCGCGACAGGTGCAGCCAGCGACAAGCGGTCCTTCGTCGGATGTCGGGCCTCTACGAAGGTGCATCATTTAATGCCCTCAGAACCTTCTATGTACAAGCCATACACAGCCTCATAGACTATGCTTGTCCCACACTCTGGCTACTAACAGACCAACAGTGGGACAAGATAGAAGTAATTCAAAACAACGCCACACGTACAATGCTAGGAGCTCCCATGTGGACCAAGAGACAAAACATCCAGATGGAATCGGGACTCATCCCACTCAAACTCAGAGCTCAGCAAAGACTGACCCTCTTTGTGGCCAAAACCACCACTGCCCAACATAAATGCCTAGCTGGCACAAATCTCCATCTAGCCCTCAATCGCCACCCCAAACACCATCCTAGATCCTGGGCAGCCAAGGTCTGCGCTAGCCTGTAAGCACTGCCAGTCAGGGAGAGCATCCTATCCAAGATACAAGACACACCGCTTCCTGAATACAGATGTCCACCCCCATGGAATGACAAACCACTCGACATAAAGATCAAGCTCCCTGACCACCCCAAAAGCTTGGTAAACCCGCTTGTCCTTAAAATCATATATAAGGACAAAATTCATAGCTGGAGCAATCCAAACTCTCAAGTCTACTACACTGACGGTTCAGTAAATCAAGAAACTGGAGCCTCAGCCACCACCTTCACCACTGAAAACCACGTCCTATCCTGGAGACTGTCAAACTCCTGCTCATTGCTCCAGACTGAGCTTGTTGCCATAGCCAACGCCCTCGACTTCTTCATCCAGCAAGGAGCTGACCATGCCCTAATTCTCTCTGACTCCAAAGGTGCCTTACAGGCCATCAAGAAGCCACACCTCAGAGACAATGTACGCATCATCACCACCATCCTCAGCCACTACCACAGGACAACCAGCCTTGGAAAAGCCATCACTCTTGCCTGGATTTCCAGCCACGTCGGCATCAAGGGAAATGAGGAAGCCGATCAAGCCGCCAAACAAGCCACTCTCAGAGCAGAAATCCAGATATCTCTGTCTCCTGGGATGCAACAGATAAAAAATAAAGCCACCAAGTCATTCCTTAACACCTTAATAACTAAACACAACCAGTACACAGACAATGGCTCCCCCTCCACCTGGTGGTACAAAGCCACCACTGATCTTCGGTGTATCACCCTGCCTAACAGCCTTCTACGAAGCACTGAGCTCAATGTGTACCGTCTGAGACTCGGGTACAAGTGCACCTGGCAAATAGTGGAGGATATCATCAGGGAATGCACCTTTTGCCAGGTAGCCTCACCACATCCACTGCTACATTACATCCTGGAATGTGATTCTTTTTTAGAAATACGACGAAAAACTGGTGCCCCCGCAACATCTAGCGAAGACCCAAATGCCCTTCATGTTGCTAGCTCCATCATCAGACTAGCAACAAATAATCACATGAACAGTCTACTAAATATTACCAGACAATTCCCTCCACCAAGATAACCATGCAATAACTCTCTCTCACCCCAAACCAGGAATTCATTTAAATTGTTTGATGTAAACTAATAATTCACAACTGAATACTTATGCTCTCCGTTATCTTTACAGTTTTGCACAATCTCACCTGCGGGCCAATTAGGAAAGTCCGATCACCAACAATAACAAGATTTCACCCCACCTCCTCACCAACAGGAAAGCCCATTCACCCGCAAGAGTGAATACCACGTTCACTCCAAAAAAAATCTCACCCCGCCTGCTGGCCACAAGTGGAAGGTCCACTCACCCTCAAGGGTGAATATCCAAGAACAACAGTTCTCACTGTAAAATGTCGTCCATACAGATGGGCTTCATATTTCTTTATGGCCCAATATGCGGCCTGAGTTTCCTTCTCCACTGTGGAGTAATTCTGTTCTGCAGGGTGAAGCCTGCTGCTTGCATATCACAATGGAGCTACATCTGCTGAGTTGTCTGACCGGGTTTGCAGGAGCACAGTGTCAGGCCTTCGTCTGAGGCATCGGTTTGCAAGATAAAGGGAAAATCGGGGTTTACCAGTTGTAATACTGGCTCAACCGCCTCGTCTGTCCATTGGACAGGGGAGGTTTTACCACGCTTTGAGGAGGTCATTTGCTGTAAAGGGGCAGCAATAGTATTAAAGTGTGGAATGACCCATTAATAGTAGCCGACACTACCTACAAATGATCTCACTTGAGTGACAGTAGCAGGTTTATCCATATCCTTAATAGCTAGCACCTTGTCCTGTAAAGGGGATATAACTCCTTCTCTGACCAAGTGGCTGAGATACTGCAATTGTGTAAAACAGATCTCGCATTTGGAAGGCTTTAAATTAAATCCATATGAGAACTCTACGAAAAGTCGCGAGGTGCAATGACCAATCCTTAGAATGCACCAGGATGTCGTCTATATAGCATAAAACATTGGTGAGGGCCTGCAATACTGTCCTCATGATTTACCTGAAGCAGCCAGGGGCATTCACCATACCAAAAGGCATGGCTCTGAACTGGTGCAGACCGTATCTTGTGAAAAAGGCTGTTAGAGGTTTGATCATCTCGCTCAGCAGGTCTTGCCAAAATCCACTGGACAGATCCAATTTGGACAAGTAGCGGGTTTGGAAGAGTAACAAGAAAATACGCTTGGCATCGGCAATGGGCTCTCCATTAAAGATGGTACGGGAGTTAAGCTTATGACAGTCGAGGCAGAACCTGTGACTGCCATCTCGCTTATGCACTTGCAGTAATGGCGAACACCAAGGCGAAATACTCTTTTCAACTATTCCAAGGCAGACCTATGTGTCATGATCTTCCTTCAGTTGTACGGACAGCTGGTGAGCAAGGCTGTAGGAATGCCGAAATGGCTCAGAGCCAGTGAATCTGACATGATGCTGAAGGGTAGCGGTAGTGCCCTGAAAGTCATTGAGGATGTTCTCATAGGCCTCTTATAGCTTGTTCAGCTGTTCCCATTGACTCGGTTGCAGTCTGGAGTTCATATTGCAATTACTCAAAGTTTCCTTCCAGTGTGTGGGAAAGGCAGGATCCTTACCATCATCAAAAGCTAAGTTTACGTCTTCAATTACGAGGGCGGTGGCTGCAGCCAGAGGGAATTTTTCAAAAAAACTCCACTCCTCTTTGATGTCATTAGTTAGTCAGGGGGCTGAGGGGCAGGTTATTTTTCTTGTTACAATGGATGCACAACTATCTAAGCATTCACGGAAGACTTTTGTTAGAATCTCAGCCTGCAGATCAATGTTATCTGTGTTTTTAATTCTATTAAGTACATTTGTGTTGTTTATTAATGTTTCACAAAAGATATCAGGGGAGTAATTTTTTAGACACCGGAATGTCTTGAAGAGAGGCTTCCTTTTGGGCTTGTTTATGTTTAGCATAGCAATGTTCAGCTTGTGGTCTGCAATTGGGCAGGGAACTACGCCCCAATAGGGTATACTTTCCACTTTATTTGTTATTATCAGAGCTATTAGAGTCCTATAATTAGGGGTTATGCGGGTCGGTTTTGTCCCTATTAGTGTTAAGTTCACATTGTTAATCACCCTTTTCATTTTATCTGCTGAGAGCAAGTCATCATTAAAGTCACCAAGTATGTATATGGGTTTATGGCACACACAGATATTTCTGAATATTTCTAGCAGATGACTGAACGAACTGGTAGGTGTTATAGGGTGACGGTAAACACACCCTGCAATGAAAGATGGAAGTTTTTCATACTGCACAGTGATCCATAAATCTTCGAGCTCTTCAGTTTTTTCTAGACCTGTGGTTATTTCTGATACACTAAGATAAATTCAAACATGAATACAGACCCCATTCCCTCGGCCATGGTCATTGCGAAATATCTTAAACTCTAGGATATTCAAATATTTATCTTCAGTTGTAGGAGGGAGCCAAGTTTCACATACAAAGAGGATATCTATGTTGTAGTCTTTTGTTAGATTATTATTTCCTCAAAATGAGCGAGAAGGGACTGAGCGTTCACATGTACTAATGTTACATTCTTACCATGTTTCATCAGGGTGGTATCCATTGTCATAGTTGTAGTTTGTCCTTGGAATTGTCCATGATGTGTTTTGACTGTGTGATTCTGCTGGGAAATCATCATTATAGTGTGTTCTGGGGCTAGACCATGGATCCTGGTGTGTGTACCTGCCGTTGGATGGGTAACACTGATTTGAGTACGTGCCATGGTATGATCGGGCCTTCCCAAAGTTTGTATGCCTAGGTGAGTGTCTAGGGTTATAGGAGCCATCTCTCCAGGAGAAGTCTCTTGTGCGTGGACAGCAATAAGAGAGGTTTGTATTGTGTCTCTTCTATAGTCTCGCGGATAGGGGATCATTTCATAAGCTCTTTGCTGTTTATTTTGGTATGACTGTATTTTGGGACATTTTGTAGATAACCCAGGTTGTGTCCATTGTTTGCCCCTGCAAAATGGCTGGACAATTGTACCTGTAGGCCATTGATTCAGTTTCTAAGCTACATATTCAAATCCTTTTGATATCGTTATTGCGGAGACCAAATTTGGTTTGCGAGAAAGCTCTTTAATCAAGACTTCTTCAGAGGGAATGCCTTGATTTGTCAATATATTACATATCTCTCTCTCAAAGGGGTTGCCAGGGATGCAAATATATATTTGAGCTGCAACCCTTGCACTTGCATTATTGGGTAACTGTGGCTGTGGGGGAGAGGACTTCAATGAAAGGTTTAGATTAGATACTGCTTCTATTCTGTCTTTTCTGTTTTCTTCCTTGTCTTGCAGCCTAGTTCTGGGTTGGTTATTTGTGCTGGAAATTGTGATATGCTTGTCCTGGTTAGTGGGACTCCAAATTAAGCTCGAATGTAATTTTATTCACGTATCTCTGCCATGTTCTTCAACTTGAGTATCTCGTAGCTTCTCACATGAGCAACTAAGTACTCATTATTAAACATATATGCACCATCAATGATCACGGTAGCAAATATAATTCATAAATCTCAACTACAACCGATTTTGCATATCGCAAACATGAGTGTCTCATAGCATCTCACGAGAACAACTAACTTTTGTAAGAAAGTTTCACAAAGCTCCCCTCATCTGTCGGTGGAAACAATCAAATGTAAAGGTTTTTTGTTCACACAGGCGAAGGAATAAGCGTTATCCCTAGGAGGTGACATATTTGTGGTGTGGTTAAACTTTTGGAGTTTCAGATTTCCCTTTCTCTCTTCTACAGCTAGTCCAAAGAATGAACTACACATTATACATGTGAATATATGTGTAAATTTGAAATAAACTAATAGGCATACATACTATGTCTGTAAATATACATATATGCACCTAAGCTACAATGAATGAAACTATCATGCAAAACAACACTTACATGTGTACGTAGAAATAAATTGTCTTGAAATATCTTCAAGTACAGAAGAAAAGATGTGTAAAGGCAGAGAAGAAGACAGAGAGAGTGTGAGGGGGAAGGGCGAGATAAAGAAGTGAAAGGAAATACATGCAGAAAAACAGAGTAATTTTACAAGACAAGGCTCTCTGTGCTTGTGGATGGGGTGGGAGGAGGATAGGAGACAAAGGCTGTTATTACAACACTCGTTTAAGGAGAACTGGGATAGGATAGACAATCACACTATGGTGCACCACTTTGAGTCCAATACTACAGAGCAAGTTCTCTCGACTCTATATGATGATAAAGCAATAAGAATAGCAGTTTCAGGTATAAGTCAGGAGTTCCCCCTCTACAACAGTATTTCTTGATTGTTCTATTTCTACTCTCCTCCTTATATTGCTAAGCTATTTCTTTTATGTACATTGCACTCTTCTGGGATTAATATACAAGGTTTTTCTATTCATTTTCCAGAATTTATAGGTAATTTCTTTTGTTGCAATTATATTTTTATCTCTAAATAGTAGTTGGTCATTTATATTGTTTTGGTCCTCTACATAAGGGTGTTGCCGTTCTCATTCTTTTCTTCTTTCTCTTTGATATCTGGGGTGCCAGTAGAAACAACTACAGTAATCTCAAATATCACTTTATCTCACATGACCCACTTCAGTTTCCAATAAAGCCAGTTGCAATGACCACAGTCATAATTAGCACTGTGGTATATGGCCAAATTATGAACTCAATCCAACCTGTCACATTCAAACATATTGTTAATTATGTTTTTCAGCTCAGTGCATTTCCAAAAATTAAACTTCCTTAAAGTGTACATGTTGATCCTCGCCTAATGAAGTCAACCTGGCTTCATCACAGCCTAATGAAATAGACCCAAAACCCTTTGACACTGACCCAATTGGAGTAAAAATCGATGAAGCTGCAATCATGGAGGGTGTTTAAGAAATTCAAGAAAGTAGGATAGGACAACCACAGTCTCATGAAGAAGTTCCCAAGAAGACTATTATTGATCTAGTTATGATAAACCAAGAGAATTAAAATGAACCTGGCCAAAATGTAGAAAAATATATGAAGCGCCACACGTAGAAAGAGAGTCACACACCACAAAATAAAAAGTAAGAAAATGGTGTCAAAGTTTTGCAACCTTCAAACACGTTTAACTCAGTTATTTTTCAAGCTATCTTGTAATATTTTTTTTTTCAAATGAAGCTTATAACAAGTACAATTCAGTGATGTGTGTGTGTTTCTTTTTTTCAGTGGCAACGTTTTAAGCCATTTTCTGACAAAATTATGGTTTAATATTTGAATATTTCTGACATGAAAATGCATACTGTAAGCTTTACTTTGGTACTCACTCAATAATGAAGATGATTATCACTGCTGTTGTTGTTCATGAGAGTAGTTGTAAATCTATAGTCCATGACTGGTCTGAGTTATCAACAGGTAAGGCATGTGGTTGTAGCAGGTGTTAGCACTACTGCACTCGACCACTGTCTATGGGCACATAATCCCGTATATGGTCAGTGTCGGTGCCCTCATCATGCTCCTGATTAGCTGCCCCTCTGTGACGTAGTTCATTCTGCTTTTCAAGGAGACCAGTCAACCATGCACGGACTTCACCACTAAGGAAGACTGTTAAACTATGCAGGTACCGAACTTTTTCTTCCGTGAGTAGTTGGTCATGTTCGTACTTTTGCTGCAGGCTAACTAGTGACATGTCAAACTTGTTCCAAGACCTTGGCCCCTTTTTTTCTGCAGGCGCAGTATCTTCTCAATATATCTGAATGATCGGTCACAGGGGATTAGGAGTGGCCACTATTCATTATTATGAGTTTGAACCGCATGAACCGATTTGCATGCACCTGCTGAATTGCCATTAGCAGAACATTGATGTTCTTGCTTTGCCCCCCCCCCCAGCTGCAATTGTCACAAAACATGCTGACTGTGGTGAAGTCTTCACCTTGGACAATCATTTTCAACTTGAGTTATTTCAGAGTGCAGCTAGCCACCTCATCAAAACCACATCCACCTGTTAACTCAACCCACAATAACATTAATCCTTCTTGCTTGTTGATGTAATAGATGCAGAAATTGTCCACACAAGTTTTCTTTTGTAATAGGCAGCACCAGCTCTGATTTTTAGGCAGGGAAGAGTTTGCTGCAGGTCCATTGCAACAATTTTAACATTATCATCAGAATCATTAGGTGTGTTCTTTTCTTATTGCTACAAGGAGGGCTCTCAGTACCTTAGCGGTCTTCTTGTGGTCCTCTAAGTCCTGCATCAAGCCTGTGACATCCATACCAGTTTCCTCCCCAAACTTTACCTCATTGCCCATCTTCTCACACACTGAGCATTCATCAGTCTTGGGAGCATTGAACACACTGTTATAGTCCCTTGTGAACACTGTCCTGTAGAACCTCTAAGACAATTTTTTAACCTGTGCATGATGCTCACACATCCAGCTTGTGTACTGGTTTTTTCAGTTGGGCAATGGTACCACAAGGTTCCTCCAGGTAACGCCTCTGAGCTGTGTGCAACTGGGCATAGTTACTGGCTGTCACAGGCAATGAACGGATTTGCTCTTGCCCAAGGTTTAATGTCTCTCCAGTAATAGCCTTGGCTGACAGCTTGCTGCCACGCTTGTCAAGGACCTTGATGCCAGTAGGGGATTCCTTCCTTTTCAGCATCAGAATGTCCAACTTATTCTTGGTGATACCATGGATGGAGGCAAAGTCTGTATGACACACCTTCTTACATTCGTGGTGTACCTTGATATAGTACTCTATGTTCACTGGCTTTTTTCTATATTCAGCTTTAGTATACTTTTTTTTCACTGCCACCTCATTAATTAAGCCATTTAAGTATGCATTCTGTTTATCATAATCACCAATGGCCCAGAAATTACTTAAGATTATTTTAATTTCCTCCATCCCTCCAGCCTTTTCAAAGCTACCATGATTTCAGGGAGTCCCTAGTTCCCTTCCTTTCATCTCTTTTCTTGTTTAGTAGCAAACAAAACTCTCACCAGGTTGCAACACTAGCGCCCCAGTTTTCAAACTGCCTTACTCGTTTGTGCCCTTTTTTTCATAAGACGCATGTGACACATCACCCCCACCAATGCCACTATCACCACAACCACCATCACCACCTTGTACCAGACTAGTACCACCTTCACTGCGGACGTCATCAGAATCTGGACCATCAACATCATCATCACTAAAGCAAGTAGGAGATTCACAAAAATCACGGTGGGAGGAGAAGCCACACACAAAGTTTACACCTCCATCTCCACTCACTCCTCCTGATGGTTCAGGCACGGAACTTACCTCACCAGAATGAAGGCCAGACATTGTTGTGCTAGTTTTCAATAGTGTTAAACTACACAAAAAATGTAAATCTGTTACTATTCGCATAAAACGGTAGCGTTACAGAGAGCAAGCTATCACAACAGTGTATGTAAAGGGATTCTGTTGTCTGAGTCATGACTTCACCAGCCAGACTGTCCGCTGATTGGCTGATGGGAAAGCTTGATGCCATACTGTTCGCTGATTGGTCGCAGACACAAGGTGTCAATAGGAGCAAGGGAACACACATTTTTGAAGGGACTTTCAACCTTACCTCTAACTGTGCAAGGGAGTCACATCCACTACCATTGGATAGTGTTATATGCAATAAACCGAGTCTGTCCAAGGGTGTCACGTGACTCCCTTTCTATGCGCAGTGCTTAATATAAGGAGACAAGCTGCGAAACAGAGTTGAAAGTAGAACTTAACTTCAAAGTCATTGGAAGTAATGCTAAACCCTAATCCCCTGAAATGGAGGAAGAAATAATAAGAGATATTTTACTTAGGACAAACAAATTGAAATATATTTACACAAAACTATAGTGTGAACCACACCAAGTACACCTGTATCTCGAACAAAACAAAATTTACCTTAATGGTATCCAATTTCAATATCTTGATAACCATCACTTCCTTTCTGTCCCACAAGGAATGTATGCTAAGTCATCAACACCCTTTAAATAATATTTTGAATGCATATCTCCTTCTTCACCTTTCATGATGGATTTTGCACCATCAAAACTCACCATTATTCAACATAATGTCCTTTCATGGACAGTCAGCAGAGGTATTATAATGCTTAGAGAGAATATGATTGGGATGCAATATTGGTAAATAGTTCATCTAAACCAAATTTAAGATTCTAGCTATTTGATAATATCAACAGCAATGTTCATGCTGTACAGTTTGACACAAAGAATGGACCAATATGCATTGGTACCCCCTACTTACCTCCAAGGAGATAAGAGATTGTAATGAGGCTAGATTTTGAATACGAGCTGACCAATTTGATGTTAACCTAAATTTAAGTCATTATAAATTGTAATGAGACTAAAACACTCGGTACGGTTTCCAAGTTTTATGCAACACATTACCAAACTAGTATACTTGCAATATAATAAAACATTGTTGTTACAAGAAAGGAACCCTTTTATATGCTCAAAAATAACTAATAAACAATAAAGAAAATTAAAGTAGCTGTCTTGAATATATTTCTAGACACTTTTTCTATGTACATATAAAAGTGCTGTTTGCATGATAGTTTCGTTCATTGTAGCTTATGTGCATGTGTGAATATTTACAGACATAGTATTCATACTTATTCATTTATTTTAAATTTACACGTATATTCATATGTATAATGTGTAGCTCATTCTTTGGACTAGCTGCAGAAGAGAGAGAGAGATTAGAGACACCAAAGGTTTGACCACAAACCTGTAACCCCATCAGGATAATGCTTTTTCCTTTGCCTGTGCGAACAAAGAACCATTATATGTAATTGTTTCCACTGCCAGACGAAGGGACTTTTGTGAGTCTTTCTTACAAAAAGTTAGTAGTTCTCGTGAGATTCTACGAGATACTCATGTTTACAATGTGTGAAATTGGTCGTGGTTGAGATTTAGGAAATATATTTGCTACTATGATAATTGACGGTGCATATACGTATTCTAATGAGTAATTAGTTGCTTTATTGAGATGCTACAAGCCAATCAAGTTGAAGGTGTTAGAGATACATGTACCAGAAGACATTTGATCTTGATTTCGAGTCCCATGATTGTTGACGACATCCGGGCTTTCCAGATAGAGGCGTACATATTTAACTTATTTTTAATGATGTTTATAACTATGTGCGAGGGACAAAATGAGCTCATTTTAGTAGAACACTTGTAGGTAGAATGAATGCTGGAAAATTTATTATTTTGATTGAGGAAGTTTTAATCTAAGGTGAGGAGAGTTTATTTAATAATTCACATATCAGCATTTCACAATATCCCTTTATAAATATTTAAATGCATGCTTATACATGTAATATTAATTAAATTTTTATTGGCTAAAGATTTAATTTCGGGATTGTATGTAGGCCTCTACCGAAGCCATGTCAGGATTTCCGAAATTAGGAGGTTATGAGATCGAAGGTTAATAACATATAGGAAATCCTTCACAGCTTTTGGTCCTTCGAATAGTATGAAAATTTATCTGGGAATGGTGAAGATAGTGTAAATTAAAGATAAACTCCCTCCTTGTTTAATCCTCTCATGCACAATGACGTCAAATGACGTATATAAATTTTTAGGGCCTAAGTGCACCGAAACACCATTAGCATTCATTTGAACAGAAATATTAGTTTAAAATAGTTATATTCACACCAATGGCGTCATTTTATGGTTGAACATAAGTTTCCTCACTCACTCACAAATGAACTAATTAGTAAAGCTCTCCACTGACGTGGCTTTGAGGGCAATGCATAAAACAAAGGCAGTTTCCTTCTTCCTCGCTCTTCACTCAGACTGTATGTGTCTTTATGCACACTTTATTCCATGTCCATGAACAGTCCTATGAATTATTGTTACTCTTTTTTTATTGATTCATGAAAAACTACAACAAATAACAAAGTCCTTTATGTACTATGTATAATGATAAATGTAAGTTTTGGGGAGGAAAATAGTTGAGAAACAAGATACCTCAGCGAGCTAAAAGAACTGCCAGCCAGAGACAGGATTTCACAAATGAGCACGGATAAGAAAACTTATTGAAACTAATGGTGCACAAAAGGATTAAGAAAGAATTTAGGGTGTGAAACTCTACGGTACAATCTCCATATTTCAGTGGAAAATGCATTATATGCATTTTTTTTTATGAATGTGACACCGGGACAGGCTAAAAAAAGCTGCCCTCATCAATAAAGTCCCTGACATGAGAAAACATTAGGACAAAGGAAAAGAAAAAGGTAATAGACAAGACAGAGATGAGGTGATGATGCACGAAGGAAAAGGACAGACTGAAAAAATAGTCAAAGAACTGAGGACCTATAGATATGGAGGATTAGGCCCTGAGATAATGATAGATCTGCTTTTTGAAGGGAGATCAGTTATAAGAATTGGGAAAGACAGAAGGAGGAAGAGAGTTCCAGAGTCTGGAGATAGATGGGAAGAAGCAGTCACTGCACGACCAATCTACGAGCTACAAATCTCCACACTGTACCTGTGAGATGAGACTGTTTGGCGAGTGTTATGCGGCCTCGACAGTGGGGGAGGGATGCAACTCGCCAACTCATTAGATCAATGATGGAAGTAGTAGCAACAGAAAAGAGAAAAGGATGATACCTTATGGCGAAAACAAAGAGAATCCAGATTAGAAGTAAGAAAAGGATCTTTAACGAATTTGATTGCCTTAGATTCAACCCTATCAAGGAAATTAGTATAAGAAGAAACACCCCAGATGTGTGACCAGTGTTCTAAGCAGGGATGGATAAGACCTTTATAGATTTTAAGTCATTGTAAAAAGTTATAGTAATGACGAGAATGAAGCAACCCCAAATTTTTTGAAAGCAGATTTAGAAATTTGGATTATGTGATTTCTCCAAGACAGGTCAGAGGCTAAATGGAATCCTAATATGTTGATAGAATGAAGAGGGTAAATTTGGTTAGTTTCAAAGAAAATAGGGCTATCAGGAGGAAAAGAAGATAAAGAGATAACCAGCAACTGTGTCTTGGTGGCATTAAATTTAACTAAACTTTAGGTGCCCCACTCAGATACCCTCTACAAATTGGAGTTGAGAGTATTAGAAAGAGTGATGAAGATGAAGGTTGTGAAGAAAAGGCAGAGGAAAAGTGAAGAGTAGATCGTAGACAAAAGCCTTAAAGAGGAGAGAAGATGGAGACTGTAGAAGATCATTGATGAAGAGAAGGAACAGAGTAGGTGAAAGAACAGAGTCCTGTGGAACACCACTGGTAACAGGGAATGGGCTAGATGTTGCACCATCAAAAACTACAGATATAATGTGGTCAGAAAGAAAGCTGGAATTCAGAGAACAGAGAGAAGGGGTAAAACCATAGGCAAGGACTTTGGCCAACAGAGCCTTGTGTCAAAGTCTGTCAAAAGACTTAGAGATATCAAGGGTGACGACAAAGGATTCCCCATAGTTCCTCAGAGAAGATGACCATGCATGAGTAAAATAGAACAGGAATTCACTAGTGGATCTAAGCTTGCAGAAGCGTACAGTTGATCGGAGATAAGCAAGTTAAATTCAAGAAGTTTCAATAAGTGAGCATAGTACAAAGTTTTGAAAACTTTAGGGAGAGAAGAGGTTAGGGCAATAAGCCAGTAGTTTGAAGGAATAGATCAGTCACCCTTCTTAGGAACAGGTTGTACTAGAGCATGCTTCCAAGATGAAGGATAGATTCTGGTTGAGAGAATGAGGCAGAAATGATGGCAATGCTCAAGAGCCAGTTCATCTGCAAACTCCTTAAGGAACCTTGCAGGTATTCCATTGTGACCAGATGCCTTGTTCGTGTTTACCGAGCAAAGAACCTTATGAATTTTGCATGAGCAAAGTATAAGGGAGGCAACAGGGTTAGAGAGGAGTAAAGATTGAGGGACAGGTGCACTGGAATCATTTACAGAAGAACTGACAGAAAAATGAGAGCCAAAGAGAGTGGTTTTGTCAGTGGGAGAAGAAGCTATAGAGCCATCAGAACGAATGACAGGGGGAAAGTTTGTGTTGCAGAAGTTTTTGGAGAGGTTTTTGACTAATGACTAGAAACATCTGTCAGTGGGAGAGGAGTTAAGGTCATCAACTTTTCTTCTTATAATGGAAGCCTTAGACCTTCGAATCTGAGCGTTACAGTCATTCCTAGCTACAATAAAAGCAGAGTGAGTTATATTAGAAAGTAAGGCCTGTTACAACCAATGTGCCCGATCCCTGGCCTGGATAACCATGGAGCAGGCATGGTCAAATCAAGGATTAGATGTAGAAAAAGTTTTCATATAGAAGGGGATGTATGCCTCCATTCCCAAGGTTATGATCTCGGCAACTTTTAAGGTTACCTGCTCAGGGTTGTGGGACCAAATGCAGTAGTCATCTTAAGGGAAGTCAAAGAGGTATTTGCACAAATCTTCTCGTTGGGTATGCTGAAAGTGCCAAAGGCGGCGCTGAGTAGAGGGGATTGGTGGAGAGGGAGTGAAAATAGAAGAGATTGAGGTTACTGAGTGTCACATTTACCAAGAGGGGAAAGCTCAGAATAAGAGTAGATTTTATTTTAAAGAGTTAGAAGAAAGAAATAGGTCAAGAGTGTTGGCTGCATGTTCGTGTTAATAAGGAACACGAGCGGGATGTTTGGTAATTTGATCCAGATCGTGAGTGATAGAGAAATCGAGGGTCTTACTTTCTCCCACATCAGTGTGAGAAGAATGAAGCCATTCACTGTGGTGTACATTGAAGTCTCCAATATAGAGAACTTTGGCATGTGGGTGATAGGATAGCAAGGATTGATGGCAAGAGGACAGATATTCAAAGCAAAACATAAAGTCAGTATGGTTTGGAGTACAGTAGCAGAAGCAGGAATGTAGTGGTAGTGGAGAGATAGAGTTTTAGCCAGATAATATCAGTCAGGAGACTCAAGGTCCATGAACATTGCAATAGGAGTGTTTGTGTTGCATTAGGCACAGACCCCACTTTTGGAATGATAACGAAAATACTGGTTATATTGAGATATTTTGGAATGGGTCAGTGGAAGATACCTAGACAGCTTGGTTTCAGAGAGAAGGAGGAGGTTAGGGAGGGCAGTACCCAAGTGCTGTTCCACAAGCGAAAGAACAGAGTTCAGGTCACGAATATTAGAATAGTGAAGAATGAAAGAAGCAGTAGATTGCGAGCATAACTTTGAAATTTAAGTGGTTGTTGATATGATGAAGTGTATCTTTTTTCTGAACATATAAGGTTTTTGTTTCTGTGGAAACGAAATATATTTTGTGCATGTAATCTCAAAATGAATTGTCTTGCCTGAAGTAGGATGTGACTTGCACAAATAGTAATGAATTAAGCAAATGAGATATGTCAACCAATAAAAACAGAACAACAGCTGGCCGGCAACCAACAGAACAGAACAGAACACACCACACACAACAAGCGACTCTGAAGTACAACTTCCACACCAGTGAGTTGAAACATTCGCTACATACTGCGAGTACTGCCTCCTGGCCAATCACAAGCCAACCATCTGAGCACAACCAATCAGAGAGCAGATGTGTCTCATCATTCGAATTCAATTTAGAGACGCAATTAAATGAATATTTATACTGGCGCTTTTGGAGTGCCATCTACACTATATTGCTATTAAAACCACAATGGTTAAGGTTCTACAAAGTAAATTAGAAAATAGCATCCATTTTCTGCTATGTGAACGGTGGTTATTAGATGGGATTTGTGTTTACATATTTTCCATTTAACGAAGTTTATAACGTCGTATTGATTTGCTTGTTTATGTAAATAAAGAGGGTAGTGACTGTTGAGGGGATGGAGAGTTGTTAAGATTCTGTTTTACTAAGGAAACTTAAAGTACTGAACTCGGTTAGGAGCTCACAAACAGACAGGACAGATATCTGTACTTGAACACCCCACCCGTATACCACTACTCGGTTAAATGAAACTCGTAATTCAACTTTCTTTCAATTTCAGAAATGTAATGACATTAAAAGAATTGAATTGAAATTTTTTTTATTTAAATTTTATGAAATGCTGCCTCGAATCCCGGAGGTGGTGAGCACGATTTTGTTTCCCAGCACCACAAATGTATGCCAAGACTTTGGCCTCAACTCGACAATTACCTCAGTCACACAAGCAGAGTAGAATAGAGGACACTACAATTGCAGAAACAGAAACGACACACTGTTAATAATGGGAAACTGAAAGCATGAGCAAACATATAATGAGTTTCCAATATTATTCTACTGGATACAAATATTTTGGTTAGTCACAGCTAACCAGAAATATTTATGCTACCATAAGAGCATACAAAACTATTAATTCTTTGCTGGTATTAAAGGAAAACAATTTATTCACAATAAATGAAGAATAAGAAAGACAAATACAGTACTGAATGTATTCCTTAAATTGTGGGCAACTACGAAGGTTACAATGCTTATTATTGATTTGCAATGAATATGGCAAAACACTCTATCTACGATAAAAGGAAGAATCTACGAGATAAATACAGTATTCATTCACTTTTGGTTATCAAAAACTGTTTGCAAAGAAAAAGGGTGGGCAAAACCACCTTTTGAAGTATTTGCAACTTATAACTCAAAACACTTTATCCCCAACATATGAAGAATCAGCAAAATAAATACAGTATGCATTCATTAAATTGTGGTTAACAGGAAATATTTGCAAAGCCAACAGGGTAAAATTACCTTTTAATTATTTGCAGTTTATAGCATAAAACACTTTAGTTAAATGAGTAATTATTAGCAATTTATATAGCAAATAGCTTTATTCACGAGTTTTTGACGTAAAACACTTTATATATGATGATAAAACGGGGTGAAATGAAATTAGAATTTGTTAAGAGAAGGGATAGATTTTTACGGGCTCATAACCAATCTTCAGAGGATGAGATTTTCGTTTGTCGCATTCAATGAAAGAAACTTCTTAGCAATGTATATCAGCTGTAATTTCCAGGTTAAGGAATTAACTTTGGCAAGTGAGATGCCAGATAGAAAATCTACAAAAGTTTGTTTGTATGGGAATGGAATCTGAGAAAAAATTCGTAGGATTTGGCCAGTAACACATGCAACTAATTCTCAAAAAACCAATTTGCTTGATCCACGAGCTTTACCATACACTATCCCTCATTTTGTTTATGCCAGATGAATTTCTGTGAAGATGCCACGAAAATAAGGTTTGAAAAAAGCTTGACTGCTGAGGTGAGATGCTGCCTCTGGGAAGTTTGGCCAACAAATGAGGATGCTTCAAAGTCCCTCCTGGTGACGTTATCTGTAAGATATATTTCTAGAGCAGTAACTGGCTCTTATTTTATTTTAGGGCTACTTTAGTGGCAGTCCCTGTTAGGCAATTATAGCAGAGATCCTAGGGAGAGACAGTATAACAAGTGGAAGCAAATAAAATAAAACAAGAATAATAATAGAAAATTAGGTTACTGGTAAACAATCTCTAGAACATTCTTTGTGTTGTAGGAGACGGAATTTAAGTATTCAAATAATAAAGAAACTACTGAAATATATCTAGACAGGCTAATGACATAACAGCAAAGTCAAATTTATAGCAAAATTATCAGCAAGAACAATTTTGTATAATATTTTTTTAGCAAGAGCTATTTTATCATAAGAAACTTATTATGAAAACGTATCTGATAGGCTCACTGAAAAGAGGGAACGGTAGGAGCAGCCTTTATATTAGGATTATGCTTTTTACACGTACAAGAATATTAAATAAGTCATATTTAAAATTATCTATAAGCTACGATATAAATTGCAAATAATCATAATCTGCAAAAGTCAAGAAGTGGAAATTATTTTTAGTTAGAAAAATGACAGTTAGTTACTAAATTAACTAATAAGGCATCTAACAGCCTCTGGTGACGTTGAGCGAAACACTTTGTCACAAAGGCCCTTTCTAGAGAATATTGATTTAGCAAAGTTCTGCTACAGAAGGCGAAAAGAACAAATGAACAATAAGAATGGGATTCACCACTGGAACATATCATACTATTAGGAAAAGTGAACAATTCTTATAAACAAAACATTAAATGACATGCAAAACATAAAAGAAATGTGATCAAATTCAAATTTAAAGAAAATTAAAATCACAATTAGATATCAGTGATTATCAATAACAAACTTTTTTTATTTCCATTTCATTATACAATGGGTATTCGTCAGCCGGGACAAGCCCCAACCCCCCACTGTGGTGTCCAACCACAGCAGTTCCTGCCAGTAAACAGCTTAAACTCTCGGTCTTGGACGGGAACCGATCATTCGACCTCGTGAATGCGAAGCCAGCGCGTTACCACTTTACTAGCCAGCAGTAATAAGGCAATAAAATAATATGCAAAAATTATACATTATATGCATATGGAAAATTTGAACCAAGTCATCATTAACATTGGTGACTGGATTTAAAACAGTTTCAGCTATTCAACACTAAACTAAAAAGTTTCCGCCATGTTCTGACTTTCAGAGTCTCACAAAGGGAAATATAAAACTACGATCAGAGAAATATTCTTCATCTTCGTCTTCCATTAGGAATAACGTTTGTATGCTAAAATAAACAAGTACAGTACAGTATTAAAGACATAAAAATTAAACATAAAAAATAAACAACATATCGACCGTCGACTTAGTAGATCAGCAAGGTCATTGTCCTTGCCATGAACATGTTGGGCAGTGAATTTGAAAAGATTCAGGTAAAGAGCCCATCTTTTCAGGCGAGGATTTAGCTTGTCTGCAGTTTGAAAATATAGGAGAGGACGGAGGTCGGTTCTCAGTGTAAAATGTTGGCCATACAGATGGACTTCAAATTTCTTTATGGCCCAATATGCAGCTAGAGCTTCCTTCTCCACGGTGGAGTAATTTTGTTCTGTAGCGTTAAGCCTGCGGCTTGCATATCACACTGGAGCTACTTCTGCTGAGTTGTCTGATTGAGCTTGCAAGGTCATGGCACCCAGGCCTTCGTCTGAGGCGTCGGTCTACAAGATAAGTGGAAAATCAGGGTTTACCAGTTGTAATACTGGCTCACCCGCCAATGCTTCTCGGAGCTTGAAAAATGTTTTCTCCGCTTCGTCTGTCCATTGGACAGAGGAGGTTTTACCTTGCTTTGAGGAGGTTATTGGCTGCAAAGGGGCAGCGATAGTATTAAAGTGTGGAATGAACTGTTGGTAGTAGTCGACACTACCCAGGAATGACCTCAGTTGAGTGACAGTAGCAGGTTTCTCTATATCCTTAATAGCTTGTACTCTGTCATGTAAAGGGGACATAACTCCTTCTCCGACCACGTGGCCAAGATACTGCAATTGTGAGAAACCAATCTCACATTTGGAAGGCATTAAATGAAGTCCATGCTGGTTCAGATGAGTGAGAATTCTGCAAAGAGTCTGGAGGTGCAATGACCAATCCTGAGAATGCACCAGGATGTCTTCTATAAAGCATGAAACATTGCCGAGATCCTGTAGTACTATCGTCATGAGTCTGCTGAATCAGTCAGGGGCATTTACCATACCAAAAGGTATGACCCTGAACTGGTATACACCATATCTTGTGGAAAAAGCTGTTAGAGGCTTGGTAGTCTCGCTCAGCGGGACTTGCCAAAATCCACTGGCCAGATCCAACTTGGACAGGTAACGGGCTCAGGAGAGCAACGAGAAAATATGCTTGGCATCAACAATGGGCTCTCCATCAAAGATGGTATGCGAGTTAAGCTTACGACAGTCAAGGCAGAACCTGAGACTGCCATATCACTTATGCACTGCCAGTAATGGCAAACACCAAGGCAAAATGCTCTTTTCAACTATTCCGAGGTGGACCCAAGTGTCAAGATCTTATTTCAGCCATGCGGACAGCTGGTGGGGAAGGCCATAGGAATGCCGAAATGGCTCTGGGTCAGTCAATCTAACATGATGCTCAATGGTAGCGGTAATGCCTGTGAGGTCATTGAAGACGTTTTCGCAGTCCTCTAATAGTTTGTTCAGCTGTTGCAGTTGACTCGGTTTCAGTCTGGAGTTAATAATGCAATTACTCACACTTTCCTTTCGGTGTGGGAATGGCAGGATCCTTACCATCATCAAAAGCTAAGCTTATGTCTTCAATTTCAAGGGCGGTGGCTGCGGCCAGAGGGGCTTCTTCCGAAAACTCCACTCCCGTAAGTCTGTCTCCACTGCAAGGGCGGAGTATTCCAATATAGGAGGTAAGGGGTGGCTATAATGGAGCACCTGTGTTGCTGCAGCCTCGGAGGTTCTGTTGATGCTGAGGGAATCTATAGAGGTTGCTGAGAGTGCCAGTGCAGGATCCCTGTGGGCCTCCAGGTCCTCACAATACAGCTTCAGCTATTTAATGTGGTATATCCTGTTATTGCCATCAACATTTAGCACATAATTGTCAGGGGTCACCCGGTGTACCACAGTGTATGATCCCTTCCAGTGTAGCATTTGCTTGCGAGTATCTGTTGGAAGAAGTAACAGAGCTCGATCTCCAGGTGTCAGGGCACGACACTGGGTACGCTTGTCAAATAGAAGCTTGGCAGTCTGCTGGTGACACTTAATGGCTAATTGTGCAGCTTTCCAAGCCTTTTTGAGATGGGACAAAAACTTCAAAATATACTCATGGATGTCCGTATCGTCATCTTCGATGGTAGGGAATCCCAATATTCTGCCAAGAATTCCACTGGGCCTCTGACCTTATGACCATGAATCAGCTCAAAAGGCGAGTATCCAGGAGTGCCGTGGGGCATGTATCTGAAGGAGAAAAGTACAGCAGGGACGTACTTGTCCCACTGCCTAGGTATATCTATCGCTAGCTTGTGCAAACATCGCTTCAATGTTCCGTTATAGTGTTCGCATGCTCCATTTGATAGGGCATGAAAGACGCTCGTACAAATGTGGTTCATTTCTAAAAGGTTACAGAAAGCCTCAAGTGCCTACTTGCAAACTGACTTCCATTGTCAGAAGTGAACTGCTCAGGAAAATCAACCCTGGAGCAGATTTCAAATAGGGCATGAGCGACGGCTTCAGTCATGATAGAAGACAGTGGCACTGCATCTGGGTACCTTGTTGCTAGGTCAACGTATACCAGGAGGAACTGTTTCCCCATGGACGAAGCTGGATTAATAGGACCTAATATGTTAATAGCGACCTTGGAAAATGGCTCCGTTGAGAGCTTAGTTATCCCCAGGGGAACTTTCGGTACTGGTGCCGTAGAGGTGGATTAACAGACAGGGCTGGAGCCCACATATCTGTCTACCTCGGCGTACATGTTTGGCCATGCAAAAGCCTTCTGAAGGACGTGCCAAGTTTTTGCTTTGACTCTGTGTCCACTTTGAGGTAAATGGTGTGTCACATATATAGCCTGGCGGCGCAACGAAGCGGGCACCACCGACTGTTTAAAGGTGTGGCCATCTTTAGTCACATGCCTACAAAGTACTCCATCTTCAAGGGCGTAAGTGATCTGGCCGCCTCCTCTCACCATGAAGGTTCTTCCCATGGTGGCCTGTTGCATCCAGCGTTTGAGGCTGGGTCAGTCTTGCTGCAATTTGGCAAAGTCTGGACGGGACTTCAATGGCTCGAGAGGTGCATCATCTGGTAAAGGAGGGGGAAACACTCCTCATTCCACATTACGTGTACTAACTGCGGCAGACTCAACGGAGTCAGTCGGAGAATCGTCCAAATTCTTGGCATCGAGGCCAGGAGTTGCTGCTGAAATGGCCTCATATGACTTCGCCCGAGGAAAGTTATAATGAGAAATGTCTTTATGGTAGAGGTCGGCCTAGAAAATAGGAACTAGGTTCAGTGCATGACCCAGCAAGCCAGGGTACATAAGCCCAATCATTGCCACAGTTGGGGCTTTTCCCGTGTAGTATTTGCAATCCAAGTCAATGACACAGCATCGTCGTATTTGGGGTGTTCCTTCAGCAACCGCACACGAATGCCTTTGCCCGTAAAATTTTCATCCCTGACGAATCCATCGTCAACAAATATGTCATTGGCCCCAGTGTCGATGGTTATCTCAGCTTCCACACCATTTATGGTTTCTAGGCATTTTTTGATCATTTCCAGATCATCATGTTCGATGAATTCCACATTGGCAGGTTTATGCAGTGGTTCCTCGGCGTTTTCCTCAGCGGCCCTTTCTGGCCTTATTTCTACAGCATGGGCAAAGTGTGTGGCTGGACGGCTATGTGGGCCGCCACTGTGTGAAGGAGCGTGGTGATTCTTAGAGTTTAGCTAAAAACCCTGGGAAGGTGGAGGAGAGTAATGGCCCTTGTGCTTCCCGTTCCTGTAATCTCCATTTTCGGATGAAGGCCCACTGTCTGGAATTCCCGCTCGAAGCCAAGCAAGCGCAAGCTCATATTCACGTCGTGTTTGTGCCAGTGCATGGTCGTAATTGCGTTGGGCTTGTGCCTGTGCCTGGTCATAATCGCGTTGGGCTTGTGCCTCGTCATGGGCTTTCTTCTCCAGCTCAGTTCGGTGTTCAACCATCTTCTCATGAGCCCATTCGAGGAGCTTCTGTCCTGGGGAAAGACCGTATCTCTCACCCCTAGCAATCATTATGTCCAGGTAATGCTCCTCATCGAATATTTCGATAGTTTCCATGTTTGTTTCCTGTGACTGCCTGGTTTCCATGGTGGTTTCCTAAACAGTCAATAACGAAGTGACAAAAAAAAACCACTAACAAATTTCTACAAGAGTAGAAAAAAAATGAAAGAACCACACAACACCTTGGAGGGAAAAAATTCAACACCACAGTTCAAACTTAAACATAAATGTGATCTCAAAATCACACCATAAAAGTGACTTAAAATACAATCAAGTGCAACAGCAGCAAAATGTTGCAAAACAGTGCATGAAACACTGGTAATACAGGATGGCAGTCATACTTGCTTAACAGCAATTTGCGGCAGTACCTGCGGTTATGGTGCAAATGAAAGGAATGAGCAACACAATCATGTGCAACAGCAGCATAATGCTGCAAAACAGTGCATGAAACACTGGCAATACTGGATGGCAGTCATGCCTGCTTAACAGCAATATGCGGCAGTACCTGCGTCTATGGTGCAAATGAAAGGAATGAGCAACACAATCAAGTGGAACAGCACCAAAATGTTGCAAAACAGTGCATGAAACACTGGTAATACAGGATGGCAGTCTTGCCTGCTTAACAGCAATATGCGGCAGTACCTGCGGTTATGGTGCAGTTGAAAGGAATGAACAACAACCAATTTTACTGACTAGCACCCAGTGCCAGAGAATACAAATAAGTATAGTATAGCAGTCATGCCTGCGTATGAGCGCGTATATGGCAGTACCCACAAATAAAATGTCGTAAGTAAATACACCAAAGATATGCTAACGGCTTACAAGGCAGCCAGATTACACATGTCTACTAGTAATGAGAAAATTTATTTTTGAGTGACAACTCAGAAACAAGAAGGGCTTAGCCTAGGCTCAATAAACGACACCAAAGTTTTTCTTCCCAATCTATGAGCAGTCAATGCTTGAATATAAAACACAATTATAAGCAAAATACTTAATATGCTTACTCCCAATTCCTAAATCCCAAGGAAATATAAATTTTTTTTAACAAGTATCACCATTTAACGGATATATAAAACACGAATGCTTTAAAACTCAATCTTATCACGCAAATAAATGAAATTTTAAATAACACGTCTTCTCGTCATGCAAAATTTCTTAAGTCTGTTACCACACAATCTCATGCAGATTTCCTGATATTTTGTTTACCACAAGGAAAACAAGATAATATTAGTTACCATAAATAATTTTGAAAATAAAAAAAAAATTCTGATCCGCAACATCTTTAGCAATAAAATTTTTGTGAGCAGCCTAAGATTCATTCATTTCAATAATCGAGCCAATGGTAATCGGGTTTCATGTGCAATGTTAAAAAGCAAAATAACAATAAATTTTTCAAAATCAGTCTGTCTGTTCGGGTCCCTGTTCAGGCACCAATATTTTGGGTGGATGGAGAGTTGTTAAGATTCTGTTTTACTAAGGAGACTCAGAGTGCTGAACTTGGTTAAGAGCTCACAAACAGACAGGACAGATATTTGTTCTTGAACATCTCACCCGTATACCACTACTCGGTTAAATGAAACACAGAATTCAACTTTCTTTTGATTTGGGAAATGCAATGACATTAAAAGAATCGAATAAATTTTTTTTATTTAAATTTTATGAAATGCTGCCTCGAATCCCGGAGGTGGTGAGCACGATTTCGTTTCCCGGCACTACAGATATATGCCAAGACTCTGGCCTCAACTCGACGATTAAATCTGTCACGCAAGCAGAGTAGAATAGAGGACACTGCAATTGCAGAAACAGAAACGACACACTGTTAATAATGGGAAACTGAAAGCATGAGCACACATAAAATGAGTTTCCAATATTATTCTACTGGATGAAAATATTTTGGTTAATCACAGCTAACCAGAAATATTTATGCTACCATAAGAGCATACAAAACCATTAATTCTTTGCTGGTATTAAAGGGAAGCAATTCATTCACAATAAATGAAGAATAAGAAAGACAAATACAGTACTACATGCATTCCTTAAATTGTGAGCAACCACAAAAGTTGCAATGCTTATTACTGATTTGCAGTTAATATGGTAAAACACTATTTATGATAAAAGGAAGAATCTACGAGATAAATACAGTATTCATTCACTTTTGGTTATCAAGAACTGTTTGCAATGAAAAGGGGTGGGCAAAACCACCTTTTGAAGTATTTGCAACTTATAACTCAAAACACTTTATCCCCAACATATGAAGAATCAGCAAGATAAATACAGTATGCATTCATTTAATTGGGGTTAACAGGAAATATTTGCAAAGCCAACAGGGTAATTTTACCTTTTATTTGCAGTTTTTAGCATAAAACACTTTAGTAAAATGATTAATTATTTGCAATTTATATAGCAAATAGCTATATTCACGAGTTTTTGACGAAAGACACTTTATTTACGATGATAGAAAGGGGTAGAAATTAGAATTTGTTAGGAGAAGGGATAGATTTTTACGGGCTCATAACCAATCTTCAGAGGATTAGATTTTCGTTTATCACATTCAGTGAAAGAAACTTCTTAGCAATGTATATCAGCTGTAATTTCCAGGTTAAGGAGTTAACTTTGGCAAGTGTGATTCCAGTTAGATAATCAACAAAAATTCGTTTGTATGGGAATGGAATCTGAGAAAAAATTTGTAGGATTTGGCCAGTAACGAATGTAACTAATTCTCGAAAATAAACCAATTTGCTTGACCCACGAGTTTTACCATACACTATCCCTCACTTTGTTTTTGCCAGATGAATTTCTGTGAAGATGCCAAGTAAATAAGGTTTGAAATAAGCTTGACTGGTGAGGTGAGATGCTGCCTCTGGGATGTTTGGCCGCCTAATGAGGACTCTTCAATGTCCCTCCTGGTGACGTCATCTGTAGGATATATTTCTAGAGCAGTAACTGGCTCTTATTTTATTTTAGGGCTACTTTAGTGGCAGTCCCTGTTAGGCAATTATAGCAAAGATGCAAGGGAGAGACAGTATAACAAGTGGAAGCAAATAAAATAAAACGAGAATAATAATGGAATATTAGGTTACTGGTAAACAAACTCTAGAACGTTCTTTACGTTGTAGGAGATGGAATTTATGTATTCAAATAATAAAGAAACTACTGAAATATATCTAGACAGGCTATTGACATAACAGCAAAGTCAAATTTATAACAAAATTATCAGCAAGAACAATATTGTATAATAATTTTTAAGCAAGAGCTATTTTATCATAAGAAAATTATAAAGAAAACGTATCTGATAGGCTCACTGAAAAGGGGGAACGGTAGGAGCAGCCTTTATATCGGAATTATGCTTTCTACACGTACAAGAATATTAAATAAGGTATATTTAAAATTAGCTATAAGCTAAGATATAAATTGCAAATAATCATAATCTGCAAAATTCAAGAAGTGGGCATTATATTTAGTTATGAAAATGACAGTTAAGTTACTAAATTAACCAATAAGGCATCTAACAGCCTATGGTTACTTTGAGCGAAACACTCTGTCACAGTGACCCATTTGCTACTATACGCACAGATTCGTTTCATTACACTTGCCTATTGTGGTTGTTAAGTGAACAGTGTCGCTTAGTTAATAAATGGTGTATTTTACACTTTGAGGATTGACATCATAATTCATGAAAATAATTAATTGCATGTTATTGTCTTAAAATTCTTGGAATATTGTCTTATGATACTCCTTACAGAGTGAATGTTTATTGTATTGTGGATGTATAACAAAGATCGTGGTTTCTTTGATGACATAATTATCTCAACTATTTGTTTGTTGTTCTCTTATATTTTATTTGCTTTCTCAATATGTCGGTTAAACCTGAGACATTACAACGTCTTCATGTATTGAATCAACAAGATTGTGTTCAGTGTCAAACAGAACTTGCCAAAGATGATGAGACACATGTTGTTGTTTATTTAGAAAGATGTCATCAAATGCTGACAGAAAGCCTTGGAAGATATGATGGGAAATATGAAGAATAGTTCTAGGATAAGCCCATAAAAGGGATTTTGAACAGGAAGATATAGAACATGACAATCTAGCTAAGACAATAAATGAGACAGGATTGTACGAGATTTAATGAGGAAATTGGTAAAATTACCAACACCCTCTTCCACTTATTCATCACTTTTTTAATTTAAGCAGGAAGTAAAAGCCATTACTCGAAGTTTGATATATTAAAGAGACATATAAGGACTCTGAATTATCAGATTATGTAGAGAACTGGATTAACATGAAAATTAATATAAAATAGCCTACATTTGATGTACTCATTTGGGGCATTATGCAAATGAATGTTACACCAATTAAACTGTAGCAAGTGGTCTGAGCTCCTATCTTTTGTCTGTGTAACAGCACCTGTGTACTTTCCTCCCTGACCTCCTCCTCCTATCTGATCCCCAGCTGTCTATTCATGCTTCCACTGACCCATTTCAAATCTCTCACTATAACCTGTATACTCGCTTTCGTTCCAAACGTGGGGTCTGTGCCTACGGTAACACTAACACTCCTATTGCAAGGCTTATGGACCTTGAATCTCCTGACTTTGATGTTCTCTGGCTAAAAATCTATCTCTCCACTACCCCTATATTCCTTTGCTTTTTTTTTTTTTTTAAAGAGTGTGACACCAGGAAAGGCAGAGACTGCCCTCATCAATAAAAGTCCTGGCATGAGAAAATGCCAAGATGAAGGAAAAGAAAAAGGCTAAGGGCAATGCAGAGATGAGGTAATGTCACAGAAAGGAAAATGATAGACAGAAAAAAACAGTCAAAGTACAGAGGACCCAGAGATATGGAGGACTGGGCTCTGACATGACGATAGATCTGCTTTTTGAAGGATGAAAGGTCATATGAATTAAGAAAGACAGAAGGAGGAAGAGAGTTCCAGAATCTGGAAGTAGATGGGAAGAAGCAGTTGCTGCACCGACCAATCCGCGAGCTACAAATCTCCACACAGTACCTGTGAGATGAGGCTGCTTGGCGAGTGTTATGCAGCCTCGGCAGTGGAGGAGGAATGCAACTCTCCAACTCATCAGAACAGCAATAGAAGTACTAGCGATAGAAAAGCGAAAGGGAACATACCTTACTGCGAAGAGAGAGAGAATCAAGGATAGAAGTAAGAGAGCGATCATTAATGAGTCTGACTGCCTTAGATTCAACCCTATCAAGAAGATAAGTAAAGGAAGAAGCACCCCAGATGTGTGAGCAGTATTCCAAGCAGGGACGGATAAGACCTTTGTAAATTTTAAGTAACTGCACTGAGGAAAAGTAATGACAAAAACTAAACAAAACCCCCAATTTTTGGGATGAAGATTTATAAATTTGGATTATGTGATTCCTCCAAGACAAGTTAGTGGCTATATGGATTCCTAATATGTTGATAAAGTTAAGAGGGTAAATTTTATTAGTTTTGAAGACAATAGGGTTATCAGGAGGTGAAGAAGATTAAGAGATAGCCAGAAACTGTGTCTTGGAGGCATTGAATTTAACTAAATTTTGAGTGCCCCATTCAGATACTCTCTGCAAATCGGAAAGTAGAAGAAAGAGTAATACGAGATTGATTATGAGAAACAGATGAAGGTTGTGAAGAAAAGGCAGAGGAAAAGTGAAGGGTAGAATCATCAGCAAAGGCATGAAAAAGAGAGGAAGATGGGGATTGTAGAAGATCATTGATGAAGAGAAGAAAGAGAGTAGGTGAAAGAACAGAGCCCTGTGGAACACTACTGGTAACAGAGAAAGGGCCAGATGTCACGCCATCAACAACTACAGATATAGAATGGTCAGTAAGAAAACTGGAAATCAGAGAACAGAAAGAAGGGGTAAAGTCATAGGCAGGGAGTTTGGCCAACAGAGCCTTGTGCCAGACTCTGTCAAAAGCCTTAGAGATATCAAGGGCGACAACAAAGGATTTCCCATAGTTCCCCAGAAAAGATGACCATACATGGCTTAGATAGGACAGGAGATCACCAGTGGATCTTGCCTTGCGGAAGCCGTACTGGTGATCGGAGATAAGTGAGTTAGATTCAATTTCAAGACGTGAGCATTGAGCAAAGTTTCAAAAACTTTAGCAATAGAGGAGGATAGGGCAATAGGTCAGGAGTTAGAAGGAATAGAGCGGTCACCCTTCTTAGGAACAGGTTGAACTAGAGCATGCTTCCAAGATGAAGGATAGATACTGGTTGACAGAATGAGGTAAAAAAGACGCCAAAGCATGGGAGCCAGTTCATCTGCAAACTCCTTAAGGAACCTTGCAGGGATACCATTGGGACCAGATGCCTTGTTCGTCTTTAGTGAGAGAAGAACCTTACGAACTTTGTGTGAAGAAAGGATAAGGGAGGGCATAGGGTTAGAGAGGGGAAAAGACTGAGGAACAGGTGCGCTGGAATCATTGATAGAAGAGTTGACAGAAAAATGAGAGCCAAAGAGAGTGGCTTTGTCAGTGGGAGAGAAAGCTAAAGAACCATCAGAACGCTTGAGTTACAGAAGTATTTGGAGAGGTTTTTGGCTAAGGACCAGAAGCATTTGTCAGTGGGAGAGGAGTTAAGGTCATCAACTTTCCTTCTTATAAAGGAAGCCTTAGACCTTCGAATCTGAGCAGTACAGTGATTCTTATCTATAATAAAAGCAGAGCGAATTATATGGGAAGGAGATGCTAGGTAAGATCGGTGAGCCTGATTCCTAGTTTGGATAGCCATGGAGCAGGCACGGTCAAACCAAGGTTTAGGGGGAGAGAAAGTTTTTGTAGAAAAGGGGATGTATGCCTCCATTCCCGCGGTCATGATCTCGGCAACCTTTAGAGCTACCTGATCAGGGTTGCGGGACTGAAAGCAGTGGTCATCCCATGGGAAGTCAAAGAGAAAGTTACGCAAATTTTCATGTTGGGTACTCCCGAAGTGCCAAAGGCGGAGCTGAGCAGGAGGGATTGGTGGTGGGGGAGCGAAAATGGAAGAGACTGAAATCATAGCGTGGTCATATTTACCAAGAGGGGAAAGCACAGAATAAGAGTAGTTTGAAGGGTTAGAAGTAAAAAATAGGTCAAGAGTGTTTGCAGCATGTTCGTGACGATCAGGAACGCGAGTAGGATGTTTGATAATTTGCTCCAGATCATGAGTAATAGAGAAAGCAAGGGCCTCGCTTCCTCCCACATCAGTGTGAGAAGAATGAAGCCACTCTCTGTGGTGTACATTCTGATACTGCTCACCAAACTCCACCGAGTTTGTGTCATTGTTTGAATATCTGTCCTCGCGTCATGAGTCCTTACCATCTTCTCACTCACATGCCGAAGTTCTCTACATTTGAGACTTCAACGTACACCACAATGAGTGGCTTAATTCTTCTCACACTGATGTGGGAGGAAGTGAAGCCCTTGCTTTTTCTATTACTCATGATCTGGAGCAAATTATCAAACATCCTACTCATGTTCCTGATCGACACAAACATTGTGCCAAACTCTCTTGATCTATTTTTCACATCTAACCCTTCAAACTACAGTTATTGCATGCTTTCCCATCTTTTTAAACTGACCACACTGTGATCTAAATCTCTTCCAAGTTCGCTTCCTTTCCACCAATCCTTCCTACTCAGTGCTGCCTTTGTCACTTTTAACGTACCCAGTATGAAAACTTGCCTAGCTTCCTCTTTGACTTCCCATGAGCTAACTACTGCTTTCGGTCCCGCAACCCTAATCAGGTAGCCCTAAAAGTTGCCAAGATCATGACCTCGAGAATTGAGGCGCACATCTCCTCCTCTACGAAAACTTCCTCACCCCCAAAACATTGGTTTGACCATGCCTGCTCCATGGCTATCCAGGCCAGAAATCAGGCACGCCAATCTTACCAAGCCTCACCTTCCGATTTGAATTGCTCTGCTTTTATTGTAGCTAGGAATTGCTGTACTGCTCAGATTCGAAGGTCTAAGGATTCCTTTATAAGAAGGAAAGTTGATGACCTTAACTCCTCTACCTCTGACAAATGCTTCTGATCCTTAGCCAAAATCCTCTCCAAAAACTTCTTCAGCTCAAGTTTTCCCTTTCTTATTCGTTCTGATGGTTCTATTGCTTCCTCTCCAGCTGACAAAGCCAGTCTCTTTGACTCTCATTTTTCTGCCAACTCTTCTATAAACCTATTTCCTCCCTTATCCTATCTACACATAAAGTTCATAAGGTTCTTTTGCTAGTTAAAGACGAAACAAGACATCTGGTCCCGATGGGATCCTGCAAGGTTCCTAAAGGAGTTTGCAAATGAACTTATCTCCTATCACTGGTACAGCTTCTGCAGGGCAAGATCTACTGGTGGCCTCCTGTCCTATCTTACTCATGTATGGTCATCTTTTCTGAGGAACTATGGGGAATCCTTTGTCTTTGCCCTTGATATCTCAAAGGCTTTTGATAGAGTCAGGCACAAGGCTCTGTTGGCTAAGCTCCCGGCAACTGGCTTTACCCTTTTTCTCTGTTCTCTGATTTTCAGTTTTCTTTCTGACCGTTTTATATGTGTAATTGTTAATGGTGCAATATCTAGCTCATTCTCTGTTACTAGTGGTGTTCCAAAGGACTCTGTTCTTTCATCGACTCTGTTCTTTCTCTTCATCAATGATCTTATACAATTCCTATCTTCCTCTCTTCTTCATGCCTTTGTTGACGATTCTACCATTCACTTTTCTTTACAACATTTATCTGCTACTCATAATCAGACTTGTATCACTCTTTCTTCTACTCTGAACTCCAATATCCAGAGGGTATCTGAGTGGGGCACTCCATATTTAGTCAAATTCAATGCTTCAAACACACAGTTTCTGGCTATCTCTTTATCTTCTTAATTCTATCAACATATTAGGAAGTCATATAGCCCCTAACTTGTCTTGGACTATCACATAATCCAAATTTCTAAATCTTCATCTGTTTCCTTTTCGTCATTATTTTTCCTCTTTACAGTTACTTAAAATCTATAAAGGTCTTATATATCCTTGCCTAGAATACTGCTCACACAGCTGAGGTGCTTCTTCCTATACTTATCTCCTTGATAGGGTTGAATCTAAGGCAGTCAGACTGATTAATGATCCATCTCTTACTTTTAATCTGGAGTCTCTCTCTCCTCACAGTAAGGTATCATCCTTTTCTCTTTTCTATCGCTACTACTTCCATAGCTGCTCTGATGAGTTGGCAATTTGCATCCTTTCCCCACCGACGAAGCCGCATAACACTCACCAAGAGACCTCATCTCACAGATAGTTTGTGGAGATTTGTGGCTCGCGGATTGGTAGGTGAAGAGACTGCTTCTTCCCACCTACCTCAAGATTCTGGAACTCTCTTCCTCCCTCTTTCTTTCCTAATTCTTTTAACCTATCTTCCTTCAATAAATGGATCTATCGTCACCTCAGGGCCTAGTCCTCCATATCTCTAGGTCCTCTGTACATTAACTGTTTTTTCTGTCTGTCATTTTCCTTTGTGTAATATTACCTCATTTCTAAAAATTTCCTTAACCTTTCCTTTTCCTTTGTATTGGTGTTTTCTCGTGCCCAGGCCTTTATTGATGAGGGCAGTTGTTGCCTGTCCAAGTGTCCCATTCATGAAAAGGAAAAAGATCATCATGCAGCCTTGTGTTACAAACAAGAATCAAAGCTTCCTAATGGTTTTGAAGACCCTACATTTCTGAATGAATAGTAAGGAATAATCCAAACTTAATAGACGAGTGAAGCTATGAACAAGAACATTCTGACTCAGAAATGAGCAAAACATGTTGGTGTGATGACAATGAATGCAGTTCAAAGGCAAATGATGATGCCAAGTTTACACTTATTTGCTTTGCTTACTGTCAGTGGAATAATAAGTAGTTCAGAGGGAAGTCTTCACGTAAACACTATGTTTTTCTTTGAAATAGGTTCCCAGTGTTCCTTTATTTCTAGGGATTATCTGAAAGACTTAAATTAAGTTCAAGATGATGTGGAGGATTTCCTATGTGTTATTAACTTTCGATCTCATAACTCCCTAGATTCGGAAATCCTGACACGGCTTCGGTAGAGGCCTAGAAACAATCTCGAAATTAAATCCTCTACTAATATAAATATGGTTAATATTACATGCACGAGCATATATGCAAATATTTTATAAGGGAATTTGTGAACTGTAAATATGGGAATGATCAAATATGCTCTCCTCCCCTTAGATTAATACTTCCTCATTGAGAATAAATATTATCCAACTTACATTCTACCTACGAGTGTTCTACTAAAATGAGCTCATTCTGTCATCACACGTAATTATAAACATTGTTAAAAATAAGTTAAATCTGTACTCATCTATCCAGAAAACCCAGATGTCATCAGCAATCATGGGACTCGAAATCAAGCATAAATGTCTTCTGGTCCACGTATCTCTAACATATTCTTCGACTTGAGGGTCTTTTAGCATCTCATGAAAGAAACTACTTACTCATCATTATGCGTATATGCACTGTCAATGATTACGGTAGCATATGTATTTCACAAATCTCACCTACGACCGAATTCACACATCATTAACATGAATGTCTCGTAGCATCAAAGGAAAACAACTAAATACTCATTATTATACATATATGCACCCTCAATGATCACGGCAGAAAATTTATTTCATAAATCTCAACTACCACCCATTTCACACATCGTAAAAATGAGTGTCTCGTAGCATCTTACGAGAACAACTAATTACTTATAATTATATGTGTATGCACCCTCAATAATTACTGTAACAAATTCATATCATAAATCTCAACTTCGACCGATTTTGCACATCGTAAACATGAGTATTTCATAGCATCTCATGAGAACAACCAACTTTTGTAAGTCTACAAATCTCCCCTCCTCAGTTCGTGGACACAATTACATATAACGGTTCCTTGTTTATACAGGCGAGGGAATAGGTATTATTTCAAATGGGTGACAGGCTTGTAGTTAAACCTTTGGTGTCTCAGATTTCTCTTTCTTTCTACAGCTAGTGCAAAGAATGAACTACACTTTATACATATGAATATACGCATAAATTTGATGTAAATCAGGGGTGTGCAACCTGCGGCCCTCAAAGGTTTTCATTGCGGCCCTTTCTCCTAAATATAAATAAGCTATAGTGCGGCCCTCAGAGAGAGAGAGAGAGAGAGAGAGAGAGAGAGAGAGAGAGAGAGAGAGAGAGAGAGAGAGAGAGAGAGAGAGAGAGAGAGAGAGCCTCGAACTGAATATTCCAACAACTTTTTCTCAATCTCCTCTCTCTCTCTCTCTCTCTCTCTCTCTCTCTCTCTCTCTCTCTCTCTCTCTCTCTCTCTCTCTCCTCTCTCTCTCTCTCTCTCTCTCTCTCTCTCTCTCTCTCTCTCTCTCTCTCTCTCTCTTGTGTTTTCATCAACAACCCTTCCTCAATAACCGATGGTACGAGGGGTCATCTTTATCAGTAACCCCTTTTAAGATCATTGTAAACACCAAAACGATCATTATTTTTAAGGTTGGATGTTTACACTTTTTACACTCTCTGCTATGCTTTGCAGTACAGCCGTACAGGAATTAATATAGTTCTCAGTTTATCTCAGACTCAAGTGGTGAAATCAGTGTGCTTCATTTGTTGTGGTTGATTTGTGATTACCGGTATTTTATGTCTAACTCTAAGTTGTTTATGTCGCAGTTTTGTGATTGGCTTTAGAAAACTTGCAAGCAAAACATTTTGAGAATTATATATTTCTGCTGAAATTTGTTACTAATTATATTGCAATCTATCACATTATACTTAATTAAAGCCTTTAATTAAGAAAAATTTAATAGATTGCAATATAATTAATACCACATTTTCAGCAGAAATATATAATTCTCAAAATGTTTTGCTTGCAAGTTTTCTAAAGCCAATCACAAAACTGCAACATAAACAACTTAATTAGAGTTAGTCTTTAATTTAAAGTTAACTTTTTCCTATTATATATTTTGCTCAGCAGGAGAGATCTTATTGCACTAATAATGGCTTCTACGAGTAAAATACGCAAGATTTCAGATGAAAACCGGAGTTTTGAAGAGAAATGGACTGAACAATATTTATGCACACAATCAGGGGGGAAAGCATTGTGCCTTGTGTGCCTTGAAACCATTTCTGTTTTAAAAAGAATATAACATCAAAAGACACTACATCACAAAGAACAAAGAATATGAAAATATGACAGGTGAAGCACGCAAAGAAAAAATATAATTCCTGCAGAAATCTCTGAAAGGACAACAGTCAGTGTTTACAAAGAAACTTAAGGAATATGATGCATCTCTCAAAACAAGCTTTTTGATTAGTCAAATCCTTGCAAAAAGACTCAAGCCCTATTCTGATGGTGAGGTAGTTAAAGAATGTTTGTATGTAGCCTCAGACAATATGTTTCCTGACAAAAAGAAACTAGTTGAAAACATTGATGCAGAGTAGAGTGATGTGAAGTATTTTTGTGAGGTAAGGTGGCTAAGCAAAGCAGGAATGTTGAAGAGAGCATATGACCTTTTGGAAGAAATTGCGCTGCTCTTAGATATGAAAGGTAATGCTATCCCTGGATTGAGAGATAAGGAATGGAGATGTGATTTAGCATTTTTAGTAGATATAACTGATCATCTTAGTGCACTGAATGTTAGACTTCAAGGAAAAGATCAACTAATAAATGAGATGTTCTCACTGATCAAAGGCTTCCAGATAAAATTGCGTCTGTGGGAGTCACAGATCAGAAGCCAAAACCCAGCCCACTTTCCTACTCTGGAAAACCATGACACTAGCAACCTTCAGTATCAGAAGTATGGTGACAAATTGGCAGTCTTACGAGAGGAGTTTTCAGAAAGATTTGGTGACCTCAAGAAACATTCACAAGCCATTGAAGTCTTTGCTTCTTCTTTTTCTGTGGATGTAACAGCAATTCCCGAGGACATACGGATGGAAATAATTGAACTACAGTGCAATGATGAACTAAGAAAGAAGTTTGATGATAGTTCAGTATACCAGTTTTATAAGAAGCATGTATCAGTAACAGTGTATCCAAAACTCTCTGCTCATGCAAGGAAAATGATGTCAGTGTTTGGTAGCACATATGTATGTGAGCAGCTTTTTTCAAAAATGAATCTAGTTAAAAACAAGCATAGGTCTTTACTTACTGATGAACATTTGGAATGTACCCTGCGTGTAGCCACATCATCCATACAGCCTGATATTGATGAGTTGGTGTCCCAAATGCAACATCAACCATCTCACTAGGGTAGCCTTTCATTTGCTCATTAATGATTAGGAAAATGTCTGTGTTTGATAATTCTTATGTTAATGATCCCAGTTAACCAATAATAAGTAATTATTTATATTTGTACATTATAATAATAAGGTACGGTAGCCTTTCATTTGCTCATTTATAGTAAGGAAAATACTTTTGTTTCAGACAATTCTTATTTTTGTGATCCCAATTTAAATAAAATCAGTAACAAACTAATCATCTATCTTTATTAGTATAATCTCACATAATATGTCTTCGATCGTAGTAAATAGCATGAAATAGTAAGGTTATGTGGCCCTCCATACCAACAGAGTCGTGACTAGTGGCCCTTTGGGAAAAAAGGTTGCACACCCCTGATGTAAATGAATAGCTATGCTTATTCTGTCCATAAATATACATACATGTCCACAAGCCACAATAAACGGAACCATTATGCAAATAACACTGTGACAGTGTGTTTCGCTCAAAGTCATCAGAGGCTGAAGTCTTTTCTTACTAAAAAAAATCTCACTCCTTGTATTTTGCAGATTATGATTATTTGCAGTGCATATTTCAGCATAGTGCTAATTTTAAATATATCTTATTTAATATTTTTGTATGTATAGAAAGCATGATCCAATATAAAAATCTCCCTCCTACTTCTGTTTTATGCTCTTTCTTTTTTCTCATGAATGAGGCCATAAACCTAGCGAGTCTGTTAGAAATGTTGTTTAGGCAGTTTTCTTATTATTAAATTGCTTTTGCTGATAAATTTTGTTATATAATAAAAATTGCTCTTGCTGATAATTTCGTTATGAATTTGACCCTGCTGATGAGTCATTAACCTGTTTAGACACAGTTCAGTAGCTTTTTTACTATCTGAATATCTAAAATTCCGTCTCCTGCAAAGCAAAAAACGTTCTAGAGATTGTTCGCCAGTAATCTATTTTGCCCATAAATATTTCTCGTTTCTTTTGTTTGCTTCCACTTGTTTCACCTACAAATACTGTCTTTCCCTTGCATTTCTGCCATAATTGCCTGCCAAGGACTACCACTATAGTAGAAAATCATTGAAGGACATTTTACAGCTCTAAATATACACCCTACAGGCTGGCCAAAGGATGTCGTCACCAAGAGGGACGCATGATCACTCTCATTTGGCGGCCAAACGTCCCAGAGGCAAAATCTCGCCTCAGCAGTCATGCTTACTTCAAACATTTTTATGTGGCGTCTTCACAGGAATTCATCTGGCACAAATAAGGTGAGAGATAGTGTACAGTAAAGCTCATTGGTCAAGCAAATTGGGAATTCAAGAAACTAGTTAAATTCGTTACTGGTCAAATCCTTTACTGGTCAAATCCTAAGAAATTTTTCTCATTTCCATTCTCATACAAAACAAACTTTGTAGATTACCTAACTGGAATCTCACTTGCCAAATTTAATACCTTGACCTGGAAATTACCGCCAATATGCATTGATGAGAAATTTCTTTCATTCGCGGGTGCCAAAGTAAAGTTCCCTCTCTCAGAAGATCAGTCATTACCACTTAAAAATCTATCCCTTCTCCTAATGAATTCTAATGTCATTTCACCCCTTTCTATCATCATAAATGAAGTGTTTTACTTCAATACTCTAAATAAAGTGTTTTTTGCTCTAAATTACAAATGATTAATAAACTAAGGTGTTTTACTCTGTAAACTGCAAATAATTAATAAGTAATTTTGCCCTGTTGGCATTGCAAATGTTTCTTGATAACCACAATTTAATGAATACATACTGTATTTATCTTGCTGATACTTCATTTATTGGGAGTAAAGTATTTTGAGTTATAAGTTGCAAATACTTCACAGTCCAGTTCCAGCTCCAGTAGTGGTTGGACCTCTCCTCTTTCACTCTGCCAGTAGCCAATAGCAGAAGCCGACTCCACCCAGCAGCTAAAGCCGACTCTGCCCAGCAGATTAACTCCCGACAACAGTCTGGTTACAGCTCCAGTAGTGATAGTACCTGCATAAGTATCTCTGTCCTCTTTTCCTCCTCTCTCACGAGAGCCAGAAAAAGAAGCAAAGATTGTTTTTATTTTGTTTTGTGTTCCCGTTTTTTGCTTTAGTGAAAACAAGTGCCTGTGTGTGTGATATACCCCATATAATTTTGCCTGCTCTTCTCTCTCTTTTATAAGAGTCGGGAAGAAAAGGGAAATAGAAAGTGTTCAGGTTTCTAATTTGTTTTTATATCTTTTGTGATAGGTACTTGAAGCCTCTTCCTACCAGTGAAGTGAATTTCGCCTCCTCCACTCCATCCCTGTCTGAGGTGGAAGTTTCTACAAGGAAATATAACCTAAGTATATCTGTTTTCTTTTCTTCCTCTCTCACGAGAGCCAAAGAGAGAAACAGAAAGATTGCCTTGTTTTGTTGTTTTTTTGTGCTTTTGTGTTCTTTTGTTTAATTGAACACACATTATTGCGTTTTAGTGAAAACAAGTGACTGTGTGTGTGATATACCCCAAATAATTTTGCCTGCTCTTCTCTCTCTTTTATAAGAGTTGGGAAGAAAAGGGAAATAGAAAGTGTTCAAGTTTCTAATTTGTCTTTATATCTTTTGTGATAGGTACTTGAAGCCTCTTCCTACCAGTGAAATGAATTTTTGCCTCCTCCACTTCATCCCTGACCTGAGGGGAAAGTTTTCACAAGGAAATATAACCTAAGTATATCTGTTTTCTTTTCTTCCTCTCTCACGAGAGCCAAAGATAGAAACAGAAAGATTGCCTTGTTTTTTTTTTGTGCTTTTGTGTTCTTTTGTTTAATTGAACACACTGTGACAGAGTGTTTCGCTCAATGTCAACAGAGGCTGTTAGATGCCTTATAAATTAAAATAATTCCCTTTAATATAACTGTTATTTTCTAACTAAAAAAATTAATTCCCACTTCTTGACTTTCGCAGATTATGATTATTTGCAATTTGTATTTTTGCTTATAGCTAATTTTAAATAGCTTAGTTACTCTTCCTGTACGTGTAGAAGTATAGCCCCAATATAAAGGCTGCCCCTATTTTTCTGCCTGCTCAGGGCCAAGAAAATTAAGAGAAGAAGAACCAGTAACCTAACTTTTCATTAGTATTCTCGTTTTATTTTATTTGCTTCCACTTGTTGCACCTAAAAATACTGTCTCTCCCTTGCATCTCTGCTATAATTGCCTGCCAGGGACCACCACTAAAATAATCCTTAAAATGAAATCAGAGCCAATTACTGCTCTAGGAATGTCTCCTACAGATGACGTCACGAAGCCCCACGAGGAGACGCTCTCTTTTAGCGCCGAGACTGCCCAGAGGCAACATCTCGCCTGGGTGGTCTAAGTTTATTTAAAATCAAATTACGTGGCATCTTCACAGGAATTCATCTAGCACAACAAGGAATTCATCTGGCACAACAAGGTGAGGGATAGTGTATGGTAAAGCTCGTGGGTCAAGCAAATTGGTTTATTTTCGAGAATTAGTTACATTCGTTACTGGATAAATCTTATGGATTTCTATTCTCAGATTCCATTCCAAGTCACACGAAATTTTGTAGATTACCACACTGGAATCTCACATGCCAAAGTTAATTCCTTAACCTGTAAATTACAGCTGATATATATTGCTGAGAAGTTTCTTTTCACTGAATGTGATAAACGAAAATCTCATCCTCTGAAGACTAAGTTATGAGCCCGTAAAAATCTATCTCTCTTCCTAATAAATTCTAATTTCATTTCACCCCTTTCTATCATCGTAAATAAAGTGTCTTTTACTTCAAAAACTCGTCAGTAAAGCTATTTGCCAAAAAGCCAAATTGCAAATATTCAAAAGGTAATTTTTCCCAGTTGGCTATGCAAATATTTCTTGCTAACCACATTTTAATGAATGCATACCGTATTTATCTTGCTAATTCTTCATATGTTGGGGATAAAGTGTTTTGAGTTATAAGTTGCAAATACCTCAAAAGGTGGTTTTGCACCCCTTTTTTTTATTGCAAAGTTCTTGATAACTAAAAGTGAATGAATACTGTATTTATCTCGTAGATTCTTCCTTTACCCTAAATAGAGTGTTTTACCATATTAATTTCATATCCGGAATAAGCATTGCAACTTTTGTGGTTGCCCACAATTTAAGGAATACATACAGTACTGTATTTGTCTTGCTTATTCTTCATTTATTGTGAATATATTATTTTCTTTAAAACCAGTAAAGAATTAATGTTTTGTATGCTATTATGGTAGCATAAATATTTCTGGTTAGCCGTGAATAACCTATATATATTCATAAATATTTCTGGTTAGCTGTGAATAACCTATATATATTCATAAATATTTCTGGTTAGCTGTGAATAACCTATATATATTCATCCAGTAGAATGACATTGGAAACTCACTATATGTGTGCTTATGCTTTCAGTTTCCCATTATAAACTGTGTCATTTCTGTTTCTGAAATTGCAGTGTCCTGTATTCTACTCTGCCTGTGTGACAGAGGTAATCATCGAGTTGAGGCCAAAGTCTTGGCATACGTCCGTGGTGCCGGGAAACGAACTCATACTCACCTCCTCCGGGATTCGAGGCAGCATTTCATAAAGTTTAATTTGAGAAATTTAATTCAATTCTTTTAATGTCATTGCATTTCCAAAATTAAAAGAAAGTTGAATTCTGAGTTTCATTTAACCGACTTATGGTATTGAAGATAGGGTGTGCAAGCACAAATATCTGTCCTGTCTGTTTGTGAGCTCTTAACCGAGCTCGGTACTTTGAGTCCCCTTAGTAAAACAGAATCTTAACACTCTAGCATCATCATTTAAAATTAAAACCCCCACACACACATTATTGTGTCCTGAGAAAAATCTCTGTTTGCACTTCCCTCTCCCACGAGAGTTGGGAAGAAAGATAGAAGACTGTTTAAGTGATAAAGTGTTTTAGTGTTGCAGTTAAGTGAAGTGATCCAGCCATAAGGCCCCATTATTTTATTAATCAAAATTGACAAACAGTGCTAGTGACATATACCTAGTAAAATCTGTGATATCTATGACTAGTTGTTAGTCATGGCCTCAGCCGCTTCTCCTGCTTCCCCCCCAGAGGGGGGAATGGAACTCGACCCCCCTCAAGAGGGGTGGACGGTTTTGTTAAAGAAGAGGCAGTAGCCATGAGAGTGCTGCTGCCCCAGTTCCCCCCTCAGCCCCAAAGACTGATAGAGAGCCCATATCCAAGTTCAAAGTTCAGACTCCTTCCACCAAAGATGCATATGACCTAATTAGAGAGTTGGAAGACCAACTCACCGAGCTCGGCTGCAAAATAAAGCCTAATGTACAGGGTGAATTCATTATCCACCCAGCCTCAGCAGAAGCCGCAGAGAAGATCCGAAGCCGCAACTCACCTCACTTGATAGAGATGAACCCAGCCCAAAAAATAAGAAAATACATCCTCATTGGCTTCCCTGTTGCTTGGTCAGTTGACCTGCTGACCAAGCAAACGTATATTACGGCTGCCTCACGTTGCTCCTCCAAAATAGAGGGCCAAACCGTCCCATCAAAGCAGGTTCTGGTCCACATCTGTGGTCCACCCCCTTCGCAAGTAAACCTCGGAATCTGGGGCAAATTCAACATAAGAGACTACACCCCAGAACCACTGAGATGTTTCCGGTGTCAAAGATTTGGGCACCACAGAAATACTTGCCATTTCCCAGAGAGATGTGGAATCTGCAGTGGGAAACATTCCACCGACCACTGCCTTAACAAATTCAAGGACAAAGAAGCAACAGTTGCCAAGTGCCCAAACTGCAAAGGAAACCATCACGCATGGAACAACCACTGCCCAGAAAGGCTGAAGAGGATTCCTCAAAGAGCCCCTCCCTCTGCCCCTGTCACCTATCATACCACCCCCAACTTCACCCAAGCTCCTCCCACCACCTCCAATCCTTGGCAAATGCCCCCTCCTGCCTCACTCACACCTAACCTCCCCACCCAAAACCCACTACACAACACCAACCCAGCTCCTAACACACAGATCACACCAAGTCACTCCTTAGCACCTTAATAACTAAACACAACCTGTGCACAGACATTGGCTCCCCCTTCACCTGGTGGTACAAAGCCACCACTGATCTTCGGCGTATCACCCTGCCTAAGAGCCTTCGACGAAGCACGGAGCTCAGTGTGTACCGTCTGAGACTCGGGTACAAGTGCACCTGGCAAATAGTGGAGGATATCATCAGGGAATGCACCTTTTGCCAGGTAGCCTCACCACATCCACTGCTGCATTACATCCTGGAATGTGATTCTTTTCCAGAAATTCGACGGAAAACTGGAGCCCCCGCAACATCTAGCGAAGACCCAAATGCCCTTCATGTTGCTAGCTCCATCATCAGACTAGCAACAAATAACTACATGAACAGTCTACTAAATATTATCAGACAATACCCTCCACCAAGATAACCATGCAATAACTCTCTCTCACCCCCAAAACAGGAATTCATTCAAATTGTTTGATGTAAACTAATAATTCACTCCTGAATACTTATGCTCTCCGTTATCTTTACAGTTTTGCACAACCTCACCTGCGGGCCAATTAGGAATGTCCGATCACCAACAATAACAAGATTTCACCCCACCTTCTCACCAATAGGAAAGCCCATTCGCCCGCAAGAGCGAATACCACGTACACTCCAAAAATAATCTCACCCCACCTGCGGGCCACAAGGGAAGGTCCGCTCACCCTCAAGGGTGAACATCCAAGAAAAAAAAAAGTCGTTGAAGTAGCCCACTCCGTTGTCGCCCACGCCCTCGTCTCCAGAACCCACCACCTGCCTCAACAACCCACCACTCCTACCACCTCCACCTCCTCAAATCATCAAGATATCTAATCTCGGGATCCTACACTGGAACGCCCAGGGTCTCAGACACAAGGTACAACATCTTGAAGGCATTGCCAAGACTGACAACATTGATGTCATCATGGTTAAAGAAACCCTGTGCACAGAGCAATACACTCCAAAAATCTCAGGATACAAAGGATTCTACCAGCACTGGTCTCCAAGGGAGAACAGAGGCAGTGCCACCTTCATCAGGAAAAATCTATTAGCCAAGGAAATAACCCGACCGGTCTACTGCGGCAAAGATGTCCACGTCCTCGCTGTTAACATCAAACTTCAGGGCAGCTGCATAAATATGTGCAACATTTACAGACCACAGAATGGTGGCTTAGACATGACTACCCTCTTCGGGCTAGCCAGTCATCGTGACTTGGTAATAGGAGGCAACTTCAACGCGCACCATCCAAGATTCAGGTATGAGTGCCCCTGTGCTGCAGGCAGACACATTATGAGCCTGCTGGATGACCAAGAAGACGTCTCCCTGCTCAACAATCATGAGCCAGCACATGACATAGGTGGAATACTGGACCTCACCTTTGTCTCCAATTCCCTAAAGCAGGACGCCACATGGAGAGTTCATCCCCTGGTCACAAGCGACCACTATGGGATCCATCTCACGCTGCCAATTCCTGAAATCTTCCAAATCCCTGCTCCTCCCCCTCGATGGAATTTCAAGAAGGCCAACTGGGGCCGATTCCAGGAGCACCTCAGCAAATTCGTTTTCAGCCTACATACCATCTGAGGACATCGACCAAGCTGAGGCTGAGCTAGTCAGTGCCCTGCAAGCTGCAGCAAACTCCTCCATCCCCCTCTGCAAACCACAACATACCACTCATCGGGACAGATGGTGCTACTGTGACAGAGTTAAAGAACTCAATCACCGACTCAACGTCATTCGGAAAATGCACAGGAAACGTCGCACTGAAGACTCCTACCGCACTCTCCAGGCAGTCAAAGAACATGTCCATGAAGAGATTCGCAACATCAAGAGGAAAAAATGGCTACAGAGGTGTTCCACCCTAGATGCTCACACCTCTGTGGGCCAGATGTGGAGGAGCATTAACTCCTTTGCTAAAGGAAAACCTCCTAAAATCACCCCCCACAGGGATCCTAGCAGGGCGGCAGAAGAACTCTCCATCAAATTCGCGGATAGAGCAAGCTCCAACCAGATCCCCATCACCACCAGAACAGCTCTTCAGGACCTCACCACTGCAAGATGGGAAGAAATAGAAGAGGCCATCAATACTGAAGACGGAACAGATGCTCCATTATCTCTGACTGAGCTACTAAGAGTAAGCAAAAGCTCTAAAAACACAGCCCCAGGTGCCGCTAGAATCACATACACAATGATTTAAAATATGGGGCCCCAAGGGGAGCTTGCTCTACTCTCTCTGATCAATTCGACATACACACGAAGAATCAGACCAGCCTCATGGAACAGAGCAGACATTCAGCCCATCCCAAAACCACAGGACCCTGACAACCCTCGCCCCATCTCCCTCCTAAGCTGCCTGAGCAAGACAGCAGAAAAGATGGTACTTAACAGAGTGCGCTGGAAATGCCCACCCTTCCCAGAAAACATGTTTGCATACCAGCTTGGCTTAGGCACCTCAGAATGCATAGCCTCCATGCTATCATTTATCAACAACTGCCGTGGATAGATCGTTTTTCTAGACCTAGAGAAGGCCTTTGAACTAGCCAATGTGCCGGCAATACTCTCTGCTCTCGTATCAAAGCAGATCAAAGGTAACCTTCTATCCTGGATGAAGCAGAGTCTACAAAACCGTAGTGCACGAGTCAAAGTAGATGGGCACTACTCCATGTACAAAAACCATGAAAATGGGACCCCCAAGGTGGAATCCTTAGCCCCTTTCTCTTTAATATTCTCATGGCAAAACTCATGGACATCGCACTACCACATGGAGCCAAACTCTTCAACTATGCGGATGACTTTGCCCTTGTCACAATAGGAGACAGACGCTCTAACAAGACACAGTGCTGCCTCACCAATATTCCCCAAGCCTTCATCTCCCTTGGAGTTAAAATCAATGCCCGCAAAACCAAGGCCTTTCCCATCCTCCAGTGGAGACAAGATACTAATCTGGTCATAGGTAATGAGCCTGTGGACTGGGTTGCCAAACACCAATACCTGGGTGTAATCATCGACCACAGACTAACCTTTGGACCAGAAATTCAACACTTGCGCAACAGGTGCAGCCAGCGACAAGCGGTCCTTCGTCGGATGTCGGTCCTTTACGATGGTGCATCATTTAATGTCCTCAGAAGCTTCTACGTACAAGCCATACGCATCCTCATACACTATGCTTGTCCCACACTCTGGCTACTAACAGACCAACAGTGGGACAAGATAGAAGTAATTCAAAACACTATACGTACCATGCTGGGAGCTCCCATGTGGACCAAGAGAGAAAACATCCAGATGGAATCGGGATTCATTCCACTCAAACTCAGAGCTCAGCAAAGACTGACCCTCTTTGTGGCCAAAACCACCACTGCCCAACATAATTGCCTAGCTGGCACATATCTCAATCTAGCTCTCAATCGCCACCCCAACCACCATCCTAGAACCTGGGCAGCCAAGGTCTGCGCTAGCCTGCAAGCACTGCCAGTCAGGGAGAGCATCCTAGCCAAGATACAGGACACACCGCTTCCTGAATACAGATGTCCACCCCCATGGAATGACCAGCCACTCGACATAAAGATCGAGCTCCCTTACAACTCCAAAAGCTTGGTAAACCCGCTTGTCCTTAAAAACATATACAAGGACAAAATTCTGAGCTGGAGCAGGCCAAACTCTCAAGTCTACTACACTGACGGTTCAGTAAATCAAGAAACTGGAGCCTCAGCCACTTCCTTCACCACTGGAAACCACGTCCTATCCTGGAGACTGTCAAACTCCTGCTCATCGCTCCAGACTGAGTTTGTTGCCATAGCCAACGCCCTCGACTTCTTCATCCAGCAAGGAGCTGACCATGCCCTAATTCTCTCTGACTCTAAAGGCGCCTTATAGGCCATCAAGAAGCCACTCCTCAGAGACAATGTACGCATCATCACCACCATCCTCAGCCACTACCACAGGACAAACAGCCTTGGAAAAGCCATCACTCCTGCCTGGCTTCCCAGCCACGTCGGCATCAAGGGAAATGAGGAAGCCGATCAAGCCGCCATACAAGCCACTCTCAGAGCAGAAATCCAGATATCTCTGTCTCCTGGGATGCAACAGATAAAAAATAAAGCCACCAAGTCACTCCTTAACACCTTAATAACTAAACACAACCTGTGCACAGACATTGGCTCCCCCTCCACCTGGTGGTACAAAGCCACCACTGATCTTCAGCGTATCACCCTGCATAAGAGCCTTCGACGAAGCACGGAGGTCAATGTGTACCGTCTGAGACTCCGGTACAAGTGCACCTGGCGAATATTTGAGGATATCATCAGGGAAAGCACCTTTTGCCAGGTAGCCTCACCACATCCACTCCTCCATTACATCATGGAATGTGATTCCTTTTCAGAAATTCGACGGAAAACTGGTGCCCCCACAACATCTAGCGAAGATCAGAATGCCCTTCATGTTGCTAGCTCCATCATCAGACTAGCAACAAACAACTACATGAACAGTCTACTAAATATCATCAGACAATACCCTCCACCAAGATAACCATGCAATAACTCTCTCTCACCCCCGAAACAGGAATTCATTTAAATTGTTTGATTTAAACTAATAATCCACTACTGAATACTTATGCTCTCCATTGTCTTTACAGTTTTGCACAACCTCACCTGCGGGCCAATTAGGAAAGTCCGATCACCAACAATAACAAGATTTCACCCCACCTCCTCACCAAATAGGAAAGCCCATTCACCCGCAAGAGCGAATATCACGTACACTCCAAAAAATCTCACCCCACCTGCGGGCCACAAGGGAATGTCCACTCACCCTCAAGGGAGAACATCCAAGAACGAAACGAGGTTGCAAATGCTTCATAAGGTGTTTTTGCCCTTTTGGCTCAGCAAATATCTCTTGCGAACCAAAATTTAATGAATGCATATCTGTCTCGTAGAATCTCCCTTTATCGTAAATAGCGTGTTTTACCATATAAATTGCAAATAATTAATAAGTAATTTTGCTCTACTGGCATTGAAAACGTTTATTGTTACCCACAATTTATGGAATACATACAGTATTTGTCTCACTGATTCTTCATTTACTGTGAATAAATTGTTTTACGCTAATGCCAGCAAATAATTATTGATTTTGTATGCTCTTACGTTAGAGTAAATATTTCTGGTTAACAGTGACTAACCAATATATTTTCATCCAGTAGAATAATGTTGGAAACTTATTATTTATGTGCTCGTGCCTGTAATTTTCCCATTATTAACGGTGTGTCATTTATGTTTCTGCAACTGCAGTGTCCTCTATTCTATTCAGCCTGTGTGACAGAGGTGATCATCGAGTTGAGGCCAAAGTCTTGGCATCCCTCTGTGGTGCTGGGTATCAAAACCATGCTCGCCACCTCCGGGATTCGGGGCAGCATTCCATAAATTTAGAATTTAGAATTTGCTCCTATTTTCTAAAAAAAAATAAAATTTAATGTGTTATTACATTTCCAAATTAAAAGAAAGTTGAATTTTGAGCTTCATTTGATTGAGTAGTGGTAGTAAGGGTGGGGTGTGCAAGTACAGTAATATCTCTCCTGTCTGTTTGTGAGCTCTTAAGCAAGTTCAGTACCTTTAATCCCCTCAATAAAACAGAAACTTAACAACCTCCCCACAAACACTTACATATAAACACTCTTGAAATATATTGAAGACATTCTGGGCCCCCTCAATTAAGAAAAAATGGGGAGGGCCTCCCCGTCAGTGCTACAATTTATGATTAAGTGTGCCTACAATTCTTCAACCTTTTGGGAAGCTTGACATTGAGATCTTTCATAATTTGATGATTCCTCAATGTATACTTCTGATAACAAATCTTCTCATGAGAGCTTTTCAATGCAGGCCCTCTGAATAAAAGTTTTTCCTCTTCTTAATTAGAGTGAATTTAGACCAAAGGGGTCAAAAACTATACTCATCATGACAAAAGTTTCTGTTTGTTCAACACTTTTTTAGCCTTCAGACTTTTCAATGACAGCTAGTCTGTATTATCATTCCAAATTAAACTTGGGACTGATATTTCAGAAGATCTATTTTTTTTTCAGAAATACACTGATCCAGTTCCCTTTGAAGTCTTACATTTTCGGAATTCCATGAATGCAGTGATATCTCGGTATTTGCCAACTCTACATCTGCAGTATTGTATATATCAGAATGTTTCTCTTCACTGATACAAGCATCCAATAAATTATTTAAATGAAAACTCTTCAGTATCTCCAATTGTTCTACTAGTGACACTATTTATCTAAAGGATTTCTGAAAATTGTGTGGGAGAGGAAGGCAGATAGGCTTCCAGAGAACAGAATCTGCAAAACTTCCAAGTATAGTATTATATTTATAACTTTCTTCTTGCTTATTTACTCCAGTTCTGTCTGGTTCCCACAACATATTACCAGGCTCCATGTCTTATTAATCAACAACTTTTTAATAGGCTCCAAGGCCTCCTCAATCATCTCTTTAGTAGAAGCAAGCAATAATTGTGTCCCTACACGCAAAACAATTTGGTTTTGCAAATTACTTTGTTCAATGTGAATATCACACGGAATATGGCCATACAAAATGACACCACCCCTTGTTTCCACCAAATTATAGATATACCACTTGATAATACCACTAAGAAACTGACTAAAATGTAATGCACAAAAAACAATACCAACAATCTCTCGAGCTTGGACCAAAGTCTTTACATCCATCTGTGATGGCAGAAATCAAAATCATGCTCACCACCTCTGGGATTCGAGGAGCATTCAAAAAATTTAAGATTTTAAAATTTTCCAGTTTTTCAAACTTAATTCCTTTTCTTAATGTTTTATTACATTTCCAAAATTAAAAGGAAGTTGAATTCTGAGTTTCAGTTAACCGAGCAGTGGTAGTAAGGGTGGGGTGTGCAAGTACAGTAATATCTGTCCTGTCTGTTTGTGAGCTTTTAACCGAGTTCAGTACCTTCAGTGCCCTTAAGAAAACAGAAACTTAACAACAACCTCCCCATAAATAAATTTGCGCCAGAACAGGGACCCAAAGAGACAGACTGATTTTGATTTTGATTTTTGTCAACATTGCACATTAAAACCGATTACCATTGGCTCAGATTACTGATATAAACAAATCATAGGCTGCTCATAGATTGGGAAGAAAAACCTTGGCATAATTTGTTGAGCCTAGGCTAAGCCCTTCATGTGTCTGATTTGTCACTCAAAACTAAATTTTCTCCTTATTAGTAGAAGCATGTGCAATTTGGCTGCCTTGTAAACCGTTAGCTTACCTTTGCTGTATGTTATACAGGATCTGGACCCTTTTTGCAACATTTCAGAATTTTACTTACGACATTTTACTTGTTGGTACTGCCATATACACACTCAAATGCAGGCACGACTGCCATACTTTACTTGCTTGTATTCTCCTGCACTACGTGCTTGTCTGTAAAATTTGTTGTTGCTCATTCCTTTCATTTGCACCATAACTTTAGGTACTGCCATATATTTCTGCTAAGCAGGCACAACTGCCTTGCTGTATTACCATGGGCGAGAAATGGGTGAGAAATACGGTTATTTCCAGGACCGACGATCCTCGAGTGGGCTCATAACAAGATGGCTAAACAGCGAGCCAAGATGGAGAGGAAAGCATGTGAGCAGGAGCAGGCACAAGTGAAACATCAGCATGATCAGGTGCAGGCGCAGGCCCAACTCGAGCATGACTGGGCAGAGGTACAAGCACAATGCAATTACAATTAGGAACAGGTACAAGCACAATGCGAACACGAGCTTGTGCTTGCTCAGCTCTGATCGGGAACCCCAGACAGTGGTGCTTCACCCGGAAATGGGGACCAGCCTTGTCAGAGGCCCCCCAATACAGAATTATGAGGGCAGTGCCAACCAACCGCTTGATACTTACATCCGCTCTGTTGAAAGTCTTGCCACCGCTAATGATGGATAGAGGCTGAGAAAAGTCGTTGGTTGCTCGCCTCCATGCCATCCCGTCTGCTCGCCCTGGTTAGTGAATTCAACCACGGACAATTGAGGGTCTACAAGAAAGGTAAACACTCACTCATCAGCTGAGTGTCGTGTCAGGTTTGTCTCTGCTTTCCCATTGAAGGAGGAGAACAGCAGTGCCTTTGGCAAATGCAAGACTCGCCTCTTTGATGATTGGTTGCAAGTTGGGAGGTCTCCTCCAGAGAAGTGGCATCCAATCTTGATGTTTGATTCAGTTACCAATGACCTCCCTATGGATATTCTTGCATATGTAAGGACCCAGTTTAAGGATGAGATCAACTTCGAGAAAAGTTTAGCCGTTGTGGACGAGTACCTCCAGCACAACCAGCTAGGAGTACATCTCTATGACCTTATGAGGGAAAGAATGGCCGATCCCAAGGCTCGTCCTCAGAGGGCTATCTACCCCGCAACAGCCCATGATTCTCACCGGAAAGAAGATCGCAGAAACGGGAAGTAAAAGGGCCCTTCTCAGACCTTTAATCATCCAGCTCATCCTCCTCACACTCCTCAGCCTTATGACGGCCATGCACCCACACTCATTAAGGACAAATCGGTAAGACCTAAGCCTCATCAGTTCAGAGGCAAGGGGAAATACCCTACTCAACCTTCCTAGGGATTTCAGCCTAACTCAAAGAGCCACCACACTCCTTCTTAAAATGGCAGACAGCATAACCATCTGGCCACTCGCTCAGCCCATGCTATAGCAACAAGGCCAGAAAGGGCCACTGAGGATAACGCTGATAACCCATCACACAGAGCAGCCAATGTGCAGTTCAAAGAATGGGCTGACCCATAGATGATCCCAACCTGCCCAGGAACCATAAACGGTGTGGAAGCTGAGATAGCCCTTGACATAGGGACCAGTGGCATACTTGTTGACCAGAAATTCATCAGGGATGAAGATTACACAGGCTAGGTTGTCCGTTTGAATGTTTCTGACAGTGACTCAGACGCGACGCTGTTGTGTCATCGAACTGGATTGCATGTACTACAAGGGAAGGGCCCCAGCTGTGGCATTGTTAAAACCCTGGCACTCTCTCTTGTTGGGTTGGGCACTGAACCTAGCTACTCTCTTTCAGGCCAACCTCTACCATGAGGACATGTATAGTGGAATATCCCTCGGGTGAAGTCACAACAACCCATTTCAGCAGCAACTACTGGCTCTGACGCCAGAAATTTGGATGATTCTCTAAATTTCATTGACTCTAAAGTAGCTAGTACCTGTAATGTGGAATGTGGAGAGTTTCTCCCTCCCTTACCAGGTGATGCACCTGTAAAGCTACTGAAGTCTCGTCCAGGCTTTGCCAAATGTAATACACCAAAAACAATGCCAATGAGCTCTCGAGCTTGGTCCAAAGTCTTTACATCCATCGGTGGTGGCAGGAATCGAAATCTTGCTCACCACCTCTGGGATTCGAGGAGCATTCAAAAAATTTAAAATTTTAAAGTTTTTCCAGTTTTTCAAAATTAATTTCTTTTCTTAATGTTTTATTACATTTCCAAAATTAAAAGGAAATTGAATTCTGAGTTTCATTTAACCAAGCAGTGGTAGTAAGGGTGGAGTGTTTTTTTTATGAGTGTGACACCGGGACAGGCAAAAACTGTCCTAATCAATAAAGGCCCAGGCACAAGAAAACACCAAGATGAAGGAAAAGGATAAGGTTAAGAACAAGGCATAGATGAGGTAATGTCACACAAAGGAAAATGATAGACAGAGAAAAAAGTAAAACTACAGAGGAACAAGAGATATGGAGGACTAGACCCTGAGATGACGATAGGTCTGCTTTTTGAAGGATAATAGGTCATAAGAAATAGGTAAGACAAAAGGAGGAAGAGAGTTCCTGAGTCTGGAGGTAGATGGGATGAAGCAGTCGCTGCACCGACTAATCCGCGAGCTACAAATCTCCACACAGTACCTGTGAGAGGAGGCCGCTTGGCGAGTGTTACGCAGCCTTGGCTGTGAGGAAGAGATGCAACTCGCCAATTCATCAGAGCAACGATGGAAGTAGTAGCGATATAAAAGAGAAAGGGAAGCTACCTTACGGCAAAGAGAAAGAGAATCCATATTAGAAGTAAGAGAAGGATCATTAATGAGTCAGGCTGCCTTAGATACAACCCTATCAAGGAGATAAGTATAAGAAGAAGCACCCCAGATGTGTGAGCAGCATTCTAAGGAGGGATGGATAAGACCTTTATAAATTATAAGTAGCTGTAAAGAGGAAAAGTAATGACATAAACGAAACAAAACCCCCAAGTTTTTGGGTGAAGATTTAGAAATTTGGATAATGTGAAGCCTCCAAGACAAGTTAGAGGCTATATGGATTTCTAATATGTTGATAGAATTAAGAGGGTAAATTTTGTTAGTTTCAAAGACAATAGGGTTATCAAGAGAAGAAGATAAAGAGATAGCCAGAAACTGTGTCTTGGAGGCATTGAATTTAACTGTATATGGAGTACCCCAATCAGATACCCTCTGCAAATCAGAGTTGAGAGCAGAAGAAAGAGTGATACGAGACTGATTATGAGTAGCAGATGAAGGTTGTGAAGAAAAGATAGAGGAAAAGTGAAGGGTAGAATCATCAGCAAAGGCATGGAGAAGAGAGGAAAATGTGGATTGTAGAAGACCATTGATGAAGAGAAGGAACAGAGTAGGTGAAAGAACAGAGCCCTGTGGAACACTCCTTGTAACAGAGAAAGGGTTAGATGTCGTGCCAACAACAACTACAGATATTAAACGGTCAGAAAGAAAATTGGAAATCAGAGAACAGAGAGAAGGGGTAAAGCCATAGGCAGGGAGTTTGGCCAACAGAGCCAACTGCAGATGGCCCAGCCTCAAACACTGGATGCAACAGGCCACTGAGGGAAGAACCTTTACGGTGAGAGGAGGAGGTCAGATCACTTACGCCCTTGAAGATGGAGTCCTTCATAGGCATATGACTAAAGACAGCCACACCTTTAAACAGTTGGTGATGCCCACTTCGTTGAGCAGCCTGGATATGTATGTGGCACACCATTTACCTCTGAGCAGTCACTGAGACAAAGCAAAAACTCGGCACGTCCATCAGAAGGCTTTTGCATGGTCAAACATGTTCGCCAAGGTAGACAGATACATGGGCTCCTGCCCCGTTTGTTGATCCACCTCTACAGCACCGGTACTAAAAGTCCTCATGGGCATGACTAAGTTCCCAACGGAGCCATTTTCCAAGGTTGCTATTGACATATTAAGTCCTATTAACCCTGCTTCGTCCACAGGGAAACAGTTTCTCCTGGAATATGTCGACCTCGCAACAAGGTATCCGGATGCAGTGACTATCTTCTATCATGACTGAAGCAGTCGCTAAGGCCCTATTCAAAATTTGCTCCAGGGTTGGCTTCCCTGAGCAGGTCACTTCTGACAATAGAAATGACAAGTAGGCACATTTAGGCTTTCTATAACCTCTGTGAAATGAAGCACATTTGTACAAGTGTATATCATGCCCAATCAAATGGAGCATGTGAATGCTATAATGGAACATTGAAGCAATGATTGCGCAAGGTATTGATAGATATACCTAGGCAGTGGGACAAGTACGTCCCAACTGCACTTTTCTCCATCAGAGACACGCCTCACGACACTACTGGATACTAGCCTCTCCGAGTTGATTTATGGTCAAAAAGGTCAGAAGCCCAGTGGAATTCATGGCAGAGTGTTATGACTCGCCTACCGTTCAGGACGACAATAGGAACGTCCATGAGTATATTTTGAAGTTTATGTCCTATCTCAAAAAGGGCTGGAAAGCTACACAATTAGCCATTAACCCTAGAATGCTTTTGTGGATAGCAGTAACACAATTGCTTTTGCTGGATGAATTTTACCCATTTTTAGGAAATTGATAAAAAAATACTTACACTCAACTTTTGTCAAATTTGGTAATACATTAATGAAAAATAATTATAATTCTGGCTTGTGATATGATAAGAATTTATAAACTTGGAAAAATAAAATTAATATGAATTTCTAAAAAAAAGAATATAAAGAAATAAAAAATTATTTGACACATTCAGCTTAATGCTAACACTTAAAATCTATGGTCTCCAGGGACACTGGGCTGGGTTGCCACCCCTTTGGGTTCCTGGAGAGTCAATTTTGGTTGGTAAGTTCCTTTACAGATCACCCTGGCCTGAAATGGGAGCAATGAAAAAAAAGGTAAGTTAGGAGGCTTCCATGGGTTTCAGTAACACCATTGCTTTTGCTGGTGGGATTTCACACATTTTTAGGAAATTAATAGAAAATAGTTGCACTCAACTTGTATTAAACTTGATAAAACAAGAATGAAAAATAACCCTACTACTGCCTTGTAATATGAAACAAATCAATAAATGTGGAAAAATAAAATTAATATGAATTTCTGAAAAAGGGATATAAAAAAACGAAAACCCTAAAATTCAATTTTTTTTTTTTACCAACCCCCTGCACATAATGAGAAAATGTGTGCTTACCTAATTGTACTTACCTAATTTTGTTTACGGGAAAGAGCCCAAAGCTTATATCTTCCCGTCTCCTGATCGGTTCCATTTTATACTTAGTGATACTTATCATACCTGTCCTTAAAACTATGGATTGAGATAGCATTAACTATCTCCTCGCTTAGCGAATTCCAATTATCAACTTCTCTTACACTGAAAAAGTATTTCCTTACTTCCTGCAAAGAAGTTTTCTTACGAAGCTTCAAACTAGGACCTCTAGTTCTAGAGCCAGCCATATCAAAATATCGATCCCTATCCACTCTATCATAACCATGAAGGAATTTAAAGACTCACCATATCCCCCTCAATCTTCTAGCTTCGAGTGATGGTAAGTCTAATTCCCTCAGCCTCTCATCATAACTGAGATTGCGTATTTATGGCTCCAGTTTCGTGGCATGTCTTTGAACTTTTTCAAGCTTAGCTATGTGCTTTTTCAAGTGTGGATTCCAAAAGGGGGTTGCATATTCGAGTTTTGGCCTCACATAGGTTACATAAATATTTCTGAACATTTCCTTGTCCATGTGCCTGAAGGCTACCCTTACATTTGATAAGAATGCATATAATGCCCTTACTATGCCATTTATATGTATTTCTGGAGACAAATCTGCCAGTATGTTTACCCCTAGATCTCTCTCATTTTCTGTCTCTTGAAGCTGTACTCCAGCCACCGAGTAGTCAAGCTTGGGCCTTCTTGCACTTGTACCCATTCTCATTACCTTACATTTTGAAGTATTGAATTTCAATTAGCCACTTTTCTGACCACTCATGCAGATTATTTAGATCCTCTTGAAGTTCTCTACCATTGTTCTCATTTTTTACTTTCTTCACAATCTTTGCATCATCTGCAAACATATTCATGAATGAAGTTACAGACACTGGTAGGTCATTTACATATACAAGGAACAAAAGTGGCCCTAAAACTGAACCCTGTGGAATTCCACTACTAACTCTTCTCCATTCAGACACTGAGTGCCTTACTCTAACCCTCTGTTCCCTTCATTCTAAATAAGTTTTTATCCATTCCAAAACATTTCCACCTATTCTAGCCATTGCTTGCAGTTTCCTAATAAGTCTCCCATGTGGAACAGTGTCAAACGCTTTCTGGAAGTTTAGGAATATGCAATCTGCCCAGCCCTCTCTTTCCTGCAAGATTCGGCTTACCTCATCATAAAATTCTAATGAGTTTGTTACTGTTGATCTACCTTCTCTGAAGCCATGTTGCCTCACTGACAAAAAGTTGAAGGATTCCAAGTGAAGAGAGATATGTTTCCTTAGTAGTTGCTCCATAACTTTGCAAACTATGCTGGTCAAGGAAACTGGTCTATAGTTCAGAGCCGTATCCCTCCTTCCCTTTTTGAAGATAGGTATCACATTTGCTTGTTTCCAGCATCTTGGAATCTTCCAGTGACTTTTTAAATATGATACTTAGTGCCACTGATATTGAGTTTGTGCATTATTTAAGCACATGAGGGGATATGTCATCAGGACCTGTAGCTTTATGAACATCTAACTCCATCAGCGCTTAGCATACCTCTGTGGCTGTAAGGTTGATGTTCTCTAATACCGGCCCCTGAGCTTCTATCTCTGCAATCTGAGGGGGTGGGGTATTTTCTACTGTAAATACTGACAAAACCCCTTATTCAATTCTTTGCAGATCTCTTCATCTGTCTCAGTGATGCTTCCATCCACTCTCTTTAGCCTTAAAACCTGTTCTTTTACCTTCAGGTTTCCTCTGATAAAGCTGTGGAAAAGCTTGGGATTTTCTTTAGCCTTCCTGGTGATGTCCCTCTCATAGTCTCTCTCTGCCTCTCTCCTTTTACTTAGGTAGTCATTTCTTGCTCTTTTGTAGGTTTCCCAGGCATTTATGTTGTTTCTCCTCCTATACCTTTTCCAGCATTTGTCTCTCCACTCCTTAGCTCTTTTACACCCATTATTGAACCATTTCTCTCTGGCATGAATTACACCTACTTTGGTGACAGGTATGCAGCAATCTACTATCTTCCCATATTTCTCACAAAATTTGTCATACATTTCTCCTACAGATTTGTTGTAAAATAAGGTTCTCCAGTCAAGAACTGCAAAAAGCTCATTCATTTTGATGTAATCTCCTTTCGGATAGTTCCTCCTCATGTCCTCAGTGCCTCTACTCTCAGAAAGAATATCTTCAATGATATACTCCATCAACAACACACAGTGGTCACTCTTTCCAATTGGTGGTACATACTCAATTTTTTCAATATCCAACACATTATCTGTGAACACTAGATCAAGTAGTGATGTCTCATCCCTCACCCCTGGCCCTTGTTGGTTCCATTACATGTTGGTGTAGGAAATTCCCTTGTACGCAATCTAGGAATCTTGCCTCGAATGAGTCCTCACCATTGTGAGGGTCAAGATTTATCCAATCTATCTCTTTATGATTAAAGTCTCCCATAATCAAAATCCTACATTTTTTTCCCGTGCCATGTTAACAACTGAGTTTATGACTTCAATAGTACCTATATGACTTTCCTCATAAACTTCAAGCCTATTTTGGTTCCTTGGTGGGTTGTATACAACAGTTATTATAATGCTCTCTGACCCAGTATTTATGCGAGCAACAAGAAATTCCTTGAACTCACTTTCTATAACCAAGTTTATTTCTTCAACTTGAATCCTTTCACTTATGAGCAGTGCTATCCCTCCACCAGTCCTCTCAGATCTTTCAACCCTTAGTATTACTGAAGCCCTTAGGAAAAACTGTGACACTGTTTATGTCCTCACTCAACTTAGTCTCTGTAATTGCTAGTATATCTGCCTTACTGTTGTGAATCCTATCTTTTAATTTTACTGCCTTACCAGCTAATCCATCAGCATTTGTGTATAACAATCTTAATGAGGCCCCATCCCCTGATCTTCTGTCATTATCTTCTTTATCTCCCCTTTGTCTGGAAGAACTCTGTAATGAAAATTTTTCTTCTCTTCTTCATTTCTTTCATCATTTAACCTTCTTGCCTCTTGCAACAAGTTTTTGATCTTTCCCATCTCTTCCTGTATTCTGTATCATCTAATGAACACTTCTTTGAATTCTTGAAGGTCTTTTAGACTTTTTTTTTCTCAACAATATTTCCCTACATGTTTCCCCTTTCTCAACGGTTGCTTTTGTTGGTCTCTGCTTTCCTTCCCTCGAATATTTACCTAGTTGGTGTTTGTTTACAATATCCTCAGGACCACATACTACTCCAAGCTTTCTTATCAGGTCTACAACCCTAGCTTTATTTTCTTCAAGTCTCCCCTGCCATGTTGGCTCCTGGGATTTGCTTATGCCTGAGATTACCACTGTCTTCTCCTTATCAAGTGCCTGTCTGATGAGTGGGTTTGCCCTTTCCATCACAACGTCTTTCATTTTTTCAATTACTGTCTCTTTATAGTCAGCTGTTTGTATGTTTTCCAGTGCCACCACCTTTACAGCCTCTTTTACTGTCACATTCCCCTTTAGTGCATCAGCAAAGGAAGTTTTCATGGCATCATTTTCCATATTCAGCTCCTGGAACTCTTTTCTGAACTGTTCAATGTTTTCCTTAATCTGGACATTCCAAGCAGCAATCTCGTCTCTCTCAGAAGAGAGCAGTGAACTAACATCTAATTCCTTTAGGTTGTCATTCAGCTGTTTGTTTTTATCTTCTTGTTTAGAAATTCTAGTTTCTAGTTCACTCTTTTCCACTTCCAGCTTCTTTATTCTTTTTTCTAGTTCCTTTCTCTCCTGCCCTTGTGCTTTATTTGCTTCCTCCAAAGATCTTATTTGCTCTCTGAGTGTTTCATTCTCTTTCATTTCTCCATCCAAATTCCGAATTTTTTCATCAAGGCTTATAACCATTGCCTCTAAATTCTTGATTTTCTGTTTAAGTCTCCTAATGGCTACCCCTCCTACTGACCCATGGATGGGGGAGGTTTGGGACAGAGATGGCCTCATTATTATGTTCTCCCTCTCACAGAATATAGAAAGAAGAAGAGAAAGAGGAAAAAAAGAGAAAAACATTTATTTAGCTTCACACAGAATTTTTATATCTCCATATAAGTGCTATTTAGTGACTCAATTTATCTCTTCTCTGGTAACACACATCTTAACTTAAAAACTTGACCATGGTAATTTAAGGATAAAAAGAAAAAGAAAAAATGCAACAAAACAAAAGTCAAACCTGAAGGAAAATTCGAATTTGTGTCTGAGGAGGCTCCCACCTTTTTCTGCTATATATTCTTCCTAACTGATAAACTCACTTGCTAACCAAGATATGTTATCACAGGATTAGACTTTACATTTAACTCAATATATATACAAAATAAAAAAAAAATAGTAAAAGAGAAAGCTAAAAGAAAAGCAAAAAAATGAAGAAAAGAAGACAGCTGTACTACTTGGCAACTTAACTCAGTACTGTTGACAGGTGAATATTTTTTTTTTTTTTACTTATTCAATTATTTCGTGTATCAAACTAACTAACAAGTTAATATAAATGGGAAGGATACTGATTTTAACAATATATGGAACCACAGGATCAGGTAAACGGCTTAAGAGCTTTCCCCAGTTTACACAAAAAATTAGGTAATGTGATGTGATGGCTTCACCTCTGGCAACTCTTCTAAATTTCCTTCAAGGAAGAACTGGACAGCAGCTTCTCTCTCCCCTCACGAAAATGTTCTCAATTTTTTTCCTTTAATATTTTGGACAGTCTCGTCATACAACAAATATAAGTTTTGCACTCACAATACTCTGTGAGGTCCCATCTCCTGATCTTCTGTCATTATCTTCTTTATCTCCCCTTTGTCTGGAAGAACTCTGAAATGAAAATTTTTCTTCTCTTCTTCAATTCTTTCCTCATTTAACCTTCTTGCCTCTTGCAACAAGTTTTTGATCTTTCCCATCTCTTTCTGTGTTCTGTATCATCTAATGAACACTTCTTTGAATTCTTGAAGGTCTTTTAGACTTTTTTTTCTCAACAATATTTCCCTACATGTTTCCCCTTTCTCAAAGGTTACTTTTGTTGGTCTCTGCTTTCCTTCCCTCGAATATTTACCTAGTTGGTGTATGTTTACAATATCCTCAGGACCACAAACTACTCCAAGCTTTCTTATCAGGTCTACAACCCTAGCTTTATTTTCTTCAAGTCTCCCCTGCCATGTTGGCTCCTGGGATTCGCTTATGCCTGATATTACCACTGTCTTCTCCTTATCAAGTGCCTGTTTGATGAGTGGGTTTGCCCTTTCCATCATAACGTCTTTCATTTTTTCGATTACTGTTCTCTGTATAGTCAACTGTTTGTATGTTTTCTAGTGCCACCACCTTTACAGCCTCTTTTACTGCCACATTCCCCTTTAGTGCATCAGCAAAGGAAGTTATCATGACATCATTTTCCATATTCAGCTCCTGGAACTCTTTTCTGAACTGTTCAATGTTTTCCTTAATCTGGACTTTCCAAGCAGCAATCTCGTCTCTCTCAGAAGAGAGCAGTGAACTAACATCTAATTCCTTTAGGTTGTCATTCAGCTGTTTGTTTTTATCTTCTTGTTTAATAATTCTAGTTTCTAGTTCACTCTTTTCCCCTTCCAGCTTCTTTATTCTTTTTTCTAGTTCCTTTCTCTCCTGCCCTTGTGCTTTATTTGCTTCCTCCAAAGATCTTATTTCCTCTCTGAGTGTTTCATTCTCTTTCATTTCTCCATCCATATTCCGAATTTTTTCATCAAGGCTTATAACCATTGCCTCTAAATTCTTGATTTTCTGTTTAAGTCTCCTAATGGCTACCCCTCCTACTGACCCATGGATGGGGGAGGTTTGGGACAGAGATGGCCCCATTTTTATGTTCTCCCTCTCACAGAATATAGAAAAAAAAAACTTTTATTTAAGCTTCACACAGAATTTTTATATCTCCATATAAGTGCTTTTTAGTGACTCAGTTTATCTCTTTTCTGGTAACACACATCTTAACTTAAAAATTTGACTATGGTAATTTGAGGATAAAAAGAAAAAGAAAAAAAATGCAACAAAACAAAAGTCAAACCTGAAGGAAAATTCAAATTTGTGTCTGAGGAGGCTCCCACCTCTTTCTGCTATATATTCTTCCTAACTGATAAACTCACTTGCTAACCAATATATGTTATCACAGGATTAGACTTTACATTTAACTCAATATATATACAAAATAAAAAAAAATTGTAAAAGAGAAAGCTAAAAGAAAAGAAAAAAAATGAAGAAAATAAGACAGCTGTACTACTTGGCAACTTAACTCAGTACTGTTGTGTGTGTGTGTGTTTTACTTTACAATACTTACCTTTGTTTTCTGCTCAGGCAGAGCAGAATGGATGGTAGTGTCGAGGGCAGACAGCTCTTTGACAATCATAGCATCTGTAGCGTGTCTTCCTATTTGCTCATCCTTCGCAGAAGTGGCACCTTGTTTGGCCTGTGGTGGTCTCTGCAGCCACTGGGCATCCACGACCGGCAGGAGCAGCAGCAGCAGTTGATGGCAGGTTGAACATAGTTGAGATGAGCACCTTGAGATGACGGAAAAAAATTTGGCGTATTCAATCAGCAGACTGCCCAAGGCTTGATCAGCTCCACAGATAGTGTCTGCAAGTAATTCCTACTAACCAAAGCTTTATTCTTCAGCCTTGTCATGTTCTCAGTGAAGATGATGAATGAGTCCACTGCTGCTATGTTGAGCATACCATAATATAGGCAAAGCAGCCACCTCTTAGTTTTGCCGGATGTTGAGTATGTGGCACACATCTGATCAAATGTGTCCACCCCACCTTTGGTACTGTTGTAGAATTTAACTATCTCCGGCTTGCCTGACCCCTCCTCAATTTTCCCCTGGTTGTGCATTGTAGACAGTAGCAAAACAATCTTCTTTGAAGTCTGCTTGTACGTCATATAGAAAACGAGTGTCTGTTCCTTCGTGTACAGGAATGCCGAAGTCCCTAGTTTCCTGGTTTCTTTCTCTTTCATGCAAATTGGTATTTCCTTCTTGATGGCCTTGATTGTGCCAACAGTTGTCATACCACAGTTTTGTAGGAGGTCTAAGGCCAAAGGGACGAATGTAAAGCAATTGTCTGTTGTCACGTTGCGATTGGTGTGGTGGAATGGCCTTTTCAGCTCTTTTGTATAGTAATGGCCGAGGGCTAACTCTTTGTTTTGGTTTGGGTCTCCCTTCCCAAGGTAAGAGATAGTGTCAACCATGTATTTGCTCGTGTTGTCATATCAGGGAATCAGTTTCAGCCCATACTTTGCTGCTTTGTTAGGTATATTCATTACGAAAAAACACCTCCCCCTAAACCCCAGCAGCTGTTCATCTACAGTCAGGTTTTCCCCTGGCACATACATTTCTCTACATTGTTGAATTAATATGTCACAGATTATGCGGATAGGTGCCAGGCGGTCTGTTGCTTTTCCCTCCTCCCGGGTGTCGGGGTCATCAAACCGGAGACAATTTAGGAGGAATTCAAACCTTTGCAGTGCCATGCCTGCACGGTACAGAGAACACCCAATTACTGTGTCCCACATTTCCCGAGTGGACAGGTGGTTATCTTACTGGCACCCAGTGAATATCAATATGCCTAGAAGTGCCCTCAGCTCAGCAGGCACCAGACGTGCATGTGTCCCAGTCTTCTTGGCATATTTTGCAGCCCTCACTTCAATCTTTCTTTTGGTCCCAACCAGTATCTCATGCAGCATGTCCTCCAAAAAAAAAAATAATAAAAAGCAGTTGTATGGGGTAGCAGCAGACTTTGCCTCACCTGTAGGACCTTTGGTGAATTTATACATTATGTTCCTTGCTGGTGTCCTAGCTGACTTGGACACCTGTGGCCGAGTATACCAAGTAAACCCACTTTTGATGGTGAAAGTGCTTCTCGTGAACTCGACTAGTGAGGAATCAGTGTCAACTGCAATCTGGTAATGTTTCATTTTCTTTTTTTGCATGCGAGGGGACTAGGATGGGCTCAGGTTCAGATGATGTCAGACGTGTCGAACGTTGCTTCTTTGGTTCATATGATATTTTCTCCCTCATCTTCTAAATCAGTTTCATCAGGATTTGGCACATATTCTACATCCAAATCTTTGTCATACAACACATCTGCATCTAAATTGTCTTTACTCTTTTCATCTGCACTCTCAGGTTCCACATCATCCACTCTTTCCTCAATGTCAGCCTCCTCAACTGTTCCATTCAGTATTTTTAGTATATGACTGTCACGCAGGTTTTCTCTGGCCATTTTGCACAATTTTGTATTGTTGAGTCTTTCAAAACACACTTTTGCTTAGTACTGTATCTCTGAGTCTCCGTGAAAACACTTTTTTTCACTTTAATCTCTCTGGAAAACACTTTTTTCCACTTAGTCTCTTTGATATTTCCTGAAATTATTTATTTCCCTGCCAAAAAAAAAATCAAAATTGTTAGGCCTTCATCAATGCTTTCCACTTTTTTTCACTTTAGTTTTTATGAGAGACACTTTGTTTCACTTTAGTCTCTCTGAAAAACACTGTTTTCCACTTTAGTCTCTTTGATATTTTCTGAAAATATCTATTTCCCTGCAAAGAAAAAATATAAATGAAAATTGAAAATTGTTAGGCCTACATCAATGCTTTCAACTTTTTTCACTTTAGTCTCTGTGAAATCTCTGTGAAAAACACTTTTTTTTCACTATAGTCTCTGTGGAAAACACTTTATTCCACTTTACTCTCTGATATTTCCAGAAATTATATATTTCCCTGCAAAATAAATAAATAAATAAATAAATTAAATTTTAAACATTTTACATCAATGCATATACATAAATGCCTTTGCCATGTAAAAAAAAAAACTTTTCATAAAAGTTTCAGAAATGCTTTTGTCGGGTAAAAAACACTTCAGTCACAAATTTTGTGCAGAAGGATACGGGACTGATACACTGAACTACCTCCTTCAAGGGGCTAGTGTGAGCTGATGGTATATGGAAGGACAACTGCGACGCAATTATCATACCGGAGTAATTAAGTGTTTTACAAACCAATGGGTAAAACTCACCCATCGAAGGCATTCTAGGGTTAAGGGTCATCAGCAAACTGCCAAGCTCCTCTTTGACAATCGTGCCCGGCACTGGGCCCTGACACCTGGAGATCGAGGTCTGTTACATCTTCAAACAGGTACTTTGATAGGACTATACACTGTGGTTCATCATGTGACTCCCAACAATTATGTGTTAAGCATTGCTTGCAATTACTGGAAATACCACATTAACCAACTGAAGCTGCTTTGTGAGGACCTCGCCCACAGGGGTCCTGCGCTGGCACTCTCAGCAACTCCTTAGGTGCCCTCAGCAGCACCATTACCTCCGAGGCGGCAGCAACACAGGTGCTTCATTCTAGCCACCTCTTACCTCCCATATTGGAGTACTCCTCCCTTGCGGTGGAGACGGACTTATGAGAATGCACCTCGCAACTTTTTACAGAGTTCTTGCTCATCTCAAACAACATGGACTTCATTTAAAGCCTCCCAAATGTGAGATTTGTTCTCACAATTGCAGTATCCCAGCCACTTGTTCGGAGAAGGAGTTATGTTCCCTTTACAGGACAAGGTGAAAGCTATTAAGGATATGGAGAAACCTGCTACTGTCACTCAACTGAGATCATTCCTGGGCAGTGTCGGCTACTACCAATGGTTCATTTCACACTTTTATATTATCTCTGCCCCTTTGCAGCAAATGACTCAAAGCGAGGTAAAACCTTCCCTGTCCAATGGACAGATGAGGCGGAGAAAGCATGTTTCAAGCTCCAAGAGGCATTGGCTATTGAGCCAGTATTACGACTAGTAAACCACGATTTTACATTTATCTTGCAGACCAACGCCTCAGACAAAGGCCTGGGTGCCGTGTTCTTGCAAGCCCGGTAGGACAACTCAGCAGAAGTAGCTACATTGCGTTATGCAAGTCGCAGGCTTCACTCTGCAGAGCGGAACTACTCCACCGTGGAGAAGGAAGTTTTGGCTGCATATTGGGCCATAAAGAAATTTGAAGTCCATATATATGGCCAACATTTTGCACTGAGAGCATTCCACCATCCTCTCTTATATTTGCAGACTGCAAACAAGCTGAATCCTCGGCTGAAAGTTGGGCACTTTACCTGAATCTTTTCAAACTCACTGCCCAACATGTTGATGGAAAGGACAACAACCTCGCTGATCTACTATATCAACGGTCGTTACCCACAAATGAGGAAGCTGGTGCTGTTAGCCTCAGCTTAGCTAGTCCGTAAAGATTACTTATCAGATGTGTTGTTTATTTTTATGTTTATCTTTTATGTCATTAATACTGTACCTGCTCATTTTAGCTTACATATTTCAGGTTGTTGTGTACTTGTAATATGGATTTACCTTAGTTTTCTTTAGTACTGCGTGTTTATGCACTCTTGTGGAACGTATACATGAGTATTAATGTTAATCCTTATGGAAGAAGAAGATGAAGAATATTTCTCTCATTGTAGTTTTATATTCCCCTTTTGTGGGACCCTGAAAGCCAGAACATGGCAAAAACTTTTAGTTTAGTGCTGAATACCTGAAGCTGCTTTAAATCCAGTTGCCACTGTAAAGGATGACTGGATTCTAAATTTTCCTTTTACTCATATTGCATTTTTTTTATATTATTTTATTGCCTTATTGCATGTAAAGAATGATGAAACTTAAATACTGATATTCTCTCTGATATTTAATTTTGAACTCATTTTTTTTTTTTTTGAAATTTGAATTTGATCACATTCCTTTTGTGTTTTGCATGTCACTTAACGTGTTTTAAATAAGAATTGTTCACTTTACTGATTGTATGAAATGTTCCAGAGGCTGATCCCTTTTTTTCTTTTTGATCACTTGCTCTTTTCCCTTAAAAGGATCTCTCATCCCTCATAATAACACTGAAATCATCATAAGTTCCTTTGTTCTTTTTTCACCTTCTGTAGTAGAATTTTGTTAATTCAATATTCTCTAGAAAGAGCCTTTGTGACAGAGTGTTTTGCTCAAAGTTACCAGATGCTGTAGTCTTTTTTTTACTAAAAACATGTCACTCCTTGCATTTTGCAGATTATTATTATTTGCAATTTATATTTCAGTATAGCACTAATTTTAACTGTATATTGTTTAATATTCTTGTACGTGTAGAAAGCATGATCCCAATATAAAAATCTTCCTCCTACTTCTCCGTTTTCTGCCTTTTCTTTTTCTGATGAATAATGCCATAATCCTAGTGAGTCTGTTAGATATGTTGTATATGCAATTTTCTTATTATAAACTCACTTTTCCAATAAATATTGTTATATTATAAAATTTGCTCTTGCTAATAATTCTGTTATAAATTTGACCCTGCTGATATGTCATTAGCCTGTCTAGATACATATTCAGTAGCTTCTGTATTATTTGAATAGCTAAATTCCGTCTTCTAAAATGCAAAGAACGTTCTGGAGATTGTGACCATAATAATTCTTTTTTGTTTTTTTTTGTTTCAGCATGTTGTGCCTAAAATACACTCTCCCTTGCATCTCTGCCATAATGCCCACCAGAGACCACCACTACAGTAGCCCTCAAATTCTATATGAACAACTTACTGCTCTAAATATATACACTACAAGGGGCCGAATGATGACGTCACCAAGAGGGAGATTGAATCGTCCTCAATTGGCAGCCAAACATGCAATATCTTGCCTCAGCAGTCAGGATTACTTCAAACCTTATTTATGTGGCATCTTCACGGGAATGCATCTGACGCAAACAAGGTGAGAGAAAGTGTATGGTAAAGTTCATTGGTTAAGCAAATTCGGGAATTCGAGAACCTTGTTAAATTCGTTGCTGGTCAAATCTTTTACTGGTCAAATCTTTAGAATCTTTTCTCAGATTCCATTCCCATACAAAATGAGCTTTTGTAGATTATCTAACTGTAATCTCGTTATGGATTGACCTGGAAATTACAGCCGATATACATTGATAAGAAATTTCTTTCATTGGGGTTGCCAAACTAAAATCTCATCCTTAGAAGATTGCTTATTACCACGTAAAAATCTATCCATTTTCCTAATGATATCTAATTTCTTTTCACTCCTTTCTATCATTGTAGATAGAGTGTTTTAAGTCAAAACTCGTAAATAAAGTGATTCATAATTAATAATTCACTAAAGTGATTTATGCTATAAACTGCAAATAATTAATAAGTTAATTTACCCTGTTGGCATTGCAAATGTTTCTTGTTAACCACAATTTAATGAATACATGCTGTATTTATCTTGCTAATTCTTCATATATTGGGAGTAAACTGTTTTGAGAAATAAGTTGCAAATGCTTCAAAAGGTGGTTTGGCCCATTTTGCATTGCATATATTTCTTGCTAACCAAAACTGAATGAATATATATCTATCTTGTAGATTCTCCCTTTATCGTAAATAAAGTTTTACCATATTAATTGCAAATAATTAATAAGTAATATTGCCCTATTGGCATTGCAAACTTTTATTATTACCCACAATTTAAGGAATATATACTGTATTTGTCTCGGTTATTCTTTATTTATTGTGCATAAATTGTTTTACGGTAATGCCAGCAAATAATTAATGATTTTGTATGCTCTTACGGTAGCATAAATATTTCTGTTAGCTGTGACTAACCAGTATATTTTCATCTGGTAGAATAATATTGGAAACTCATTATTTGTGTGGTCGTGCCTTCAGTTTTCCCATAATAACAGTGTGTCATTTCTGTTTCTGCAATTGCAATACCCTCTATTCTACTCTGCTTGTGTGACAGAGGTGATCATTGAATTGAGACCAAAGTCTTGGCATCCGTTTGAGGTGCCGGGGATCGAAATCGTGCTCATCACCTCCGGGATTTGAGGCAGCATTCCATAAATTTAAATTTTAAATTTTTTCCAGCTTTCCGGAAGTTAATTCAATATTCTTTTAATGTGTCATTGCATTTCCAGAATTAAAAGAAAGTTGAATTGAGAGTTTTATTTAACCGAGTAGTGGTAGTATGGATAAATTAAATAAAAAAAAATCAATGGCCTCTCTGTTTGTGAGTTCTCAACCGAGTTCAGTACTTTGAGTCCCCTCCCTCAAATAGAAACTTAACAAACTCCCCACACTTGCCAACCAGAGAATACACATTCTAAATATCAATTTTGCTTTTTTGCAACAGCACCATAACAACCCACATTTTTATAGGACTAGGTCTCATCTCTTTGGGAGGTTTGAGTCTCTCCCTTTGTGTCATATTTAGTGTTGTTGTCTTTTATGTGGTATACATATTTTCCCAGTTCCTTCAAGAGGGATTCAAATGTAAGATATTTTGTGGCAGTTTTCGTACTAATCCAGCTCTCTACATCTTCAGGTAATTTCCTTATCATGAGTTATGAAAACGCCCAATCGGTGTTCTTCATGTCTCTATAATTTTTCAGACTTCGAGTAATGGGTTCTACTTCCTGCTTAAATTTAAAGTGATGAATGATTGGAAGAGGGTGTTGGTAAATTTACCAATATCCTCATTAAATTTCGTACAATCCTGTCCTTGCTGGCATAAACAACTTGCAGCTGTGAATGTATTCGTCATGACTTTGACTTGCAACAGGATTCCCTTATATGGTATTTTTGGCATGTCCTTTAAAGGCATTTCTTAAATTGGTAAATTTGTCATAGTTGGTATAGAAGTACTATGTACTAAGCTATCAAACGTATCCTAAAACTCGTTCCATTCATCATAGTTTCCAGAGAACTGCGGTATTTTTACTTAGCAAATTTAGATGTGGGTTGTCTACTGTGGAGGCTTGAACTCTCGGAACTAGGAGCTCTTGTACTCTTCATACTTCCTAACTTACGAATTCAATTCTAGGACAACTAACCTAAGCTAATTTACTATTTTAGCTAGATTGTCATGCTCTATATCTTCCTCTACAGAATCCATTTTAAGGGGCTTATTCTCGACATATTCTTCATATTTCCAATCATGTCTTCCAAATCTTTCTGTTAGCATATGATGACATCTTTCTAAATAAGCAACAACAGGTGTTCCACCATCTTTGCCAAGTTCTGTTTGACACTGAACACAATTACATTGAACCTATTCCCGAAGACGTTGTAATGCCTCAGATTTAGCCGACTTAAGAAAGAAAATAATAAACAAATAGTTTATCTAATTACATCATCAAAGGCACCACGATCTTCGCTATATTTCCACAATACAATAAATATTCACTATGTAAGGAGTATCATAAGAAAATCTTCCAAAAATTTCAAAGTAATAACATGCAGTTATTCAATTTTGTCAATTATGACGTCAATCCTCAAGGTATAAATGACATTATTTATCAACAAAGCAACATTATTTAGCCAACAACAGTAAATGGAAAATGTAATGTAAGACACACTGTTCCTCCAATAACGAATCTGTGTACCCAGCAGCAGGTGGGTCACTACTTTCTGTTTATATACGTAAACAAATGAATCAATACACCATTATAGACATTGCTAAATGGGAAATATGTAATCTAACAAATCCCAAGCTAAGAACCACTGTTCACACAAAATAAATTGGATGCTATTTTCTTATTTACCTAGTTTATTTTTAAGCACGAAAGTGTATTTCGTTTCCACAAAGAGACAAACACTTTCTCCACTTGGGAGTTTGTTAAGTTTCTGTTTTACGAAGGGGACTCAAAGTACTGAACTCGGTTAAGAGCTCACAAATAGATAGGGCATTTATTTTTTTTTTTTTTAATTTACCCATACTACCACTACTCGGATAAATGAAACTCAGAATTCAACTTTCTTTTAATTTTGGAAATGCTATGACATTAAAAGAAAATTGAATTAAATTTTGGAAAGCTGGAGCAAATTTAAAATTTAGATTTATGGAATGCTGCCTCAAATCCTGGAGGTGGTGAGCATGATTTCGAAAATGTAAGAAATGACAAGGTAATTCAATAGTATTTCAATAATTTTAAAGTAAAATACAGAAGGTATCCAGATTCAAATTTAATCCCATTCATATTGGTCGGGGGCCCTCGACACACAGGACGATCTTCTTAACTCAGTTTGTGCAGTAGGGCACAAGTAATGATTATAACAGAACGATTCAGTACTTTGATTTATGGAGATTCTAGGGATCTTGTCACATCCTGCACTTCCACAAATCCATCTGGATGCACGTGATACAGTGGGCTTTCCAAACTCAGGGCCAAGTCACGGATAGATACTGTTAATTCACACCCATTAGGATACCTAATGTCAGTATACATTAAGTTCACACCAATAAACTCAACCTTCTCTGCTAATGGTTCATGCTTGCTAGACCTAAGGTGTCGAAGTAGTAATATTAGTCCTGGGGTCAAAAGTCTTGATAATAATGAGCCTCCAAGACTAGACTGTCATTGGAATCAAAAGAAACGTTTGTGTGGAGTCTCATTAGTTACAGTTCACAAGAGTGACCTTGCTAAATGCAATGCATCAGGAAACAACATCTCCCAGTGTTGTCTCCACAGGCCATGAGTTTCGAGTGTTACAAAAAAATGGCTTTCCAGATAATACCACTACATCATTCTACCTGGCCTTTGCCAAATGGATGATAAGGTGTTGTTCGACTCACTGCATTTTGGAAAATTTATTATTTTGTATGAGGCAGTATTAATTTAAGGTGAGGAGAGGTCATTTAATAATTCACATATCAGCAGTTCACAAAACCCCTTTTAAATATTTGCATGCATGCTTATGCACGTAATATTAATTATATTTTTATTGGTAATGGATTTAATTTTAAAATCATTTGTAGGCCTCTACTGAAGCCATGCCAGGATTTCCAAATTTAGGGGGTTATAAGATCGAAGGTTAATTATAACATATATGAAATCCTCAACAGCAGGCATGTAGCTTGAAATGGGAACATCACATAAAACAAAGATTTACATACGTTATCAAATACATCCAAGAATTAGGTGCTTCACATTGCTTTACATTACAGGATTACCAGCCTTTGCAAGCAATATAAAGCAAAAGAAATATACAAATAGCATGCTCACAATGATACCATAAACATTTATTATAGTAAAGCAAGTATATAAAATTCTTCCCTCCTAGCAAAATGTAAGAAATAACAAGGTAAAGCAATAGTATTTCAATATTTTCAAAGTAAAATACAGAAACTAATAAAAATGAAGGTATCTAGAATCAAACTTAATCCCATCCACATCTGTCCGGGACCCTCGACACACGGGCATCTTCTAAATTAAGTTTGTGCAGTAGGACAAAAGTCATGATTATCAGAGAACGATTCAGTACCTTGAATATTTGGTGATTCTAGATATATTGTCATTTCCTGCACTTCCACAAATCCCTCTGGATGCACGTGATTCAGTGGACTTTCATCCAGTTCCAGCTTCAGTAGCATTTGGACCTCTCCTCTCTCACTCTGCCAGCAGCCAATAGTAGAAGCCGACTCCACCCAGCAGCTGAAGCCGACTCCGCCCAGCAGATTAACTCCCCACAACTGTCTGTTTCCAGCTCCAGTAGTGATAGGACCTGCCTAAGTATCTCTGTTCTCTTTTCCTCCTCTCTCACGAGAGCCAGAAAAAGAAACAAAGATTGTTTTTGTTTTGTTTTGTGTTCCCGTTTTTGTTTTAGTGAAAACAAGTGACTGTGTGTGTTCTATACCCCCAAATATTTCTGCCTGCTCTTCTCTCTCTTTTATAAGAGTTGGGAAGAAAAAGGGAAATAGAAAGTGTTCAATTTTCTATTTTGTTTTTATATCTTTTGCGATAGGTAGTTGAAGCCTCTTCCTACCAGTGAAGTGAATTTCTCCTCCTCCACTACATCCCTGATCTGAGGTGGAAGTTTCTACACGGAAATAAAACGAACCTAAGTATCTCTGTTTTCTTTTCTTCCACTCTCACGAGAGCTAAAGAGAGAAACAGAAAGATTGCCTTATTTTGTTTTCTTTTTTTGTGCTTTTTTGTTGTTTTGTTTAGTTGAACACACATTATTGTGTGTTCCATAATTCTATAAAAAGTGTTCAAATTTCAACCTTGCATTTATATTCTGTTTACTTTTCCCTCTCTTTAGAGAGCTGGGAAGAGAAATAAAAAGACCACTTGGTGCTGAGCATACTGTGTGGTGTGTCTTATAACCAAGGTGATCCGTTGCATATTTTCTGTTTGCACTTCCCTCTCTCACGAGAGTTGGGAAGAAAGATAGAAGACTGTTTTAGTGATAAAGTATTGTAGTGTTCCAATTAACTGAAGTGATCCAGCCACAAGGCCCCTGCCTAAGTATCTCTGTTCTCTTTTCCTCCTCTCTCACGAGAGCAAGAAAAAGAAACAAAGATTGTTTTTGTTTTGTTTTGTGTTCCTATTTTTGTTTTAGTGAAAACAAGTGACTCTGTGTGTTCTATACCCCCAAATATTTCTGCCTGCTCTTCTCTCTCTTTTATAAGAGTTGGGAAGAAAAAGGGAAATAGAAAGTGTTCAATTTTCTATTTTGTTTTTATTTCTTTTGTGATAGGTAGTTGAAGCCTCTTCCTACCAGTGAAGTGAATTTCTCCTCCTCCACTCCATCCCTGATCTGAGGTGGAAGTTTCTACACGGAAATAAAACGAACCTAAGTATCTCTGTTTTCTTTTCTTCCACTCTCACGAGAGCTAAAGAGAGAAACAGAAAGATTGCCTTATTTTGTTTTCTTTTTTTGTGTTTTTTTGTTGTTTTGTTTAGTTGAACACACATTATTGTGTGTTCCATAATTCTATAAAAAGTGTTCAAATTTCAACCTTGCATTTATATTCTGTTTGCTTTCCCCTCTCTTTAGAGAGCTGGGAAGAGAAATAAAAAGACCACTTGGTGCTGAGCATACTGTGTGGTGTGTCTCATAACCAAGGTGATCAGTTGCATATTTTCTGTTTGCACTCCCCTCTCTCACGAGAGTTGGGAAGAAAGATAGAAGACTGTTTTAGTGATAAAGTATTGTAGTGTTCCAATTAACTGAAGTGATCCAGCCACAAGGCCCCTATATTTTATTAAACGAAATTGACAAACAGTGCAAGCGAAATATACTTAGTGAAATTTGTGATATCAATGACTAGTTGTTAGTCATGGCCTCTGCCGCTTCTCCTGCTCCTCCTCCAAAGGGGGGAATGGAACTCGACCCCACTCAAGAGGGGTGGACGGTTGTGGGAAAGAAGAGGGCAAGAACGGCCTCTGGCAGCAGCCACGAGAGTGCTGCTGCCCCAGTTCCCCCTCAAGCCCCGAAGACCGATAGAGAGCCCATATCAAAGTTAAAAGTTCAGACTCCTTCCACTAAAGAGGCATATGACCTAATTAGAGAGTTGGAAGACCAACTCACAGAGTTTGGCTGCAAAATTAAGCCTAAGATACAGGATGAATTTATCATCCACCCACCCTTAGCAGAAGCCGCAGAGAAGATCCGCAGCCTCAACTCATCTCACTTGGCAGAGATGAACCCTGCCCAAAAAATAAGGAAATACATCCTAATTGGCTTCCCTGTTGCTTGGTCAGTTGACCTGATAACCAAGAAAACGTATATTACTGCTGCCTCACGTTGCTCCTCCAAAATAGAAGGCCAAACCGTCCCCTCAAAACAAGTTCTGGTCCACATCTGTGGTCCACCCCCTTTGCAAGTAAACCTCGGCATCTGGGGCAAATTCAAAATAAGAGACTACACTACTGAACCACTGAGATGTTTCCGGTGTCAAAGATTTGGGCACCATAGAAATATTTGCCATCTCCCAGAGAGATGTGCAATCTGCAGTGGGAGACATTCCACTGACCACTGCCTCAATAAATTCAAGGCCAATGAAGCAACAGTTGCCAAGTGCCCAAACTGTAAGGGAAACCATCACGCATGGAACAATCGATCCCCAGAAAGGCTGAAGAGGATTCCTCAAAAAGTCCCTCCCTTTGCCCCTGCCACCAATCATACCACCTCCAACCTCACCCCAGCTCCTCCCCCTACCTCCAATCCTCGGCAAAGGCCCCTTCCTGCCTCACTCACACCTAACCCCCCCACCCAAAACCCACCACACAACACCAACCCAGTTCCTAACACACAGATCACACCTCCTATAGTTTCCACCCCTACACCAACTCTATCCACCCCATCACACAACACTCAGGCTCCTACCATCCCCCCAAAAACACTCACACTCCCACCATCCCCTCACGTAACACTCACACCAACACCTACACCCCACGCAACACTCAAACATGCAATACAGTCACATGCAACACTCAGACCACACACACACCCGCTCACCACACCAGGTCCAGGGACCCTAGACTTAAATCCCATACCCCCACAACTCAACAGCCTATCCAGACACCTTCCTCTGCCTCCTCTTCCCAACAGCAAACCCTCTTCACAGTAAATGAACTCACCAACATTATTATTCAGGACATACAAGCAGCCGTCCGACTCCTCGAAACCAAAGCCTCACCTCAAAATGCCAACAATCAGGTCATCAAAGTAGCCCACTCTGTTGTCGCCCAAGCCCTCGTCTCCAGAACCCACCACCAGACTCAACAAACCACCACTCCTAACACCTCCACCTCCTTAAATCATCAAGATGTCTAATCTCGGGATCCTACACTGGAATGCCCAGGGTCTCAGACACAAGGTACAAAATCTTGAAGGCATTGCCAAGGATGACAACATAGATGTCATCATGGTTCAAGAAACCCTGTGCACAGAGCAAAACACTCCAAAAATCTCAGGATACAAAGGATTCTACCAGCACTGGTCTCCAGGGAAGAACAGAGGCAGCGCCTCCTTCATCAGGAAAAACCTGTTAGCCAAGGAAATAACCTGACCAGCCTACTGTGGCGAAGATGTCCACGTCCTCGCTGTTAAAATCAAACTTCAGGGCAGCTGCATAGATCTGTACAACATTTACAGACAACACGATGGTGGCTTAGACCTTGACTACCCTCTTCGGGCTAGCCAGTCATCGTGACTTGATAATAGGAGGCGACTTCAACGCGCACCATCCAAGATTCAGGTATGCGTGCCCCTGTGCTGCAGGCAGACACATCATGAGCCTGCTGGACGACCAAGAATACGTCTCCCTTCTCAACAATCATGAGCCAACACATGACAGAGGTAGAAAACTGGACCTCATCTTTGTCTCCAACTCCCTAAAGCAAGACGCCACATGGAGAGTTCATCCCCTGGTCACAAGCAACCACTACGGGATCCATATCACGCTGCCAATTCCTGAAATCTTCCAAATCCCTGCTCCTCTCCCTCGATGGAATTTCAATATGGCCGACTGGGCCCGATTCCAGGAGCACCTCAGCGATTGGTTTTCAGCCTACACACCATCCGAAGACACCGACCAAGCAGAGGCCGAGCTAGTCAATGCCCTGCAAGCTGCAGCAAACTCTTCCATCCCCCTCTGTAAACCACAACACACCACTCATCGGGACAGATGGTACTACTGTGACAGAGTTAAAGAACTCAATCACCGGCTCAACGTCATCCGGAAAATGCACAGGAAACGTCGCACTGAAGACTCCTACCGCACTCTCCAGGCAGTCAAAGAACATGTAAATGAAGAGACACGCAACATTAAGAGGAAAAAATGGCTAGAGTGGTGTTCCACCCTAGATGCTCACACCTCTGTGGGCCAGATGTGGAGGAGCATTAACTCCTTTGCTAAAGGTAAACCTCCTAAAATCACCCCCCACAGGAATCCTAGCAGGGCAGCAGAAGAACTCTCCATCAAATTCGGAGATAGAGCAAGCTCCAACCAGCTCCCCATCACCACCAGAACAACTCCTCAGGACCTAACCACTGCAAGATGGAAAGAAATAGAAGAGATAATCAACACTGAAGACGAAACAGATGCCAAATTATCTCTGACTGAGCTACTAAGAGTAAGCAAAAGCTCTAAAAACACAGCCCCAGGTGCTGATAGAATCACATACACAATGATTCAAAATATGGGGCCCCAAGGGGAGCTTGCTCTACTCTCTCTGATTAATTCGACATACACACAAAGAATCAGACCAGCCTCATGGAACAGAGCAGACATTCAGACCATCCCAAAACCACAGGACCCTGACAACCCTCGCCCCATCTCCCTCCTAAGCTGCCTGAGCAAAACGGCAGAAAAGATGGTACTTAACAGAGTCCGCTGGAAATGCCCACCCTTCCCAGAAAACATGTTTGCCTACCAGCCTAGCTTAGGCACCTCAGAATGCATAGCCTCCATGCTATCATTTATCAACAACTGCCATGGATAAATCGTTTTTCTAGACCTAGAGAAGGCCTTTGAACTAGCCAATGTGCCGGCGATACTCTCAGCTGTCATTTCATAGCAGTTCAAAGGTAACCTTCTCTCATGGATCAAGCAGAGTCTACAAAACCGTAGTGCAAGAGTCAAAGTACAAAAACCACGAAAATGGGACCCCCAAAGGTGGAATCCTTAGCCCCTTCCTCTTTAATTGTCTGATGGAAAAACTCATGGACATCACACTACCACATGGAGCCAAACTCTTCAACTATGTGGATGACTTTGCCCTTGTCACAATAGTACACAGAAGCTCTAACAAGACACAGCACTGCCTCACCAAGATTCACCAAGCCTCCATCTCCCTCGGAGCTAAAATCAATGCCCGCAAAACGAAGGCCCTTCCCATCCACCAGTGGAGACCAGACACTAATCTGGTTATAGGTAATGAGCCTGTGGACTGGGTTACCAAGTACCAATAACTGGGTGTAATCATCGATGGCAAACTAACCTTTGGACCTGATATTCAACACTTGCGCGACAAGTGCAGCCAGCGACAAGCGGTCCTTCGTCGGATGTCGGGCCTCTACGATGGTGCATCATTTAATGTCCTCAGAAGATTCTATATACAAGCCATACGCAGCCTCATAGACTATGCTTGTCCCACATTCTGGCTACTAAAAGACCAACAGTGGGACGAGATAGAAGTAATTCAAAACAACGCCATGCGTACCATGCTAGTAGCCCCCGTGTGGACCAAGAGAGAAAACATCCAGATGGAATCGGGACTCATCCCACTCAAACTCAGAGCTCAGCAAAGACTGACCCTCTTTGTGGCCAAAACCACCACTGCCCAACAAAAATGCCTCGCTGGCACAAATTTCCATCTAGCCCTCAATCGCCACCCCAACCACCATCCTAGAACCTGGGCAGCCAAGGTCTGCACTAGCCTGCAAGCACTGCCAGCCAGGGAGAGCATCCTAGCCAAGATACAGGATACTCCGCTTCCTGAATACAGATGCCCACCCCCATGGAATGACCAACCACTCGACATAAAGATCGAGCTCCCTGACCACCCCAAAATCTTGGTAAAACCGCTTGTCCTTAAAAACATATATAAGGACAAAATTCAAAGCTGGAGCAGGCCGAACTCTCAAGTCTACTACACTGACAGTTCAGTAAATCAAGAAACTGGAGCCTCAGCCGCTGCCTTCACCACTGGATTCCACGTCCTATCCTGGAGACTGTCAAACTCCTGCTCATCGCTCCAGACTGAGCTTGTTGCCATAGCCAACACCCTCGACTTCTTCATCCAGCAAGGAGCTGACCATGCCCTAATTCTCTCTGACTCTAAAGGAGCCTTAAAGGCTATCAAGAAGCCACTCCTCAGAGACAATGTACGCATCATCACCACCATCCTCAGCCACTACCACAGGACAACCAGCCTTGGAAAAGCCATCACTCTTGCCTGGATTCCCAGCCACGTCGGCATCAAGGGAAATGAGGAAGCCGATCAAGCCGCCAAACAAGCCGCTCTTAGAGCAGAAATCCAAATATCTCTGCCTCCTGGGATTCAACAGATAAAAAACAAAGCCACCAAGTCACTCCTTAATGCCTTAATAATTAAACACAACCTGTGCACAGACATTGGCTCCCCCTCCACCTGGCGGTACAAAACCACCACTGATCTTCAGCGAATCACCCTGCCTAAGAACCTTCAATGAAGCACGGCGGTCAATGTGTACCGTCTGAGACTCGAGCACAAGTGCACCTGGCGAGTAGTGGATGATATCGTCAGGGAATGCACCTTCTGCCAGGTAGCCTCACCACATCCACTGCTCCACTACATCCTCGAATGAGATGCCTTTTCAAAAATTCGACGGAAAACTGGTGCCCATGCAACATCCAGCGAAGCCAAAAGCCCTTCATGTTTCTAGCTCCATAATCACACTATCAACAAACAACTACATGAACAGTACTAAATATCATCAGTCACAACCCTCCACCAAGAAAACCAAGCAATAACTATCTCTCACCACCAAAACAGGAATTCATTAAAAATTGTTTGATGTAAACTAATAATCCTCAACTGAACACTTATGTTTTCCATTATCTTTACAGTTTTCACAACTCCACCTACGGGCCAAAGTAGGAAAGTACGATCGCCCTCAAGAGTGAATACCACCAACAATAACCAGATTTCACCCCACCTCCGCACCAAATAGGAAAGCCCATTCGCCCTCAAGAGCAAATACCACCTACAATCAACAAAATCTTACCACACCTGCGGGCCTCAAGGGAAGGTCTGCTCACCTTCAAGGGAGAACATCAAAGAAAAAAAATGGACTTTCCGAACTCAGGGTCTAGTCACGGATAGATACTGTAAATTCACACCCATTATGATACCTCATGTCAGCATACATTGGGTTCACATCAATAAACTCAATCTGCTCTGCAAATGGTTCATTCTTGCTAGACCTTAGGAGTCGTCATAGTAATACCAATCCTGCGGTCAAAAGCCATGATGGTAATGTACCTTCAAGACTAGATTGTCTTTGGAATCAAAAGAAATGTTCATGTGCTATTTCATTAGTTGCAGTAAACAAGAGTGAGCTTACTGAATACAATACATCAGTAAACACCATCTCCCGGTATTGTTTCCACAAGCCATGAGTTCTAAGTGTTAAACAAATGGCTTTCCAGATAATACCATTATATCGTTCTACCTGGCCTTTGCCAATAGGATGATAAGGTTCCGTCCTACTTACTGCATTTTGGAAAATTTATTATTCTGTATGAGGCAGTTTTAATCTAAGGTAAGGAGAGGTCATTTAATAATTCACATATTAGCAGTTCACAAAACCCCTTATAAATAATTGCATGTATGCTTATGCATGTAATATGAATTATATTTTTATTGGTAGAGGATTAAATTTTAAAATCCTTTTTAGGCCTCTATCGAAGCCATGTCAGGATTTCCGAAGTTTAGGGGTTATGAGATCAATGGTTGATAATAACATGTCAGAAATCTTCCACAGCAGGCATGTAACTTGAAAAGGGAACATAACATAATACAGAGACTTACATATGTTATATAATACATCCAAGAATTAGGTGATTCACGTTGCATTGCATCACAGGATTACCAACCTTTGTAAGCAATATAGAGCAAAAGAAATACACAGTGTGTGTGTTCACAATGATACCATAAATATTCATAATAGTAAAGCAAATATATTACTTTCTTCCCTCCTAGGAAAATGTGAGAAATGACAAGTTAATTCAATAGTATTTCAATATTGCTAAAGTAAAATACAGAAACTAATAAAAATGAAGGTATCCAGATTCAAATTTAATCCCATCTATATTGGTTGGGGGCCCTCGACACACGGGCCAATCTTCTTAACTCAGTTTGTGTAGTAGGACACAAGTCATGATTATTACAAAACAATTAAGTTCTTTGAGTTTATGGTGATTCTGGAGATCTTGTCACATCCTGCACTTCCATAAATCCCTCTGGATGCATGTGATTCAGTTGACTTTCCGAACTCAGGGTAAAGTCACGGATAGATACTGTAACTTCACACCCATCAGGATACCAAATGGCTGCATACATTAAGTTCACATCAATAACCTCAACCTGCTCTTCTAATAGCTCATGCTTGCTAGACCTAAGTGTCATTATAGTAATACTAGTTCTGGGGTCAAAAGTCATGATGGTAATGAGCCTCCAAGACTAGATTGTTGTTGGAATCAAAAGAAACTTTTGTGTGGAGTCTCATTAGTTCCAGTTCACAAGAGTGACCTTACTGAATACAATACATCAGGAAACACAATCTCAAGGTGTTGTTTCCACAAGCCATGAGTTTCGAATGGTAAACACGCGGCTTTCCAGATAATATCATTATATCGTTCTACCTGGCCATTGCCAATTGGATGATAAGGTGTTGTCCTACTCACTGCATTTTGGATAATTTATAATGCTGTATGAGGCTGTTTTAATCTAAGGTGAGGAGAGGTCATTTCATCATTCACATATCAGCCGTTCACAAAACCCTTTATTAATAATTGCATGCATGCTTATGCATGTAATATTAATTATATTATTTTTGATTGAGGATTTAATTTTGAAATCCTTTGTAGGCCTCTACAGAAGCCGTGTAAGGATTTCCGAATGTAGGGGGTTATGAGATCGAAGGTTAATAATAACATATAAGAAATCCTCTACAGGCATGTAACTTGAAACGGGAACATAATATAATACAAAGATTTACATACATGATGAACAGTATGTTGGGAGGTGGGTGATGAAATGGATATACAGGGTTGGGGAAGGAGGGGGAGACCCCAGTCCAGTTCCAGCTCCAGTAGCAGTTGGACCTCTCCTCTCTCACTCTGCCAGCAGCCAATAGCAGAAGCCGACTCCACCCAGCAGCCAATAGCAGAAGCCGACTCCACCCAGCAGCTTACCTGGCACAGGGGACACCAAGATCACAGCATACTAACTCCCAACAACAGTCTGGTTCCAGCTCCAGTAGGGATAGGACCTGCATAAGTATCTCTGTCCTCTTTTCCTCCTCTCTCACGAGAGCCAGAAAAAGAAGCAAAGACTGCTTTTGTTTTGTTTTGTGTTCCCGATTTTTGTTTTAGTGAAAACAAGTGACTGTGTGTGTGTGATATACCCCAAATAATTTTGCCTGCCCTTCTCTCTCTTTTATAAGAGTCGGGAAGAAAAGGAAAATAGAAAGTGTTCAGGTTTCTAATTTGTTTTTATATCTATTGTGATAGGTAATTGAAGCCTCTTCCTACCCTTGAAGTGAACTTCGCCTCCTCCACTCCATCCCTGTCTGAGGTGGAAGCTTCCACAAGGAAATATAACCTAAGTATATCTGTTTTCTATTCTTCCTCTCTCACGACAGCCAAAGAGAGAAACAGAAAGATTGCCTTGTTTTGTTGTTTTTTTGTGCTTTTGTGTTCTTTTGTTTAACTGAACACACATTATTGAGTTTTAGTGAAAACAAGTGACTGTGTGTGTGATACACTCCAAGTAATTTTGCCTGCTCTTCTCTCTCTTTTATAAGAGTTGGGAAGAAAATGGAAATAGAAAATGTTCAGGCTTCTTATTGTTTTTATATCTTTTGTGATAGGTAGTTGAAGCCTCTTCCTACCAGCAAAGTGAACTTCGCCTCCTCCACTCCATCCATGAGCTGAGAGGGAAGTTTTCACAAGGAAATATAACCTAAGTATATCTGTTTTCTTTTCTTCCTCTCTCACGAGAGCCAAAGAGAGAAACAGAAAGATTGCCTCGTTTTGTTGTTTTTTTGTGCTTTTGTGTTCTTTTGTTTAACTGAACGCACATTATTTTGTCCTGACCAAATCTCTGTTTTCACTTCCCTCTCCCACGAGGGTTGGGAAGAAAGATAGAAGACTGTTTAAGTGATTAAGTGTTGTAGTGTTGCAATTAAGTGAAGTGATCCAGCCATAAGGCCCCTATATTGTATTAATCAAAATTGACAAACAGTGCAAATAACATATACCTAGTGAAATCTGTGATATCCATGACTAGTTGCTAGTCATGGCCTCAGCCACTTCTCCTGCTTTCCCCCCAGAGGGGGGAATGGAACTCGACCCCCCTCAAGAGAGGTGGATGGTTGTGGGAAAGAAGAAGGCAAGGACGGCCTCTGGCAGTAGCCATGAGAGTGCTGCTGCCCCAGTTCCCCCCCCAGCCCCAAAGACTGATAGAGAGCCCATTTCCAAGTTCAAAGTTGAGGCTCCTTCCACCAAAGAGGCATATGACCTTATCAGAGAGTTGGAAGACCAACTCACCGAGCATGGCTGCAAAATAAAGCCTAATGTACAGGGTGACTTCATTATCCACCCAGCCTCAGCAGAAGCCGCAAAGAAGATCTGCAGCCTAAACTCACCTCACTTGATAGAGATGAACCCTGCACTAAAAATAAGAAAATACATTGTCATTGGCTTCCCTGTTGCTTGGTCAGTTGACCTGCTGACCAAGCAAACGTACATTACGGCTGCCCCACGTTGCTCCTCCAAAATAGAGGGCCAAACCGTCCCCTCAAAGCAAGTTCTGGTCCACATCTGTGGTCCACCCCCTTCGCAAGTAAACCTCGGCATCTGGGGCAAGTTCTACATAAGAGACTACACCCCAGAACCCCTAAGATGTTTCCGGTGTCAAAGATTTGGGCACCACAGGAATACTTGCCATTTCCCAGAGAGATGTGGAATCTGCAGTGGGAAACACTCCACCGACCGCTGCCTTAACAAATTCAAGGCAAAAGAAGCAACAGTTGCCAAGTGCCCGAACTGCAAAGGGAACCATCACGCATGGAACCACCGCTGCCCAGAAAGGCTGAAGAGGATTCCTCAAAGAACCCCTCCTTCTGCCCCTGTCACCAATCACACCACCCCCAACTTCACCCCAGCTCCTCCCCCTACCTCCAATCCTTGGCAAATGCCCCCTCCTGCCCCACTCACACCTAACCTCCCCAACCAAAACCCACCACACTACACCAACCCAGCTCCTAACACACATATCACACCTCCTACAGCTTCCACCCCTACACCAACTCCATCCACCCCATCACACAACACTCACACTCCTACCATCCCCCCAAACAACACTCACACTCCTATCAACCCCACACGCAACACTCACACCAACACCTCCACCTCACGCAACACTCAAACACACAATACAGTCACACGCAACACCCAGAACACTCAGACCACACACACACCCACTCACCACACTAGGTCCCGGGACCCTAGACTAAAATCTCATACCCTCATACCTAAACAGCCTATCCAGACACCTTCCTCTGCCTCCTCTTCCAAACAGCAAACCCTCTTCACAGTAAACGAGCTCACCAACCTTCTTATTCAAGCCGTACAGGCAGCCGTCCGACTCCTCGATACCAGAGCCACCAACCAAGATGCCTACAATCAAGTCGTCGAAGTAGCCCACTCCGTTGTCGCCAACGCCCTCGTCTCCAGAACCCACCACCAGCCTCAACAACCCACCACTCCTACCACCTCCACCTCCTCATATCATCAAGATGTCTAATCTCGGGATCCTACACTGGAATGCCCAGGGTCTCAGACACAAGGTACAACATCTTGAAGGCATAGCCAAGACTGACAACATTGATGTCATCATGGTTCAAGAAACCCTGTGCACAGAGCAATACACTCCAAAAATCTCAGGATACAATGGATTCTACCAGCACTGGTCTCCAGGGAAGAATAGAGGCAGCGCCACCTTCATCAGGAAAAACATATTAGCCAAGGAAATAACCCGACCGGTCTACTGAGGGGACGATGTCCACGTCCTCGCTGTTAACATCCAACTTCAAGGCAGCTGCATAGATCTGTACAACATTTACAGACCACGGGAAGGTAGCTTAGCCCTGAGTACCCTCTTCGGGCTAGCCAGTCATCATGACTTGGTAATAGGAGGCAAGTTCAACGCGCACCACCCAAGATTCAGGTATGAGCACCCCTGTGCTGCAGGCAGACACATTATGAGCCTGCTGGATAACCAAGAAGATGTCTCCCTGCTCAACGATCATGAGCCAACACGTGACAGAGGTGGAATACTGGACCTCACCTTTGTCTCCAATTCCCTAAAGCTGGACGCCACATGGAGAGTTCATCCCCTGGTCACAAGCGACCACTATGGGATCCATCTCACACTGCCAATTCCTGAAATCTTCCAAATCCCGGCTCCTCCCCCTCGATGGAATTTCAAGATGGCCGACTGGGCCCGATTCCAGGAGCACCTCACCAATTGGTTTTCAGCCTACATACCATCTGAAGACATCGACCAAGCAGAGGCTGAGCTAGTCAATGCCCTGCAAGCTGCAGCAAACTCCTCCATCCCCCTCTGTAAACCACAACACACCACTCATCGGGACAGATGGTACTACTGTGACAGAGTTAAAGAACTCAATCACCGGCTCAACGTCATTCGGAAAATGCACAGGAAACGTCGCACTGAAGACTCCTACCGCACTCTCCAGGCAGTCAAAGAACATGTCCATGAAGAGACTCGCAACATCAAGAGGAAAAAATTTCTAGAGTGGTGTTCCACCCTAGATGCTCACACCTCTGTGGGCCAGATGTGGAGGAGCATTAACTCCTTTGCTAAAGGAAAACCTTCTAAAATCACCCCCCACAGGGATCCTAGCAGGGCAGCAGAAGAACTCGCCATCAAATTCGCGGATAGAGCAAGCTCCAACCAGCTCCCCATCACCACCAGAGCAACACTTCAGGATCTTACCACTGGAAGATGGGAAGAAATAGAAGAGGCCATCAACACTGAAGACGAAACAGATGCTCCATTCTCCCTGACTGAGCTACTAAGAGTAAGCAAAAGCTCTAAGAACACAGCCCCAGGTGCCGATAGAATCACATACACAATGTTTCAAATAATGGGGCCCCAAGGGGAGCTTGCTCTACTCTCTCTGATCAATTCGACATACCCACGAAGAATCAGACCAGCCTCATGGAACAGAGCAGACATTCAGCCCATCCCAAAACCACAGGACCCTGACAACCCTCGCCCCATCTCCCTCCTAAGCTGCCTGAGCAAGACGGCAGAAAAGATGGTACTTAACAGAGTCCGCTGGAAATGCCCACCCTTCCCAGAAAACATGTTTGCCTACCAGCCTGGCTTAGGCACCTCAGAATGCATAGCCTCCATGCTATCATTTATCAACAACCGCCATGGTTACATCGTTTTTCTAGACCTAGAGAAGGCCTTTGAACTAGCCAATGTGCCGGCAATACTCTCTGCTCTTGTATCCAAGCAGATCAAAGGTAACCTTCTCTCGTGGATCAAGCAGAGTCTACAAAATCGTAGTACACGAGTCAAAGTAGATGGGCACTACTCCACCTACAAAAACCACGAAAATGGGACCCCCCAAGGTGGAATCCTTAGCCCCTTCCTCTTTAATTGTCTCATGGAAAAACTCATGGACATCGCACTACCACATGGAGCCAAACTCTTCAACTATGCGGACGACTTTGCCCTTGTCACAATAGTACACAGAAACTCTAACAAGATACAGCGCTGCCTCACCAAGATTCACCAAGCATCCATCTCCCTTGGAGTCAGAATCAATACCCGCAAAACGAAGGCCCTTCCCATCCACCAGTGGAGACCAGACACTAATCTGGTCACAGGTAATGAGCCTGTGGACAGGGTTACCAAACACCAATACCTGGGTGTAATCATCGACCAAAGACTAACCTTTGGAACAGAAATTCAACACTTGCGCGACAGGTGCAGCCAGCGACAAGCGGTCCTTCATCGGATGTTTGGCCTCTACGATGGCGCATCATTTAATGTCTTCAGAACCTTCTATGTACAAGCCATACGCAGCCTCATAGACTATGCTTGTCCCACACTCTGGCTACTAAAAGACCAACAGTGGGACAAGATAGAAGTAATTCAAAACAACGCCACACGTACCATGCTAGGAGCCCCCATGTGGACCAAGAGAGAAAACATCCGGATGGAATCAGGACTCATCCCATTCAAACTCAGAGCTCAGCAAAGACTGACCCTCTTTGTGGCCAAAACCACCACTGCCCAACATAAATGCCTAGCTGGCACAAATCTCCATCTAGCCCTCAATCGCCACCCCAACCACCATCCTAGAACCTGGGCAGCCAAGGTCTGAGCTAGCCTGCAAGCACTGCCAGTCAGGGAGAGCATCCTAACCAAGATACAAGACACACCGCTTCCTGAATACAGATGCCCACCCCCATGGAATGACCAACCACTCAACATAAAGATCGAGCTCCCTGACCACCCCAAAAGCTTGGTAAACCCGCTTGTCCTTAAAAACATATATAAGGACAAAATTCAGAGCTGGAGAAGGCCAAACTCTCAAGTCTACTACACTGACGGTTCAGTAAATCAAGAAACTGGAGCCTCAGCCGCCGCCTTCACCACTGAAAACCACGTCCTATCCTGGAGACTGTCAAACTCCTGCTCATCTGACTCCAAAGGCGCCTTACAGGCCATCAAGAAGCCACACCTCAGAGACAATGTACGCATCATCACCACCATCCTCAGCCACTACCACAGGACAACCAGCCTTGGAAAAGCCATCACTCTTGCCTGGATTCCCAGCCACATCGGCATCAAGGGAAATGAGGAAGCCGATCAAGCCGCCAAACAAGCCACTCTCAGAGCAGAAATCCAGATATCTCTGTCTCCTTAATAACTAAACACAACCTGTGCATAGACAATGGCTCCCCCTCCACCTGGTGGTACAAAGCCACCACTGACCTTCGGACTATCACCCTGCCTAAGAGCCTTCTACGAAGCACTGAGCTTAATGTGTACCGTCTCGTCTGAGACTCGGGTACAAGTGCACCTGGCAAATAGTGGAGGATATCATCAGGGAATGCACCTTTTGCCAGGTAGCCTCACCACATCCACTGCTACATTACATCCTGGAATGTGATTCTTTTTCAGAAATACGACGAAAAACTGGTGCCCCCGCAACATCTAGCGAAGACCCAAATGCCCTTCACGTTGCTAGCTCCATCATCAGACTAGCAACAAATAACCACATGAAAAGTCTACTAAATATTATCAGACAATACCCTTCACCAAGATAACCATGCAATAACTCTCTCACCCCAAAACAGGAATTCATTTAAATTGTTTGATGTAAACTAATAATTCACAACTGAATACTTATGCTCTCCGTTATCTTTACAGTTTTGCACAATCTCACCTGCGGGCCAATTAGGAAAGTCCGATCACCAACAATAACAAGATTTCACCCCACCTCCTCACCAACAGGAAAGCCCATTCGCCCGCAAGAATGAATACCACGTACACTCCAAAAAAATCTCACCCCACCTGCGGGCCACAGGTGGAATTTCAGCTCACCCTTGACATCCAAGAACAAACAATTATTTCATCCTAGGAAAATGTATGAAATGACAAAGTAATTCAATAGTATTTCAATATTGTTAAAGTAAAATACTAAAACTAATAAAAATGAAGGTATCCAGATTCAAACTTTATCCCATCCACATCAATCGGGGGCTCTCGACACAAGGGCAGATCTCCTTAACTCAGTTTGTGCAGTAGGATCCAAATCATGATTATCACAGAACGCTTCAGTACTTTGAATTTATGGTAATTCTGGAGATCTTGTCACATCCTGCACTTCCCAAAAATCCTCTGCATGCACGTGATTCAATGAACTTTCCGAGCTCAGGGAAAAGTCACGGTTAGATACTTCTAATTCACACCCATCAGGATACCTAATGTCAGCATACATTGGGTTCACATCAATAAACTCAAGCTGCTCTGCTACTGGTTCATGCTTGATGTACCTAAGATGTCGTTGTAGTAATACTGGTCCTAGGGTCAAAAGCCATGATGGTACTGAACCTTCAAGACTAGATTGTCATTGGAATCAAAAGAAATGTTCGTGTGGGGTCTCATTTGTTGCAGTGCACAAGAGTGACCTTACTGAATGCAAGATATCAGGAAACACTTTCCCCAAGTGTTGCTTCCCCAAGCCTTGAGTTTCAATTGTTAAACAAATGGCTTTCCAGACAATACCATTATATTGTTCTACCTGGCCTTTGCCAATTGGATGATAAGGTGTCGTCCTGCTTGCTGCAACCCCTCTCTGAGTAAGGTGCAGCTTTAGTTCTTGGGAAATGAAAGATGTGACTCAGGTGTATGCTTTCGAAGAAACACACTTGCATGGAAACATAGAAGTTTAATAGAACTGAATAAAGCACTCATTATATCTGCTATCAATCACCATATCTATAAATTAGCAGAATAAAAATCTGGCTAAAAATGAAAAACTACTACCTAGAGTTAATAGAGGGGTCTTCATGATTAAACGATGATAATCTTATTGAACACACTTGCTGGAAGAGGATTACTCCATCACTTACGGTACCTTTCCCAACCCATTATACATAAAAACCTAATACTGTACTGAGCATTTATGATTATATATGCACACACACACACACACACACACACACATATATATATATATATATATATATATATATATATATATATATATATATATATATATATATATATATATATATATATATATATATATATATATGGGGAGGTAGTTGTTAAGTTTCTGTTTTTTGCTAAGGGGACTCAAAGTGCTAAACTCGGGAATGAGCTCATAAACAGATAGAATCAACCCTCCTACCACTACTCGGTTAATGGAAACTCAGACTTCAACTTTCTTTTAATTTAAATGCAATGACATATTAAATATAATTAAATTAAATTTCAGAAAATGGAACAAACCTAAAACTTTGGCCTCATCTCGACAATCACCTCTGTCACACAGGCAGAGTAGAATAGAGGACACTGCAATTGCAAAAACAGAAATGACACTCCATTAATTATGGCAAAACTGAAGGCACGAACACACAAATAATGAGTTTCCGATATTATTCTACTGGATGAAAATATATTGGTTAGTCACAGCTAACCAGAAATATTTACGCTACCAGGAGACCATACAAAACCATAAATTATTTGCCCGTGCTAGCGAAAAAAAAATGTATGCATAAAAGTGAAGAATAAGCGAGACAAACACAATATGTATTCCTTAAACTGTGGGTAACCATAAACATTTGCAATGCCAATTGGGCAAAATTACTTATTAATTATTTGCAATTTAAATGGTATAACACTTTATTCACGATACAGGAAGAATCTATGAAATAGATATGTATTCATTCAATTTCGGTAAAAAAAAATATATATATATATTTGCAGTGCAAAAAGGGCAAAACCATCTTTTGAAGTATTTGCAATTTATAACTCAAAACATTTTCTCCCAATAAATGAAGAATCAGCAAGATGAATACAGTATGTATTCATTAAATTGTTGTTAACAGGAAACATCTGCAATGCCAACAGGGCAAAACTACTTATTAATTATTTACAGTTTATAGTGTAAAACACTTTAATTAGATTATCAATTATTTGCAATTTATAGCCAAAAAGACACGTTATATACGAGCAATTACAAAAACCACTATTTACGATGATAGAAAGGGGTGAAATGAAATTAGAATTTGTTAGGAGAATGGATAGATTTTTTGCGTGGTAATGAGCTGTCGTGAGTCTTATCCCACTATTTGACACCAACTGTTGTGGTGTTATTCTCTCTTGGTACTGTGTTTCTCACCTGAATTATATATATTTTTAACTTGGTAGCATGGTCGGTGATAACAGATACGCATCTTCTTTGTATGTGTTTATTTCTAGATTAACAACTGATTCCTCAGAACTCCCATTACTATATAGTTTCTGTCACTATCGATTCCAGATTCCCGTCCCAAAGGGGGAGACTGCTAAGCTGTGGACGTGACGTCTGCCCCTGGCAAGGTCTGAGCTCTCACTGACTGGCTCTGTTACTACTCGTGACAGTCGTTGGGTATTGAGCGCATCACTGCTATCCAGCACTTATAAGCATCTTTAAAATGCCTTACGACACTCCCCACCACCAAATTGAAATATATCAAATTTCAGAAAGAGCATAATTACTTCTATGAGAGCCTTATAATTTTCTAATTATCATTATTTTACAAAAACGGGGCAGAACTATCTAGGAACTGACTTATGAAACTATTACAATGTCATACAATTATCTTAACAGATTATAGTAATCTCAGAATTACTATGCAAAAAGCTGACAAAGAAAAATCTGTTCTTTATAATAAGCATTGTAATCAAAATGAAAAAATCAGAATTAATTATTCACAGTTGCAATATATAGCTAGTAAGCATTGGCAAAATTACTTAAGAACAAAGCTAATTAAGCTATTTCATTAATCAAACAGTACACAATACATTTGGACATGATACATGCAAGCACTTTTAAAATAAAACTTTTGTCATTGTGTGAACAGTTAAAAACATTCACAATTACAATATGTAATTACTATTCCAGGACAAACTGATATGAGAACTCAAGGAATATAATATAAAATACATTCATCTATGATCTTTCTTCACAAAAATCTGCATACCACCTCTCAACCTAAGAACTAAATGAGGAGTGGATTCTTCTGCAAGCTCAATGAACACAAAAATTAAATCATGATTCAAAACAATGATAATATTTAAGCAGAAAACATCTTATTATGATTTTTGCAAATTGTACAATTTATCAATGACACTTATTCTAATGAAATTACATCATAGGGAGACTCTGAGGTTTTTTCACTTAAAATTATCTTAAAGCTAGACAAAATGATTGAAAAAAATCAATTATTGTCTTTGCACATCGTGGTCAACGACGGTGGGGACATTTTCCTTCCCATATTTTTTTCAGCTCTAATATGTGGGGAAACATACTTTGTAATTTAACTAATAAGGGATTTTCCATACCTTTTCTTTCTCTTTTCACTAAAGTTATGATATGTATGGGGATGCTTTCTTTCCCAATTTTCATTTTTATTTTTTTTTTCGGTGATTTTCTTTTCCCCAGCCTCCACAAGAGTTATCATTGCCTTGGACTTGCCATCTCATTCTTCCTTCTAATTTCCTGGGACCTTCGCCTGGCCTCTTTGATATAGGCCCGGGTTTGTACACGTACCACGAATTCTATTCTTATCTGGAGACTGGCAAGACAAAAGGGAGGGCATCGATGCATTAACCGGATCAGCTGGCACCCCTCCCGCCCACTTTCGTGCGACTTTTGAGGTGGCCCTTGATTCTAACCACCTCTCACGCTCCTTCTCGCATAAGGCGGATCTCACTTCAATAGCTGAATAATACGATCATACTGAAGTAGACTCCAAGGCCGGAAATTAGGGCCTGATGTCTCTAATACAAATGCAGAAAGAATACATATGACAGCTGGGTACAAACAATGGCCTTTTGTCAGCATCCCGAGGGTATACTTCGCCTCCCTGCATCTGCAGGCAATTGCAATCTCTCCCATGGGTAAAAGGGACTTGTCTGTGAAAATCAAATTTGAAAATTACAGGTCGGGGCTGCCTGGAAATAGGGTGGTAATGGAAAGTATTTGTCTACACCATTAGATTATTATTCCAAGATACTTAGGACTTAGCTGAGTAACTAATACATAACATTACTCTACTATAGATATAAAAAAGAACACTCATTAAATGCTGAGAACAGCCACTAAAGAAATACTCTTATTAGCAGTGACTACAGTAACATCAAGCATGACCTCAAGATAAAAGATACAAATCATTTGGTTACTGCTGATAGCATTTACTAAAATAACAATTTTGCAAAAGGCCATGGAGTGATAGCAACAATAATGGCCAACATAATACTAACAATACTAATACTCAGGAATAGCAGCGCATATGCAATTGAGACTGGCATTTCGAAGTAAGCACAGAGTCTTACACTCATACTTCACAACGATGCACTTTCTAACACTGTCTCCTTTGGCTATTCGAATTCCTGCAGTCATAATATGTATATATATAGGACCGTAGTCATCAACTTTCTGGTTGCCCTATTTGTCACTAGGAGCTTTATCTATTTTCTAAAACAGTTGCAATATGTGGCAGAAAAACTCATACAGTAATCAGTTCCACTGTTGTGTTATCTGTATTTATGCAATATCAGCATGCAAAAACTTAGCAACTGAAATAAAACTTGGGCACACTTATCATGTAGCAAATTTGCAAAGAAATCTAAAAAGAATCAATGATCATAATACTCTGTCAACATAGAGAAATAACATTGTTCAGTATGTAAAGGATAAAAGGATGAGAGAGAGAGAGAGAGAGAGAGAGAGAGAGAGAGAGAGAGAGAGAGAGAGAGAGAGAAATATATATTTCTTCCAAAAAAAACTTATTATTTCGCTTATAAGGCCCTTTTTTATGACTTGGTTACCTGTCCAAACTATAAGAACATAAGAACATAAGAATAGAGGACACTGCAACATGCCTACTGGCACACACGAGGCAGCTCCATTTTTGAATTGTATTTTCAGCATGTCTAACCTATTCTATTCTACTCTACTTATTTATTCTCTTTTTCTTTTTATGATTTTTCTAATAAGCACTAACCTATTCATACCCACCCTACCTCTGTCATATGTCTATCTAATCTACATTTGAAGGTGTCTAAGGTATTGGCATTTACTATCATACTAGGAAGCTTGTTCCATGCATCAGCTACTCTATTACCAAACCAATTTTTACCAATTTCCCTTCTGAACCTAAATTTATCAAGCTTAAATCCATTATTACGAGTTCTGGTTTGATCATGAATTTTTAAAACTTTATTAATATCTCCCTTGTTAATCCCTTTAAACCATTTATACACTTCAATCATATCCCCCCTAACTCTTCGCCTCTCTAGAGAATGTAGATTAAGTTTTTTTAATCTGTCCTCATATGGTAGATTTCTGATATTGTGTATCATCTTGGTCATTCTTCGCTGCACTCTCTCCAAGGATTCAATTTCCATTCTATAATAGGGTGACCAGAATTGCACAGCATAATCTAAATGGGGCCTAACTAATGCAAGATAGAGCTGCAAAATAACTTTTTCCGTCCTATTGCTGACGCTTCTTGAGATAAATCCTAAAATTCTGTTTGCTTTATTTCTGACTGCTGTGCATTGCTCTCTTGGCTTAAGACTACTACTCACAAGAACTCCCAAATCCCTTTCACACTGAGAACTCATGATTTCATGGATATTTAGCTTATAACTAGTATTGTCTTTTATAGTACCCATTTTAACTACTTTACATTTCTCAACATTAAATTCCATTTGCCATTTGTCCGACCATTCAGATAATCTATTTAGATCTTCCTGTAAAGCATGAATGTCTTCTTTTCCATTTATAGTTCTACCTATTTTAGTGTCGTCTGCGAATTTACTTAGGTTACTACTGATATCCGAATCCAGATCATTTAGATATACGATGAATAATAGAGGACCCAGTACCGAGCCTTGTGGTACCCCGCTAGTAACCGAGCCCCACTCTGATTTCTCTCCATTTATGCAAACCCTCTGTTTTCTGTCTTTTAACCATTGTTTGATCCATCTGAGCACAGCTCCTCCTATACCATGAGCTTCCAGCTTTTTAACTAATCTTTTGTGAGGAACTCTATCAAAAGCTTTGCTAAAATCTAGATATATTGTATCATATTCTTTGCCACAATCTACTGCCTCGTAAACTTCTGAATAAAAAGACAGTAAGTTTGTAAGGCACGAAAAACCCTTAAGAAACCCGTGTTGTGAAAGTTTTATCAGTCTGTGTAATTCTAGATGTGCCCTTATATTATTTGCAATTATGGATTCTAGAATCTTACCCACTGTTGACGTTAAACTTACCGGCCTATAATTATTCTTTTTAACACGTTCTCCTTTTTTAAATATTGGTACCACATCTGCCAATTTCCACTCCATGGGTACCGATCCTAATTTTATTGAATTATTAAATAATGCAGTTAGAGGACAACTAAGCTCTTCCTTGCATTCCTTTAATATTCTAGCATATATTCCATCAGGTCCCGGAGATTTATGAGCCTTTAATTTATCTATTTCTTTTATTACCTCCTCTCTCGTAATATTTATTGAACTAAGTATATTATCGGGACTGTCTCTGTAAATGGATTCTACTTCCGGAATATTTTCCAAGTTTTCATTTGTAAATACAGATAAGAAATAATCATTTAAACATGTACACATCACTTTATCGTCATCTGTGATATGGCCATTGGCTACTTCAATTGGTCCGACTTTTTCCTTAAATTTTGTTTGATAATGTTGATAAAACCCTTTAGGATTTTCTTTAGCTTCTCCTGCTATTCTAACTTCGTATTTTCTTTTCGACTCTCTAACTATCTTTTTAACTTCCCTGTTTAACTGTATATATTGCAGCATCACCTGCTCTTCACCTCTTTTTAGTTTCCTGTATATTCCTCTTTTAATACCTATAAGATTCTTTATTCTATTGTTCATCCATTTAGGGTCATTTTTTCTTGATCTGCAATGTTTCATGGGAATATAGTCTCTCTGACTATTCTTAAGAGTCATGACAAAATTTTTATATTCCTCATCCAAATTTATATTAACTGACGGGCTGCTGTTCTTTCCTGTGAGAGAATTTAATGTATTGATCTTATCTTGTGATAATCCTTGGCATGTGGTACTCAAATTTTGGGGTAATCCGCTACCTGCGACCTGACCTGCTGGATTAACTACCCACATCTGTACCCCAGAAATCCCTTCCCATACCTCATTAGATAATTTAGTTTTTAAGCCCTCAAAATCTCCTGCTCTAAAGTTTGGAACAATTCTTATTTTCCTTTATAGTTTCCTTGAAGATTATGTTAAATCTAATGGAATCATGGTCACTGTTGCCCAATTTTTCACCAACTTCTAAATTTGTAACCATATTCTCTCTATTACTAAGAACTAAATCTAGTGTATTTACCCCCCGTGTTGCTTCATGTACATGCTGAGAAAGGAAATTGTCTTCTACTACTTCCAAAAACTCCTTAGAGCTATTATCACCTGTTATGGTTTCCCAGTTAATATGTCTAAAATTAAAATCGCCTACAATGCAAACTCTATTTGACCTGGTCACTTTAGAAATTTCATCGTATATAACTTGCGACTCTATATTATCTAGATCAGGTGGTCTGTAGACTACTCCTACAACTAGACTTTCTATATTATTTTTAATTTCAACCCATAAGGTTTCTGAATTTAGATTTGTCTTAATTCCAGACTTAATGCAGCTTCTGAGGCTATCTTTAATATACATAATTACCCCTCCCCCTCTTTTATCTGCACTACGATCAGCATTATAAAGTTTATATCCTGTAATTATGTACTCAGCTTTAAGGTGTTTGCTTTCTAAATTAATCCAACTTTCACTAATGCATATTATATCCGGTCTCTCACTACATACTATGGCTCTCAGTTCTTCTATCTTGTTACCTAAACTACGGCTATTTGTATAATATACTTTTAAACTTTCTCTAGCTTCACCCTTCTTGTGGCTATTCTTTTTGTTAATATTTGTTCTATGTAACAAATGGTTCTTATCCTTATACTCCCAGTTATTTGACCCACTATTTACTGAACCCTTACTGACTAATTTCTCTGCACAAGTATTAATCATTTCATTATTTGTGTCTAACAAAACCCCCCTACCTCTCTGTCTATCATACCAGCCAATACAGAGACACCTGAATTAGAAAGATGCACTCCATCCCTTGCATACATATGCTTACGACTAGTGAAGTGATCCCACCCGTCTATAAAACCTATATTATTCTCCCGACAGAAGACTTTCATCCTAGCATTTACTCCTATAGCTCGAGACCACCACTCTGAACTTTGGCTAAGCCTAGGGAGAATACCACACATCACAGGAACTGCACCCCTTTTCCTAATCTTATCCAGGGCTTGCCTATACAACCTAATCAGCTCTTCACTTCTACCATCCTGCACGTCATTTCCCCCAGCTATCAAACAAACAACATCTTTTTTCTCAATCCAGCTATTTATTGACTCACCCACCTTCTTCATACCTGCTCCAGGGAAAAAATATTTTCCTCTAACTCTATGCCTGAGTTTCCTGTCTACATATCTGCATAGTGAATCCCCTACAATTACCAAAGAACGAGACTTATCCGGAGGATGGGTTACTCCGACCTTGGGAGACTTACCTAGGCTCTTGACCTGAGAGCTTTTCTCACTTCCATTTTTACGATCGCTAGTACACCTATCTGACTCTATGGTTCCTGAAGAATTACTGCCGCCACTGTCACATTCATCTCTAAGTGACCTAAATGAATTAGCAACCTGTAGTCTAAAAGTATCATTTTTCTTAAGAACCATCTTCGTTGAACCCTTATTCACAACTTTCCAGTCGTCTTCATTATTCAATCGTCCCTTCCTGGTTAACACCTCTACTTTACCTCTCAGATCCCTGTTCTCCTCAGCTAAGGATCTGACCTCCTGCCTGACTGCGGCCAACTCATTTCTTAAATTAAAAATGAGTTTGCTTGCGTCGGACGAGGACAAATCCCCAGCACAGCCACAAACAGCACCAACAACGACACCACCACCAACACCACTACCACTAACACCACCAGCACAAAGAACACCACCACTCTCCATTGTACTAAGTATGGTCAAGATTAGAGCTACTGGAAGCACGTCCTCACTGGATGAACCCAGGAACTAAACAAGTGGACAGAGCACAACTGCCATCATTTTCTAACATCTAAAGAAGAATAAGAAACATAATAACTTAGTGTACAACTGCAGAAACATCGAAGCACAAATCCATTCCTTTCTGTTTAACATTGCAAAGGACTTTACGGAAATGAGTATGCCCATCCTTGTCTATTATAACAATCTTTTCTCTTTCTATAAATCAGAGGGTTGAGGTGAAGCACACACTCGCTATAAGTCAGCATACCCCTGATGAAATCAAAGCAAAATACTTCAGTCACAGGCGATAATATCTCTACTTACTATCAACAAAATTACAATTATCTTTTCTTAATAAACGACTTAAAAGGACTTAAGTATCATTATTTCTAAATTTCAAACTCAACATATAAGCTCTGAGAATCTCAATTATCTTAATTAGCTCAACTGTAATTAAAAAATTCACGACAATGATAGTAATTAACTATAATTTCCTCTAGATAATCTTTTTTCAAAACTCTTTAATTATATCAAAGGGGCAAAGATATTAAAGATTTTTTTTTTCAACACAAAAATAAAAAGTTAAAAAAAACGTATTTGAAAAAAAAAATGAAAAGTTTGTCTCTGGGTATGCGGCAATAAAATTAAAAATCATATTTCATTTGTAACATTAAAGAATGCATTTTGCTTAAGTTTCATAATCTCTTAAGGAGTTGTACATGAAAAATTAATATATATATATATATATATATATATATATATATATATATATATATATATATATATATATATATATATATATATATATATATATATATATATATATATATATATATATATATATATTCTTCTACTATCTCAAATTTGATTTTTTTCGAGTGACTATTCAACAAAACTACCTCAGGAGACAGGGGGGAGTTATACATTTTTCTCCTTTTCATACTTACAGTTGGGTATGTATTTAACTAACATCTTTTTTACTCTCTTTCCTTCTCCTACCCAAAAATACTGCCCAATATCTGTCTTCTGGCCTTCAAATGGCTAGCTTTCAGGTGAGTTTTGCATGTAGGAGCTGTTCCTCCCCAGTCTCTTCGGTTTCTAGATCAACTTCGTCTCTTTCAAATACAGAAAATGGCTGTTTGACATTCTTGTTGTCATTTCTTGTGAATTTACACTCCCTTCTTCATGACCAAGCTGAAATAATTGCAGCAAACATTATCATGGCTAAAACTTTTAAAGCTTTTATTTTATCTATCTGACATATCCTTTCGGACAAATAATGTATACACTGCAGCTGGAAAGGAAAATAAAGAATCATTCATAGATTCACGTCCTTCATCACGTAATATCTGTCTTGGAAAGCTCGGACATCGAATAATAATCTCATTGGTGATTAAAGGACGAAACGAATACAATAAAATTTGCAGCTCAACCATATCTGGGACAGAGGAGAATCTCTTTCTCAAAAATATCCCTCAATAGATATCGCAATAGCTACATCACCTCCCATTAAAATACACTGATATTGCCTGCATGGAGACACGGTGGAGCAGGGGAAGGGTCCTTGCAGACTCCCTCCCCATCATGCTTCCCCAACGGACTTTCCCGCGACTCCACCCACGATAACAACCCCCATTATACCCACAGTCAGGCATACCCATTCTCTCCTGCCCTCGCCACTTTCAAAGCTTGCATTCCCTTTCTTTCTGTGTATCCCCCCCCTTCCCCTCACTCTAAAGGAGTGTGTGGGTGAAGTCTCGGTTGGTACGTGTGGTCACATGACTGCATCACCAGTCCAAGGTCCCCCCTCTACTCCCACTAGGGTGCGTTAAGGCTACACAGTAACTTCCTTTCTTCCCCTCTATGCTACGTTAGGGTTACACTTAAACCTCCCCTACCCCAGCACAGCACAAACCACTTGATTCTACTCTTACCGCCTGCATAGCGCGAAAATAAAAACCCGCTGTATCTAACAGTAAAGATCTATATAACATCTTAGAACTTTCTTATTCATCAAAAGGTTATGAGATACACGCAGTTTGATATCAATTCTCTATAATACAACGTTACAAGAATGATCGGTCATTTCTGTCCTTCTCTCGCCAAAATATAACACCCACGAAAAAACAAAAAAAGAAAGAACCTTGAATACAGGTGCAAGGATTTTCTCACTTGATTTCTTACGCTTTAAGAATTAATATAAAAATTATTTTACACGTACATTCAATCTTTTTCATTTAAAATCAACACATTTTCCCGTTTAATAATCAACTTAGGCATTAATACAAATAAATTGAACTCCCTTCAAGTGCAATTTCTAATTTTATTATTCAAATGATAACAAAAATGGAGCTTATTACTGCTTATAGCTATTAGTTGCAAATTATCCATGTTAGTAATGGGTACTGAAATTCTACTTTTATCAACTTACTAGGGCCACACCCCTCACAGGTGTTGGCTGAGTCAAAGCATATCTAAAAATAAAATGGCAATGTCTGTCAACCTCAATTTCTTTTAATACTTGTCCCATTACTCACTGGATACAGATCACAAGTACTTAGCTAGTTTGAGAAACTGCTTGAAGAACATCACGGCAACAGGTAATGGAGGAGGGGGTTCTTCTTTCTTCTGGGCGCGGAAGGTTCCCGCCAAATTCTCCATCTCTCTCGTAAAATCAATGAATCACCATCTTCTTGGTTGGATCCGGCAACATATACTTCTGGCAAGGGGCTTTTTTACTCATATCCCCGGTCACACTTCGGCTCACTGTGACGGTGGTATACATGAAGGCACTCATTGTCCTTTTACTGCTGGGGGCCTTGCCAATACGGGAGAGGGGAAAAGTGACTGGATCTGGTAACATGATACTGTCTGTGAAGGGGGAGCTGAGGCTTTCTCCTCTCGATATCGCTTTCTCGCTGCTTGTAAGCATCTAGAAGTTCCTTCAACACTCGAACACTTCCTCCATAGATGCTATATATTTTTTTTCTTTTGTATTTTTAATTCTTTCTCTTCGTTGAAGTAACGGTGTGGATTGATCCCGAGAAGATCACCAGTGTCGTGGGGCTTATCCCACTATTTGACACCAACTGTCGTGGTGTTATTCTCTCTTGATACTGTGAATTATATATATTTTTAACTTGGTAGCGGGGTCGTTCATAACAGATACGCATCTTTTCTTTATATGTGTTTATTTCTAGATTAACATCTGATGCCTCAGAACTCCCATTACTATATAGTTTCTGTTACTATCGATTCCAGATTCCTGCCATCCGGCACTTATAGGCATCTTTAATATGCTTTGCGAAAGAGTAATCTTCTGTGAACGAGATTTAATTTTGGCACCCTCAATGAGAGAAATTTTTATCAATGTATACTGACGGTAATTTCCAGGTCATTGAATTAAATTTGGGAAATATGATTCCGGCTGGGTACTCTACAAAAGTTCGTTTTGTATGGAATGGAACTGACAAAAATTTCTTAGGATTTGACCAGTAACGAATTTAATCAGTTTCTCAAATTCCTAAATTGCTTAACCAACGAGCTTTACCATGCACTATCTCTCACCTTGTTTGTGCAGGTAAATTCCTGTAATGACACCACGAAAAAAAAGTGTGAAGTAAGCTTGACTGCTGAGGTGAAATCTTGCCTCTTGGATATTTGGCCGCCAATTGAAAGCGATCAAGCATCCCTTTTGGTGATGTCGTTATTTGGCACACTGTAGAATATATATTCAGAGCAGCAAATTATGGCAGAGATGCAAGGGAGAGATGGCATTTTGGGTGTAACACTCGGAAGCAAATAAAATAAACGAGAAATATGGGCAAAATAGGTTACTGGCAAACATTCTCCAGAACGTTCTTTGCATTGCTGGAGACGGAATTTTAATTATTCAAATAATAGAGAAGCTACTGAAATGTATTTAGACTGGCTAATGATGCATCAGCAGGGTCAAATTATTAACAAAATTATCAGCAAGAGCAATTTCTATAATATAACAAAATTTATCAGCAAGAGCTATTTAATCATAAGAAAATTGTGTAAGCAAAGTATTTACAAGATAAGTCATCATTATGTCATTACTACATCATCACTACATGAGAGAAAAGCATAGAACAGAAAAATAGGAGGGAGATTTTTATATCAGAATCAAGCTTTCTACATGGACAAGAATATTAAACAAGATATATTTAAAATTTGCTATAAGGTGAAATATAAACTGAAAATAATCATAATCTGCAAGATGACGGAGTAAGAATTATTGTATGAAGAAAAGAAATGACAGTTAAAAGTTACTAAATTACCTAATAAGGCATCTACTACAGCCTCTGGTGACGTTGAGCAAAACACTCTGTCACAAAGGCCCTTTCTAGAGAATATTAAATAAAAAAAATTATACCAAAGAGGGTGAAAAAAGAACAGAGGAAGTTATGGTGACTTCAGTGGGATTATGAGGGATGAGCGATCCCTTTAAGGGAAAAGAACAATTGGAAAAAAAATAGGATTCACCACTGCAACATATCATACTATTAGTAGAGTGAGCAACTCTTATCAAAAAACATTAAATGACATGCAAAACATAAAAGGAATGTGATCAAATTCAAATTTCAGGAAAATTAAAATCACAATTAAATATCAGAGAATATCAATATTTAAGTTAAGAATTCTTAACATGCAGTACGGCAATAAAGAAATATATAAAAAAAATACAATATACGTAAAAGAACAATTTGAACCAATTTAAATACCTTCAGCTATTCTACACAAAAGTAAAAGTTTTCGAAATGTTCTGGCTTTCAGAGTCCTACAAAGAGAAATATAAAGCTACAATCAAAAAAATATTTTTCATCTTCTTCTTCCATAAGGAATATCATTAATACACATGGATACGTTCCACAAGGGTGTATAAACACGCTATACTAAAAAAACACTATGTAACACCCATTTTACACATACATGACTAAACTGAAATGCATATGTACGCTAAAATAAACAATTATAGTATTAAATATGTAAAAGATAAAAATATAAATAAATAACATATCAGAGAAGTAATCTTTACAGACTAGTTAAACTGAGGTTAGCAGCAACAGATTCCTCATTTGGGGGTAAATACCGTCGACTTAGTAGATCAGCAAGGTCATTGTCCTTTCCATCAACATGTTGGGCAGTGAATTTGAAAAGATTCAGGTAAAGTGCCCACCTTTTCAGCCGTGGATTCAGCTTGTCTGCAGTCTGTAAATATAGGAAATAACGGGGGTGAGTTCTCATTGTAAAAAGTCGGCCATACAGATGGACTTCAAATTTCTTTATGGCACAATATGTGGCTAGAGCTTCTTTCCCTACAGTGGAGTAATTCCGCTCTGCAGGGAGAAGCCTGAAGCTTGTATATTGCACTGTAGCTAGTTCTGCTGAATTGTCCGACCGGGCTTGCAAGAGCACGGCACCCAGGCCTTCGTCTGAGGCATTGGTCTGCAAGATAAAGGGAAATTCGGAGATTACCAATTGCAATACTGGCTCACCCAAAAATGCTTCTCAGAGCTTTAAAAATGGTTATCCATTGGACAGAGGAAGATTTACCTAGCTTTGAGGAGGTCATTTGCTGCAAAGGGGAAGCAATAGTATTACAATGTGGAATGAACTGTTAGTATTAGCCTACACTAACCGGGAATGATCTCAGTTGAGTGACAGTAGCAAGTTTCTCCATATCCTTAATAGCTTGCACCTTGTCCTGTAAAGGGGACATAACTCTTTCTCCAACCAAGTGGCCAAGATACTGCAATAGTGTGAAACCAATCTCGCATTTGGAAGGCTTTAAATGAAGTCCATGCTGTTTCAGACGAGCAATAACTGCGAAAAGTGACAAATTCTGAGAGTGTACCAGAATGTCGTCTATAAAGCATGAAACACTGTCGAGGTCCTGCCATACTGTCCTCATGAGTCGGCTTATGCAGCCAGGGGAAGTCACCATAGTAAAAGGCATGACCCTGAACTGGTACAGACCGAATTTTGTGGAAAAAGCTGTTAGAGGTGTGACAGAGTGCTTTGTTCAAAGTAACCAGAGGTTGTAGTAGATGCCTTATTAGTTAATTTAGTAACTATTAAATGCATTGCTTTTCTTAATAAAATAATTCTCACTCCTTGCTTTTTGCAGATTACGATTATTTACAATTTATATTTAAGCTTATAACTAATTTTGAATATATCTTATTTAATATTACCTCCCTCCTATTTCTCTGTTCTCTGCTTTTCTCGAGTGAAGTGATGACGCATTTTGTAAATACGTTATTCTCACAATTTTCTTATGATAAAATAGCTCTTGCTGATAAATTTTTTATATTATAAAAATCGCACTTGCTGATAATTTTGTCATAAAGTCGACCCTGTTAATAAGTTATCAGCCTGTCTAGATACATTTCAGTAGCTTCTTTATTATTTGAATAGTTAAAATTCCGTCTCTTGCAATGCAAAGAGCATTCTAGAGATTGTAAACCAGTAACCTATTTTGTCCATAATAATTCTCGTTTTTTCTATTTGCTTCCGTTGTTGCACCTAAAATACTGTCTCTCCTTGCATCTCTGCCATAATTGATTGCCAGGGACCACCACTACAGTAGCCCTCGAATATTATATGAAAAAGTTACTTCTCTGGATATATATCAAACAGATGACATCACCAGGAGGGACATTGAATTGTCCTCATTTGGTGGCCAAATATCCCAGAGGCAAGATCTTGCCTCAGCAGTCAAGTTTACTTCAACCCTTATTTACGTGGCATCTTCACCAGAATTCATCTGGCACAAACAAGGTGAGAGATAGTGTTTGGTAGAACTCGTTGGTCAAGCAAATTGGGAATTCGAGAAACTGGTTAAAGTCGTTACTGGTCAAATCCTTTACTGGTCAAATCCTACAAAAATTTTCTCAGATTTAATTCTATACAAAATGAACTTTTGTAGTTTACCTAACTGGTATCTCATTTGCCAAACTTATTTCCTTGACATGGAAATTATCGCCAATATACATTGAATGTGATAAACAAAAATCTCATCCTTAGAACATTGCTTATTACCACGCAAAAATCTATCCCTTTTTCTTAACAAATTCTAATTTCATCTCACCCCTTTCTATCATTGTAAATAAAGTGTTTTACATAAAAAAGCATAACTAAGTTGATTTACTATATAATATGCAAATAATTAATAGTATAAGTAAAATGTTTTAAGCTATAAACTGCAAATAATTAATGTCATTTTACCCAGTTATATTTGCAAATGTTTCTTGTTAACCACATTTTAATGAATGCATACTGCATTTATCTTGCTGATTCTTCATATATTGGGGATAAAGTATTTTGAGTTATAAGTTGCAAATACTTCAAAAGATGGTGTTGCCCTTTTGCATTGCAAATATTTCTTGATAACCAAAATTGAATGAATACTGTATCTCGTAGATTCTTTTATCGTAAATAAAGTCTCTTTACCATATAAATTGCAAATAATTAATCAGCAATTTGCCTAATTGACATTGCACACTTTAGTGGTTGCCCATAATTTAAGGAATACATACTATATTTGTCTCGCTCATTCTCCATTTATTGTGAATAAATTGTTTTACGCTAATGCCGGCAAATAATTAATGGTTTTGTATGCTCTTATGGTAGCGTACATATTTCTGGTTAGCGGTGACTAGCCAATATATTTTCAATAGGTAGAATAATATTGGAAACTCATTATTTGTGTTCTCATGCCTTCGGTTTTCCCATTATTAACGGTGTGTTGTTTCTGTTTCTGAAATTGCAGTGTCCTCTATTCTACTCTACTTGTGTGACAGAGGTGATCATCGAGTTGAGGCCAAAGTCTTGGCATCCGTCTGTGGTGCCGGGAATTGAAATCGTGCTTGCCACCTCCAAGATTTGAGGAAGCATTCCATAAATTTATATTCTAAACTTGTTCCAGCTATCCAAAAATTAATTCATTTTTTTTAAATGTCTCATTGCATTTCCAAAATTAAAAGAGTTAAATTATAGGTTTCATTTAACCGAGTAGTGTTTGCCCGGGTGGGGTGTTCAAGTACAGTAATATCAGCCCTGTCTATTTGTGAGCTCTAAATCAAGTTCAGTACATTGAATTTCCTCAGTAAACAGAAACTTAACAACCTTCCCACAACACAAATTTGGCGCCTGAACCGGGACCCAAACAGACAGATTGATTGTGATAATTTTTCTTTATTTTGCTTTTTAACATTGCACATGAAACCAGATTACCACTGGCTCGGAATATTGAAATGAATGAATCTTAGGCTGAGCACAAAAATTTTATCTCTAGAATCGTTGTGTAGCAAAAATTTTTTTTTTTATTATCTCAAAATTAATTACGGCAACCAATATTTTCAGTGTTTACTATGTGGTAAACAAAATTTCAGGAAATCTGCATGAGATTAAGTGGTAACAGAATTAAAAAAATTTTGCATGACGAGAACACGTGTCATTTAATATTTCACTTATTTGCGTGATAAAATTGAGTTTTAAAGCAATAGTGTTTTATATATCCGTTAAAGTGTGATATTTGTTAAGAATCATTTATATTTCTTTGGGATTTAGAAATTGGGAGAAAGCATATTAAGTATTTTTCTTATCATTGAGTTTTTATATTCAAGCATTGACTGCTCATAGATTGGGAAAAAAACTTTGGCGTCGTTTGCTGAGCCTAGGCTAAGTCCCTCATGTGCCTGAGTTGTCACTCAAAAATAAATTTTCTCATTATTAGTATACGCATGTGCAATTTGGCTGCCTTGTAAGCCATCAGCTCACCTTTTGTGTATTTTGCATAGGATCTGTGCCCTTTTGACAACACTCCAGACTTTTACTTACTACATTTTACTTGTTGGTACTGCCAAATATGTGCTCATGCACGGGCATGACCTCTACACTGTACATGTTTGTATTCTCTTGCACCGGGTGCTTGTCCGTAAAATTTGTACCTGCTCATTCCTTTCATTTGCACCATAACCGCAGGTACTGCCGAATATTGCTGTTAACCAGGCACAACTGCCATCCTGTATTACCTGTGTTTCATGCACTGTTTTGCAACATTTTGCTGCTGTTGCACTTGATTGTATTTTGAGTCACATTCATAGTAAAGCTTTGGGATCACTATTATGTTTAAATTTGAACTGTGGTGTTGAATTTCTTTTTTTTTTCATTGGTGTTGTTTGGTTCTTTCAATTTTTTTTTTCACTATTGTGGAATTTAGTTTTTTGTGGTCTATATGAAAACCAGTCAATCACAGGTAACCAGCAAAACATTCAGTGAGGAAAATTACCCTGACAAGATGATTGCAATTGGTGAGAAACACTGTTATTCCTCAGGACCGACGCTCCTTGAGTGGGTATATAACAAGATAACTAAATGCTGAGCCAAGCTGGAGAAGAAAGCACGTGAACAGGAGCAGGCACAAGCGGAACGAGAAAGTGAGCAAGAACAACATGATTACAATCAGGCACAGGCACAAGCACAATGCGTACATGAGCTTGTGCTTGTTTGGCTTCGAGCGGGAAACCCCGACCGTGGTTCTTCACCTAGAAATGGGGACCAGCTTGTGACAATGCAGAAATATGAGGACGATGGCAAGCAATTTCTCGATACTTTCATCCGCTCTATCGAAAGTCTTGCATCTGCTAGCAAAGGCACAGAGGTTGAGAAGAGTCATTGGCTGCTTGCCTCCATTCCACCCTGTCTAATGGTGGTCTGTGAACTCGACCACGGGCAACTGAGGGACTACGAAAAAGTTGAAAGCACACCACTTGCCTCGCAAAACTTTTTGCCAGCTGAGTGTCATGCTAGGTATGTCTCTGCTTTCCCATTGAAGGAAGAGAACTGTAGTACCTTTGTCAAGCACAAGGCTTGCCAATTTAATGATTGGTTGCGAGTTGCAACATGTCCTCATGAGAGGTGGCATCCGTTCTGGATATTTGATTCAATTGCCAATGACCTCCCTACAGATGTTTTTGCATATGTAAGGAAACAAATTAAGGATGAAATCAAATTCGAGAAAAGTTTAGTCGCTGTGGATGAGTACCACCAGCACAACCGGCCTGGAAAACATGTCTGTGACCTTATGAGGGCGAGAAGGGCCAATCCCAAGGCTCATCCTCAGAGTGTCATCTCAACCGCAGAAGGCCATGATTCTCACCAGAAAGGAGATTGCAGGAATGGGAAGCACAAGGGTCCCTCTCAGAATTTCAATCATCCAGCTCATCCTCCTAACACTCCTAAGCCTTATTACGGTAATGCACCCACAATCAAGAAGGATGACTCGGTAAGACCTAAACCTCAGAGGCAAGGGCAATTATCTTGCTCCACTTTCCTAGGGTTTTCAGCCAAACTCTAAGAGCCACCACACTCCCTCTCACAGCAGCAGACCTCATAACCATCTGGCCACTCACTCGGCCCAAGCCATAGAAACAAGGCCAGAAAGGGCCGCTGAGGATAACGCCGAGGAACCATAGTACAAACTTGCCAATGTGGTATTCACCGAATATGAGGATCGTGAGATGATCCCAAAATGCCTTGGAACCATAAATGGTGTGGAAGCTGAGATAGCCCTGGACACAAAGGCCAATGCAATATTTGTTGACGAGAAATTCGTCAGGGATGAAGATATCACCGGTAATGTCATTCGTGTGCAGCTTGCTGAAGGAGAACTCTCAAATGCAGCGCTGCTGTGTTATTGACCTGGATTGCAAATGCTAGATGGGAAAAGCCCCAGCTGTGGCATTGATTGAGCTTTTGTAGCCTGTCATGCTGGGTTGTGTACTGAACCTAGCTCCAAGGCCGACCTCTATTATGAAGACATTTTTCAATGGAACATCCCTCGAGCGAAGTCATAACAAGCCATTTCAGCATTTCAGCAGCAACTGCTGGCTCCGACGCCAGGAATTTGGACGATTCTCCGACTGACTCCATTGACTCTGCCACAGTTAGTACCCGTAATATGGAATGCAGAGAGTTTCCCCCCCTTTTTCCAGATGATGCACCTCTAGAACCACTGAAGTCCCGTCCAGACTTTGCCAATCTGCAGAAGGACTTCCCCAGCCTCAAATGCTGGATGCATTAGGCCACCGAGGGAAGAACCTTTACAGTGAGAGGAGGAGGCTAGATCACTTACACCCTAAAAGATGGAGTCCTTTGTAGGCATGTGAGTAAAGATAGCCACACCTTTACATAGTTGATGGTGCCAGCTTCGTTGAACTGCCAGGCTATGTATGTGGCACACCATTTACCTCTGAGTGGACACAGAGGCAAATAAAAAACCAGGCACATCCTTCAGAAGGCTCTTGCATGGCCAAACATAAACACCGAGGCAGACAGATACGTGGGCTCCTGCCCTGTCTGCCAATCCACCTCTACAGCACCGGTACCGAAAGTCTCAATGGGCATAACTTAGCCCTCAATGGAGCCATTTTCCTAGGTTGCTATTGACATATTAGTTCCCATTAACCAGCTTCAACCAAAGGGAAACAGTTCTTCATGGTATACGTTGACCTGGCAACAAGGCACCCAGATGCAGTGCCACTATCTTCAATCACCACCGAAGCAGTCGCTCAGGCCCTATTCAAAATTTGCTCCAGGGTTAGCTTCCCTGAGCATGTCACTTGTCACAATGGAAATCAGTTTACAAGTAGGCACTATGAGGCTTTCTATAACCTCTTTGAAATGAAGCACATTCATACGAGTTCCTATCATGCCCAATCAAATGGCGCATGTGAACGCTATAACAGGACATGGAAGCAATGTTTGCACAAGCTAGTGATAGATATACCCAGGCAGTAGGACAAGTACATCCCCGCTGCACTTTTCTCCTTCAGACACACGCCTCATGACATTACTGGATACTCACCTTTTGAGGTGATTTATGATCATAAGGTTAGAGGCCCAGTGAATTCTTGGCAGAATGTTGGGACTCGCCTACCATTGAGGATGACAATAGGGATGTCCATGAGTATATCTTGAAGTTTTTGTCTAATCTCAAAAAGGCTTGGAAAACTGCTCAATTAGCCATTAAAGAGTAACAAGCAGACTGCCAAGCTCCTCTTTAATAAGCATGCCCAGCGTCATGACCAGACACCCGGATATCATGCTCAGTTAGTTCTTCCAACAGATACTTGTAAGCTAATGCTACGCTGGAAAGGACAATACACTGTGGTACACCATATGACCCCCAACAAATACGTGTTAAATGTTGATGTCAATTACCGGAAATACCACATTAACCAGCTGAAACTGTATTAAGAGGACATGGAGGACCAAAGGGATCCTGCGCTGGCAATCTCAGGAACTCCTATTGGTGCCCTCAGCAGCAACATTACCTCCAAGGCTGCAGCAACAAAATATGCACCATTATACCCACCCCTTACCTCCAATTTTGGAGTACTCCTCCCTTGCGATGGAGACAGCCTTAGAGGAGTGGAGTTTTTTGGAAGAAGCCCCTCTGGCCTCAGCCACCGCCCTTGCAATTGAAGACATAAAATAATATTTTGATGATGGTAAAAATCCTGCTAATTCCACACACCAAAAGGAAAGTGTGAGTTATTACATTATTAAATCCAGACTGCAACCGAGTCAACGGGAATAGCTGAACAAGCTATTAGAGGACTACTAGAACATCTTCAATGACCTCCTAGGCACTACTGCTATCGTTGACCATCATGTCAGATTGACTGACCCTGAGTCATTTCATTATTCCTACGGCCTTCCCCACCAGCTGTCCATACAGCTGATGGAAGATCTTGACACTTGGGTCTGCCTCGGAATAGTTGAAAAGAGCATTTCGCCTTGGTGTTTAACATTAATGGCAGTGCGTAATTGAGATGGAGTCACAGGCTCTGCCTTGACTGTCGTAACCTTAACTCCCATACCATCTTTGATGGAGAGCCCATTGCTGATGCCAAGCATATTTTCTTGTATGTCTCCCTAGACCACTACCTGTCAAAATTTGATCTGGCCAGAGGATTTTGCCAAGTACCGCTGAGCAAAACTATCAAGCCTTTAACAGCCTTTTCCACAAGATATGGTCTGTACCAGTTCATGGTCATGCCTTTAGGCATGGTTAATGACCCAGGCTGCTTCAGCTGACTCATGAGGACGGAATTACAGGATCTCGACTATGTTTCATGCTTTATAGACGACATCCTGGTGCATTCTCTGGATTGGTCATTGCACCTCGCAACTATTCGCAGAGTTCTCACTCGTCTGAACCAACATAGACTTAATTTAAAGCCCTCCAAATGCGAGATTGGTTTCACACAATTGCAGTATCTCGGCCACTTGGTAAACAAACAAACAAACTTTATTTCCATTTCAATACAATGGGTATTCGTCAGCCAGGGCAAGCCCCAACCCCCCACTGTGGTGTCCAACCACAGCAGTTCCTGCCAGTAAACAGCTTAAACTCTCGGTCTTGGACGGGAACCGATCTTTTGACCTCGTGAATTTGAAGCCAGCGCGTTACCACTGTACTAGCCAGCAGGCTAGGGAGTTATGTCCCCTTTACAGGACAAGGTGCAAGCTATTAAGGATATGGAAAAACCTGCTACTGTCACTCAAATGAGATCATTACAGGGTAGTGTCGGCTACTACCAATTGTTCGTTCCACACCTTAATAAATGACCTCCTCAAAGCCAGGTGAAACCTCCCCTATCTAATGGACAGACGAGGCGGAGAGAGAATTTTTCAAACTCCGAGAAACATTGGCGGGTGAACCAGTATGACAACTGATAAACCCCAATTTTCCTCTTATCTTACAGACCGAAGGGTCAGACAAACGCCTGGACATCGTGCTCTTGCAAACCCGATCTAACAACTCAGCAGATGTAGCTCCAGTGTGATATGCAAGCCGCAGGCTTCGCCCTGCAGAACGGAATTACTCCAACGTGGAGAAGGAAGCTCTGTCAGCATATTGAGCCATAAAGAAATTTGAAGTCCATCTGAATGGCCGACATTTTAAACTGAGAATAGACGACCATCCTTTCCTATATTTACCGACTGTAGAAACGCTGAATCCACGCCTGAAAAGGTGGGCACTTTACCTGAATCTTTACAAAGTCACTACCCAACATGTTGATGGAATGGACAAAGACCACTGTGGTGACTATTCCCGGAATGCCTGCTTTCACCTGGTCAATGAATAGGCTACTCTCAGTTTTTGCAGGCTACCGTACACAATAATATTTACTCAACCAACTTCAAGTAAAGTTGGACTAAAATTTACTGGCTTATAATTTAATGTAACAGACAAACTGTACGGTACTAAAGGGGAAGGGCATGAGTTATGTTTGCTTAATAGTAGTGGAGAACTCCCACTAGATAATGACACACATACACTAAATAATATTAAACTGAACACTGCATAAATCCAGGCTTAAATGAAAGACTCATCAATAAAATGTAAAATATATTGAGAAAACTTAACATTATAATGGAGAGCAATCTTTCAGCTTAAAAGAAAAGGATAAATTTTACTCTAGATTAGGCGGCAATAAAATGAATTTTACTAAAATGACAAAGAGTTACAGCTCCAGGCACGACTGCTGGTCACATCAAAACAAAACAACACTTAATATCCAAATAATGATTGTTCAAAATCCAAGAACTTTATACAATATTGAAACCCAGTCACTGCTTGACAAATTCGACAGCACTAGCCCAAGGGGCAAAATGGGAGTTTTGTAATTTACACGAGTTTTATGAGTCTCTAACAATAGGTCCTCACCTGGTGCCATCTTCAGAAAGAGAGTCCTCGTCCGTTCTGTAAACAAATCAGACGAGCATCACATTCAAAAATAAAAGGATATATATTTTTATCATATTTTACATAATTAAGGATTTCCTAAGATTTAGATAAACTTTACAAATAAATCCCATTTATTCATGAGAAAATAATGAATTAATGACAAAATAAATGATAGTTATAATATAGTTTCTCAAACGAATATATACATGTAGGCTGATGTAATACTACTTATGGTATTACTAAAAAAACACACACAAAAGGTATAACTAATGAAATTGCGTGTGATAGACAGATCACCACACTCTCCTGCCAAAAAGGGTAGGAAGCTAAATAAATCACATGTACAAACATAATAAAGTGTTGAACAAAAACAGAAAATTCAAAAGCATCATTGACAGCCTATCCTATTCAAACTGAGTTGAAGGGTCTAACAAATCTGACTCTTTCCTCTGGCAAAGGAGGGGGACCTGATTGAGAGATCATTTTGCAAACTGCCTTTTTACACAAAATACATGTTTTTAATATTTTCTTCACAATAACTCTACCTTTAGAGATCCAAAACTGTTTCCTAAGTCCTGACAATATTTGTCCTAATCCACAATGATGATGTTGAATATGATAATGAACTATTATAAGTTTGGTCAATGGATGTTTGGTGGGTAAGTAAATTGGAAATTGTGCTTCAGGAGATAGATCTGAATTCTGTAATCTACTGCCACAACACATTAACTGATCTTCGTTTATATGTAAATCTAATTGTTTGACTAAATTGATGAGTTCCGAAGCTGGTTTAGCACTTTGCTTAGGTTGTTTCAAAGATGCAAATAAGGTAGGAAAACTTTGCAACTGGGCTAATCTAACACAAGCATGAACAGAATTCAACCTGAACTTGTCGTGGAAATAATTATTACAGAACTGCTTTACATATGACATGATTCTCATAACTTTAGTAAGAGATGAATATTTACTCATCTCAGAATGAGGAAGTAAGGGTTCAATAACATTAGGTTCTGTTAAAATCTCATACACTACTGTCGAATTAACAATGAAATCTTTCTGTTGTGGATATTCTGATGGATTAAGTAAAAATGAAGTTCCATGTCTCCACATGACATTGCTATTCAACTTTGATACACTAACACCTCTGGTCAACATATCTGCAGGATTCTCTCTAGATGGGACATGTAAAATGTTCAAATCAAACTTAGATCGCAAATTGCGAATTTCACACACTCTGTTTCTCACAAAAACATCTGATGATGAATCACGATACACCCAATTAATGGCAACTTTACTGTCACACCATATAGTGCAACCTGTGAATGCTAATTTCTCATTAGACAAAAGTATCTGAGCCAATGCTGAGGCTAAAGTAAGTGAGAGTAACTCTAACTTAAGAATGGTGAGTGGAGGATGTGGTGATACTCTTACTTTACTCATAATGATATCACTATGTTTGCTTCTTAAGTCCACAGCATATGCAACTAATCCATAAGCTACTTTAGATGAATCACAAAATATGTGCAAATCTGATACACCAGGGACAATTACAAATCTAGGATATTGAATGGTTGACATCTGATTCAAGTCTCTTCAAATAACTGAAAATTCTTTTACTAAAGGTTCTGGCAAAGGTTCATCCCAAGAACACTTACTTCTCCATAATTTTGAAATGAATAACTTTCCTTTGATCAAGATTGGTGATAACAATCCTAAAGGATCAAATACACTAGCAATTACAGATACAACTGATCTCTTGGTGATTTGATGATGCACACACTCTTCCTTGCACACCTTCTTACTGGAGTACAATTTGATTTCATCATTTACAATATTCCAAGAAATTCCTAAAACATTTACATTATTCAGATCTTATTGGTCATGATCAACACCTACTTCATCATTAAATTTTGCATCATTACTCACCCAACCTTCTAATGGCATAGAGGCTTCTGCTAAAATAGAATTCACAATGGGATACTCTGTTTTTAACTGTTCAGAGCCTGAATAGGTACAAACAAAGTTATCTACATAGAAATGAGAGATCAGAGACTTAGCTACTGGATGTGAATGTGTCGCCAAGTGATATGTGAGTGTTTTCTGAAGCAAAAAGGGAGATGATTTTGCACCAAAAAGTACTACTTTAAATCTATAGGTAACTGCCTTCTGAAGTGTTTCATCCTCGAACCACTAGAATCTACAGAAACCTCTGCAATTTGGTAAAATACCTATACGTAAGATGGCTTTGGAAATGTTTGATACAGCAGCTACAGGGTTAGTACGAAATTCAATGAGTGACTCAACAAGTTTATGGGTTAGGCTTGGGCCTGTTAGTAAACATTCATTCAGACTCTTTGATTTTGAATCAGCTCTACCACAAGCATTAAACACTACTCTAATAGGAGTGGTAGGAGAATTCTTGTAGACTGGATGATGAGGTAAGTAATGAGTCAATCCGTCTGTAACTGAAGGGTTATCAATTTTCTCAATGAATCCCAATTCCATGTACTCATTAAAAATCTCTGAGTATTGTCCATAAACTTCTGGACGAGTTGCAAAGGATTTAGCTAGTGACATGAGCTGACCATAAGCTCTTCTATAGTTAGTTGCTGGTCTCTCAGTGCCCTTAAAGGGTAATTCCACAAAATACTGATTGGCTGCCTTCTGGCAAGTGGACTCAAAATGACTCACTGATTGTACATCCTCGGGCGTTAAAGTTTCATTCTTAATACCAATAACATCTAAATTCCAAAGGTTCTGAACTTCGGACTCAAGGGTTTGTACTCCTACACGAGCACAAAGCACATGTTGACCATTAACTGTGTTAACTGGCTGAGAACTAGTTGCCCACTTTGGCATAGGTCCAAAGATAATCGAACCTGCTGGACTAGACAAAAGTGTAATTCCGGAATAGAAAGTACGGTTGGTCACAAATCTAGAATAGTAATCTGCACCAATTACCATACCTACGTCACTAATCACATCAGAATCAATGCTAGGATCTGCAAGTTTGATTCCCTTTTTTCTGAGTGTTTCTGCAACACTAGCAATGCCAAGTACATAAAACGTTGTCTTCACCTTATCATAGACGACAGCATAAATCGGAATACGTTGTGTACCAATGCATACTACAACACAAACGACATCACATGAAATGTTTTCGGCTTGATTACCAAATGAAGTCAGGGTAAGCGAGATACGAAACACTGTATTGAGTTTAAGGCTCTTTACTACTGCAGAATGGATGAAAGACCGTTGAGCACCGGTATCTAAAAACATCCTAACTGTTTCACGTACCCCAGCACCAGAAATCTTAGCAATTGCTGTAGGAAGTGCTATTGAAGGAAGTGGAACCTTATCAGTCTGGACATCTGTTTGAACAGAATTAGCGACACTGTCTTCTCTTCCTGACATAATTCTAAACTCATCATCTAGTACTACTTGATTAGTGGGAAAGTTACTGTTAAGGCTAGTTCCATTATTAATCACTGTTGGGGCATTAGACACAGCTGACACATGATTAATTGCAGTACTACGGTTGGTTAGTTTCATGCAGAGAAAGGTATGATGTTTGCCATTACAATTACTACATTCAGCCGTCTCTCTACACTGTGAGGCTCTATGGCCTTTCTGCATACACATGAAACATAGTTCTAACTCTCTAACTCTGTTCTTCTTGGCTTCATGAGTTGCGTAATTAGAATAAAACTTAGTATTATGAATATCCTTACAAAAGAGACAAGGTTTATTCCAAGTACTTGAGTTGTTAGATAACGAATTAGACATTTGAGTCTGTGACACAAGTACTTGTTTAGATACTGTACTAAACCAATGATTAGAATTTGTACTAGAATTCTGACTAGCTACTACTTTAGTTTTGGAATGTGCATCAGAATGTGAAACTTGCTTATTCATAGACTTTTTTTTTCTTTGATGTTCTCCCTTGAGAGTGATTGGACCTTCCCTTTTTGCCCGCAGGTGGGGATATTACTAGACTGATCAGAGAGAATATGAGAACATTCCATGACCTTGATAAGGTGTCCAATACCATCCTTCAATTGTGTAATAGTCAAAGTATAAGTACTGTACTTATCAAAAAGGTACTCCAAAGTTTTAGGACTAAGTTTCTTAGCAGTTATGTCTTTTATTAGGTAGTCATCACAAAGTACTAGGGCTACACCCTCTATCTGCATCGACAAACTTTGAAATGTTAACTGAAATTCGGTCAACTCAGTTAAATTATGTTCAGGGTGTTTGATGTCCATCAAATCTAAATGTAACTGTTGCAACAAAAGGTCATTGTCAGCAAAGTTTTTTCTCAACAAACTTAATGCTATACTATAATTACCACTAGTTATGGGAAGACCTTCAATGGTTCTATAAGCTTTACCTCTCAAATAAGATCTGAGCATGCTAAATTTCAATACTGGCTCAATGTCTTGACGACTATCAATTAAGCTACTAAATAGATCCCAAAAACAATTCCACTAACTCAACTGACCATCAAATTCAGGAATCTTAATCTCAGGCAACTTAGGGTGTGGAAGGGGTCTAACAGGTACTAATGTCTGACTAAGAGCTTGACTAGTTGTAGCTTGTGCTTGACTACCAAAGGACAAATGATCATCTATAGCTGACTTAATTTGTATGAGCACTTTATAGGCATTACAATTCAGAGTTCTGTGCTCTCTAGAAACTTGGCTAAGCTTAGTACTATCAATAGCATCTTGACTAGCTGTCCAATGTACATCAACAGACTCATACAACTTTGTAAGTTCCACTTCTGAAAACTGTAATAACCGTAAGGATGGTGGAGGAGACGCATTAAGGTCATGTTCTATACAATTGGGCATATCTGTCAGATCGTTGGTTACAACCTTGTAATGCTCAAACACTTTACTTTCATCGACCGATGGTAAAGACATCCTACTGGATTAATCTTTACCTTATACAAATCACAATAATTTTGGCTAGGTGGCCAAGCTAAACTAATACCTAAATTCACTAGGATTATAAAATCTATATCCTAGGTAAACTTGATTGCACATGCATGTATTCAAATAGCTAATCTAAATCTTCCCTTGGACTAAAGAATTGGACATCAGCAGTGATATCACAAACAATATGCCATGGATTTATGCACAGTGTTTTAATATCAAAGTTCAAAAACAATACCAAATGTAGCTATTCCAAATTTCATACAGTAAATGTAGTAAAGTATGCTAGCTAGGCAAAGCCTAATCCGGTTTGAAGGACCAGAAAAAACTACAATATGTGGTGACTATTCCCAGAATGCCTGCTTTCACCTGTTCAATGAATAGGCTACTCTCTGATTTTGTAGGCTACCGTACACAATAATATTTACTCAACCAACTTCAAGTAAAGTTGGGTTAAGACTTACTGGCTTATATTTAAATGTAACAGACAAACTGTGCGGTTTTAAGGAGGAAGGGCATGAGTTATGTTTGCTTAATAGTTGTGGAGAACTCCCACTGGTTAATGACACACATACACTAAATAATATTAAACTGAACACTGCATAAATCCAGGCTTAAATGAAAGACTCATCAATAAAATGTAAATATATATTGAGAAAACTTAGCATTATAATGGAGAGCAATCTTTCAACTTAAAAGAAAAGGATAAATTTTACTCTAGATTAGGCGGCAATAAAGTGAATTTTACTAAAATGACAAAGAGTTACAGTTCCAGGCAAGACTGCTGGACACATCAAAACAAAGCAACACTTAATATCCATATAATTATTGTTCAAAATCCAAGAACTTTATACAATATTGAAACACTGTCACTGCTTGACAAATTCGACAGCACTAGTCCAAGGGGCGAAATGGGGGGGCTCGTAATTTACACGAATTTTACGAGTCTCTAACAATAGGTCCTCACCTAGTGCCGTCTTCAGAGAGAGAGAGGGAGAGAGTCCTCGTCCGTTCTGTAAACAAATCAGACAAGCATCACATTCAAAAATAAAAGGATATATTTTTATCATATTTTACATAATTAAGGATTTCCTAAGATTTAGATTAACTTTACAAACAAATCCCATTTATTCATGAGAAAATGATGAATTAATGACAAAATATATGATAGGTATAATATAGTCTCTCAAACGAATATATACATGTAGGCTGATGCAATACCACTTATGGTATTACAAAAAAAAAACACACACACGCACTAGGTATAACTAATGAAACTGTGTGTGATAGACAGATCACCACAACCACGCTGATCTACTAAGTTGACGGTTGTTACCCTGTTAGCCTCAGTTTGACTAGCTTGTAAAAATGACTTCTCTGATATGTTGTTCATTTTTATGTTTTTATTTTGTCTTTAATACTGTACTTGTTTATTTTAGCTTACAAATGTATTTCAATTTGTGAGTGTAAAATGGGTTTTACCTGCCTTTTTTTTTAGTATAGAGTGATTATGCACTCTTGTGGAACATATTCATGTGTAATAACATTTTTCCTAATAAATGGCGAAGGATATGAAGAATATTTCTTTGATTATAGTTTTATAATTCCCTCAGTGGGAGTCTGAGAGCCAGAACATGGCAGAAACTTTTAGTTTAGTGTTGAATAGCTGAAGCTGTTTTAAATCCAGTCGCCATTGTTAATGATGACTTGGTTCAAATTTTTCTTTTACATACTTTGTAATTTTTTTTATATTATTAACTCATTGCATGTGAAGAATTCTTAAACTTAAATATTAATATTCTCTGATATTTAATTGTGATTTAAATTATCCTGGAATTTGAATTTGATCACATTCCTTTTATGTGTTGCATGTCAGTTAATGTTTTTTTTTTTTAATAATTGTTCTCTTTACTGATAGTATGATATATTCCAGTGGTTAATCCCATTTTTTTGTTGTTCATTTGGCCTTTTCCTTTAGAAGGATATATCAGCCCTCATAATAACACAGAAGTTACTATAACTTCCTCTGTTCTTTTTTCGCCTTCTGTAGTAGAATTTTGTTAATCAAAATTCTATAGAAAGGGCCTTTGTGACAGAGTGTTTTGCTCAAAGTCATCATAGGGTGCAGTAGGTGCATTATTAGTTAAATTAGTAACTATTAACTGTTTATTTTTTTTTTTTACTAAAATAATTATCACTTCTTGTTTTTGCAGATTATGATTATTTGCAATTTTATATTTCAGCTTATACCTAATTTTAAATACAAAATATCTTATTTAATATTCTTGTACATGTGGAAAGCATGATCCCAATATAAAAATCTCCCTGCTATTTCTTTGTTTTCTGCTTTTCTCTCGTGTAGTGATGACTTATCTTGTAAATACGTGTTTTTACACAATTTTCTTATGATAAAATAGCTCTTGCTAATAATTTATTTATATTATAAAAATCGCTCTTGCTGATACATTTTTTTATAAAGTTTACCCTGCTAATATGTCATTAGCCTGCCTAGCTACATTTCAGGAGCTTCTTTATTATTTGAATAGTTAAAATTCCTTCTCTTGCAATGCAAAGAACATTCTAGAGACTATTCACCAGTAACCTATATTGCCTATAATATTTCTCATTTTATTTATTTACTTCCACTTATTGCACCTTAAATACTGTCTCTCCCTTGCATCTCTACCATAATTGCCTGCCAGGGACCACAACTACAGTAGCCCTCAAATATTATATGAAAAAGTTACTTCTCTGGATATATATAATACAGATGACGTCACCAGGAGTGACATTGAATCGTACTCGTTTGGCAGCCAAACATCCCAGAGGCAAGATCTCGCCTCAGCAGTCAAGTTTACTTCAAACCTTATTTACGTGGCATCTTCACAGGATTTCATCTGGATCATACATGGTGAGAGAAAATGTATGGTAAAGCTCATTGGTCAAGCAAATTGGGAATTTGAGAAAATGGGGAAATTCGGTACTGGTCAAATACGATGAAAATATCCTAAGATTCCATTCCAGTACAAAACAATCTCTTGTAGATTACCTAACTGGAGTCTCATTTGCCAAACTTAATTCCTTGACCTGGAAATTACCGCCGATATACATTGATAGGAAATTTATTTCATTGAATGTGCCAAACTAAAATCTCATCCTCAGAAGAATGCTTATTACCACGTGAAAATCTATCCCTTTTTCCTAATGAATTTAATTTAATTTCACCGCTTCTATCATCATAAATAAAGTGTCCTTATGTAAAACCTCGTAAATACAGTGATTTACTATATAAATTGCAAATAATTAATAATTTTCCTAAAGTGTTTTATGATATATACTGCATATAATTAATAAGTAATTTTACCCTGTTGGATATGCAAATGTTTCTTGTTAACCACAATTTAATGAATACATACTGTATTTACCTTGCTGATTCTCTATATATTGGAGATAAAGTATTTTGAGTTATAAGTTGAAAATACTTCAAAAGGTGGTGTTGCCCTTTTGCATTGCAAATATTTCTTGATAACCAAAATTGAATGAGTACTGTATTTATCTCGTAGAGTCTCCCTTTATCGAAAATAAAGTCTTTATACCAAATAAACTGCAAATGATTATTCAGTAATTTTGCCCAAATGACATTGCACACTTTAGTGATTGCCCACAATTTAAGGAATACATACACTGTATTTGTCTCGCTTATTCTTCATTTATTATGACTAAATTGTTTTACACTATACCGGCAAATAATTAATGGTTTTGTATGCTCTTACAGTACAGTGAATATTTCTGGTTAGTGGTGACAAACCAATCTATATTCATTCCGTACAATAATATTGGCAAGTCATTATTTGTGTGCTCATGCCTTCGGTTTTCCCATTATTAACGGTGAGTCATTTCTGTTTCTGCATTTGCAGTGTCCTCTATTCTACTCAGCCTGTGTGATAGAGGTGATCGTCCAGTTGAGGCCAAAGTCTTGGCATCCGTCTGTGGTGCTGGGAATCAAAATCGTCCTCACCACCTCCAGGATTTTAGGCAGCATTAAATAAATTTAAATTCTAAATTTGTTCCAGCTTTCCAAAAACTAATTCAAATCTTTTTCTAATGTGTCATTGCATTTTCAAAATTAAAAGAATGATGAATTCTGAGTTTCATTAAACCAAGTTCTAGTAGCCCATGCGGGGTGTTCAAGTACATTAATATCTGTCCTGTCTGTTTGTGAACTCTTAATCGAGTTCAGTACTTTGAGTCTCCTTAGTAAAACAGACACTTAACAACCTTCCCACAAGTGACTTGGTAGTCTCACTCAGCGGGACTTGACAATATCCACTGGTCAAATCCAATTTGGACAGGTAGTGGGCTTAGGAGAGTAACGAGAAAATATATTCAGCGTCGGCAATGGGCTCTCCATCAAAGATGGTACCGGAGTTAAGCTTATGACAGTCGAGGCAGAGCCTGTGACTGCCATCTTGCCTACGCACTGCCAGTAACGTCAAACACCAAGGCAAAATGCTCTTTTCTACTATTCCGAGGCGGACCCAAGTGTTAAGATTCTTTCAGCTGTACAAACAGCTGGTGGGGAAGGCCATAGGCATGCCATATTGGCTCTGGCTTAGTCAATCTGACATGAGGCTCAAGGGTAGCGCTAGTGCCTGGGAAGTCATTGAAGATGTTCTCGTAGTTCTCTAATAGCTTGTACAGGTGTTCCCGTTGACTCGGTTGCAGGCTAGAGTTAATAATGCAATTGCTCACATTTTCCTTTCACTGTGTGGGAATACCAGGATCCATATCATAATCAAAAGTTAAATTTATGCTTCCAATTGCGAGGATGGTGGCTGTGGCCAGAGGGGCTTCTTCCAAAAAACTCTACTCACGTAAGTCTGTCTCCATTGCAAGGTAGGAGTACTCTGATATAGGAGGTAAGGGGTGATTATAATGGAGCCACTTTGTTGCTGCAGCCTCGGAGGTAATGCTGCTCCTGAGAGCACCTATAGGGGTTCCTGAGAGTGCCAGCGCAGGATCCCTGTGGGGCTCCGGATCCTCAAGATACAGCTTCAGCTGATTAATGGGATAATTCCAGTTATTGCCATCAACATTTAGCACATAACTGTCGAGGGTCACACGATGTACCAGAGTGTATGGTCCATTCCAGAGTAGCATTAGCTTGCGAGTATCTATTGGAGGAAATACCAGAACTTGATCTCCGGGAGTCAGGGCATGACGCTGGGCACGGTTGTTAAAGAGGAGCTTGTCAGTCTGCTGGTGACCCTTAATGGCTAATTGTGCAGCTTTCCAGGTCTTTTTGAGATGGGACAAAAACTTTAAAATATACTCATGGACATCTCTATAGTCATCCTCAATGGTAGGTGACTCCCAACATTCTGCCAATATTTCCCCTGGGCCTCTGACCTTATGACCATAAATCACCTCAAAAGGCGAGTATCAAATAGTGTCGTGAGGCATGTCTCTGAAGGAGAAATGTGCAGCAGGGACGTACTTGTCCTATTGCCTGGGTATATCTATCAATAGCTTGCACAAACATTGCTTCAATGTTCCATTATAGCTTTCACATGTTCCATTTGATTGGTCATGATAGACACTCGTCTGAATGTGCTTCATTTCTATGAGGTTACAGAGAGCCTCAAAGTGCCTACTTGTAAACTAGCTTCCATTATCAGAAGTGACCAGTTCAGGGAAGCCGACCCTGAAGCTGATTTTGAATAGGGCCTGAGCGACTGCTTTGGTTGCGATAGAAGATATCGCCACTGCAGCTGGGTACCTTGTTGCCAGGTCGACGTATATCAGGAGGAACTGTTTCCCTGTGGAGGTAGCTGGGTTAATAGGACCTAATATATCAAGAATGACCTTGAAAAATAGCTCCGTTGAAAGCTTGGTTATGCCTATGTTGAATTTACAGACCGGTGCCATAGACCAGGCAGGAGTCCACGTATCTGTCTACCTCGGCGAACATGCGTGGCCATGCAAAAGCATTCTGAAGGACAAGCCGAGTTTTTACTTTGCCCCTGTGTGTGACACATACATAGCCTGGCGGTGCGGGCACCACCAGTTGTTAAAAGGTATGGCCGTCTTTCGTCACATGCCTACGAAGGAGTCCATCTTCAAGGGCGTAAGTGATCTGTCCTCCTCCTCTCACCATAAATTTTCTTCCCTTGGTGCCCTGTTGCATCCAGCGTTTGACGCTGGGGCATTCCCGCTGCAGTTTGGTAAAGTCTTTACGGGACTTCAGTGGCTCTAGAGGTGCATCATCGGGCAAAGTATGAGTGTGTATATGGCAGTACCTACAAGTAAAATGTCATAAGTAAAACTTTGTAGCATTGCCAAAAGGGCACAGATCCTATGCAAAATACACCAATGATAAGCTAGCGGCTTTCAAGGCAGCCAAATTGTACATGCATCTACTATTAATGAGAAATTATATTTGAGTGACAGCTCAGACACATGAAGGGCTTAGCCTAGGCTCAACAAACGACACCAAAGTTTTTTTTCCCAATCTATGAGTAGTCAATGCTTGAATATAATATCAATTATAGGCAATGTACTTATTATGCTTGCTCCCAATTCTTAATTCTCAAAGATATGTAAACAATTCCTAACAGATATATAAAACACTAATGCTTTACAACTCAATCTTATCATGCAAATAAATGAAATCTTAATAAACATGTGTTTTTGTCATGCAATATTTCGTAATTCTCTTACCACATAGTCTCATGCAGATTTCCTGAAATATTGCTTGACGCATAGTAAATAAGAAACATATTAGTTACTGCAATTAATTTTGATAATACAAAAAAAAATTTGATTCACAACATCTCTAGCAATAAAATTTTTGTGCACAGCATAAGATTCATTGAATATAAAAATCAGAGCAAATGGTAATCAGGTTTTATGTGCAATGTTAAAAGCAAAAATTGAAAATAAATTTATAAAAATCAGTCTATCTGTTTGGGTCCATGTTCAGATGCCAATTTGTGTTGTGGAAGGTTGTTGTTAAGTTTCTGTTTTACTAAGGGGACTCAGAGTACTGAACTCGGCTAAGGGCTCACAAACAGGATAAACCCTCCTACCACTACTCGGTTGAATAAGACTCAGATTTCACCTTTCTTTCAATTTTGGAAATGCAATGACACATTAAAAAAAAAATTAAATATTGGAAAGCTGGAACAAATATAAAATTTAGATTTATGGAATGCTAACTCAAATCCCGGAGGTGGTGAGCATGATTCCGATTCCTGGCACAACAGATGGATGTCAAGACTTTGGCCTCAACTCGACAATCACCTCTGTTACATAGGCAGAGTAGAATATAGGACATTGCAATTGCAAACTGAAACAACACACCATTAATAATAGGAAAACTGATGGCACGAGCACACAAATAATGAGTTTCCGATATTATTCCACTGGATGAAAAATATTGGTTAGTCACAGCTAACAAGAAATATTTATGCTACCATAATACCATACAAAACAATTAATCATTTGCCGCACTAACGGAACACAATTAATTCACTAAAATTAAGAATAGGTGAGACTAAAACAGTATGTATTCCTTAAATTGTGGGTAACCATAAACATTTGTCTCAAATATTGAAACAAATTCTGCCAATCCTTCTTCTGTCAGGGCAAATCCTCCTTCCATACCCCTGCTTGTGAATCTCTTGGGCTCTGGGTTTGATTTTTCTTCCTCCTTTTCAATCAACTGCTTCTCTAGTTGAATGAGGTCCTCAGCAGATAACTCCTCTCCATGAGATTCCAGCAGCTCTGTTACATCATCAGCCTCCACCTTACTCAGGGTAACAATGTACTTGTTGACAACCTCAACTGTCTCCTCAAAGCCATGGAAGCCATCCCCAACCTGGGGGCACAGTTTCTTCCATGCCTCATTCATGTTCGTCTGCATAACTTCCTCCCAAGAATGCCCTGAGAGCCATAGCGATTGTCTCTCGGAGGTAGTAGGCCTTGAAAGAATCAATGACATCCTGACCCATTAGCTGTAACGGGGAAGTGGTATTAGGTGGAAGGTAAACAACTTTGATATTAGGATGAAAGTCATCCAATTGGACAGAGTAACCAGGAGCACTGTAAAGCACTAGCAACACTTTAAAGGGTAAACCATTGGAAGCATAGTACTTTCCACTTCCAGCACAAAGTTTTTGCTGAACCGTCCTCAAAAATCTGAAGGGTTACACAAGCCTTCTTGTTTGACTTCCAGATGACAGGCAGTTGACCCTTCCAAATGCTCTTAAGTGCCCTTGGATTTTCTGCCAAAAGTAAAGCAACAAGGGCTTCAGCTTGAAGTCTCCAGCAGCATTTTCCCCCAAAAGCAAAGTCAGTCTCTCCTTGCTGACTTTGTGGCCTGGTGCTGTCTTCTCCTTCTTGAAGATGTATGTATTACTAAGAATACACATTTCCAGAACAAATCAGATTTATCCATGATAAACACTTGTTCGGCATGGTAACCCCCCACCCTTATTATTTCTTCTAACATACTGTGAAAATCTTTTGCTGCTTTCTCATCACCACTAGCAGCTTCACCTTCCTTCCTTAGGTTATGCAAATTAGCACACGTCTATAAACGCATAAACCAACCATACTGGCCACAAACTCTTCACTTTCACTCCCTTCCCCCTTTTTCCTTTTAACAATCATTTTGCTTTCTCCTGACTCAATAGGAGGCTCACTGGAATACACTGCCAATGCTGGTCATCCAGCCAAAGCACTAGTATCCTATCCATTTCTATCATTAGGCCACTATGCAACTTAGTAATTCTAGCAGACTTCGTGGGTGAAGAACCTTTCACATGTGCATGGATGCAATTTTTATCCTTAATGACTGTTGCCAAGGTTGAACAGCTTAATCCCAGTTATCGGCCAATGTTTGTTGCAGTTTCTCTCTCTTCCAAGAGTTTTGCTATTTCTGCTTTACATACCATGGTGATGACTTTCCTTTTCTTCAAAGCACTGCCATCAGAAGTATCACCAATATGCTTGGGAGGCATAATAAAGGTTAATTTGTATTTACCACACAAATCAAATAGGTCAATATCTTAGCTTATTAATAATTTATTAATAACTTGTGGGGCTACCTCATAATGACAAAACTTCATAAATAATTCTCTAGGACGGCTTAAGCCGAGACCAACAAAAGTAACCTTTGAGAGAGGGGAAACATGTAGGGAAATATTGTTCAGAAAAAAAAGTCTAAAAGACCTTCAAAAATTCAAAGAAGTGTTCATTAGACGATACAGAACACAGGAGGAGATGGGAAAGATCAAAAACTTGTTGCTAGAGGCAAGAAGGTTAAATGATGAAAGAAATGAAGAAGAGAAGAAAAATTTTCGTTACAGAGTTCTTCCAGACAAAGGGGAGATAAAGAAGATAATGACAGAAGATCAGGGGATGGGGCCTCATTAAGATTGTTATACACAAATGCTGATGGATTAGCTGGTAAGGCAGTAGAATTAAAAGATAGGATTCACAACAGTAAGGCAGATATAGTAGCAATTACAGAGACTAAGTTGAGTGAGGACATAAACAGTGTCACAGTTTTTCATAAGAGCTTCAGAATACTTAGGGTTGAAAGATCTGAGAGGACTGGTGGAGGGATAGCACTGCTCATAAGTGAAAGGATTCAAGTTGAAGAAATAAACTTGGCTATAGAAAGTGAGTTCAAGGAATTTCTTGTTGCTCGCATAAATACTGGGTCAGAGAGCATTATAATAACTATTGTATACAACCCACCAAGGAACCAAAATAGGCTTGAAGTTTATGAGGAAAGTCATATAGGTACTATTGAAGTCATAAACTCAGTTGTTAACATGGCACGGGAAAAAAAATGTAGGATTTTGATTATGGGAGACTTTAATCATAAAGAGATAGATTGGATAAATCTTGACCCACACAGTGGTGAGGACTCATTCGGGGCAAGATTCCTAGATTGCGTACAAGGGAATTTCCTACACCAACATGTAATGGAACCAACAAGGGCCTGGGGTGGGGATGAGCCATCACTACTTGATCTAGTGTTCACAGATAATGTGTTGGATATTGAAAAAATTGAGTATGAACAACAATTGGAAAGAGTGACCACTGTGTGTTGCTGATGGAGTATATCATTGAAGATATTCTTCCTGAGAGTAGAGGCACTGAGGACATGAGGAGGAACTATCCAAAAGGAGATTACATCAAAATGAATGAGCTTTTTGCAGTTATTGACTGGAGAACCTTATTTTACAACAAATCTGTACAAGAAATGTATGACATCTTTTGTGAGAAATATGGGAAGATAGTAGATTGCTGCATACCTGTCACCAAAGTAGGTGTAATTCATGCCAGAGAGAAATGGTTTGATAATGGGTGTAAAAGAGCTAAGGAGTGGAGAGACAACTGCTGGAAAAGGTACAGAAGGAGAAAAAACATAAATGCCTGGCAAACCTACAAAAGAGCAAGAAATGACCACCAAAGTAAAAGGAGAGAGGCAGAGAGAGACTATGAGAGGGACATCACCAGGAAGGCTAAAGAAAATAACAAGCTTTTCCACAGCTTTATCAGAGGAAAACTGAAGGTAAAAGAACAGGTTTTAAGGCTAAAGAGAGCGGATGGAAGCATCACTGAGACGGATGAAGAGATCTGCAAAGAATTGAACAAGGAGTTTCAGTCAGTATTTACAGTAGAAAATACCCCACCCCCTCAGATTGCAGTGATAGAAGCTCAAGGGCCGGTATTAGAGAACATCAACCTTACAGCCACAGAGGTATGCAAAGCGGTGATGGATTTAGATGTTCATAAAGCTAAAGGTCCTGATGACATATCCCCTCATGTGCTTAAAAAATGCGCAAACACAATATCAGTGGCACTAAGTATCATATTTAAGGAGTCACTGGAGTCGGGGGAGATTCCAAGATGCTGGAAACAAGCAATTGTGATACCTATCTTCAAAAAGGGAAGGAGGGATACGGCTCTGAACTATAGACCAGTTTCCTTGACCAACATAGTTTGCAAAGTTATGGAGAAACTACTAAGGAAACATATCTCTCTTCACTTGGAATCCTTCAACTTTTTGTCAGTGAGGCAACATGGCTTCAGAGAAGGTAGATCAACAGTAACAAACTTATTAGAATTTTATGATGAGGTAAGCCAAATCTTACAGGAAAGAGAGGGCTGGGCAGATTGCATATTCCTAGACTTCCAGAAAGCGTTTGACACTGTTCCACATGGGAGACTTATTAGGAAGCTGCAATCAATGGCTAGAATAGGTGGAAATGTTTTGGAATGGATAAAAACTTACTTAGAAGGAAGGGAACAGAGGGTTAGAGTAAGACACTCAGTGTCTGAATGGAGAAGAGTTAGTAGTGGAGTTCCACAGAGTTCAGTTTTAGGGCCACTTTTGTTCCTTGTATATGTAAATGACCTACTAGAGTCTGTAAATTCATTCATGAATATGTTTGCAGATGATGCAAAGATTGTGAAGAAAGTAAAAAACGAGAACAATGGTAGAGAACTTCAGGAGGATCTAAATAGTCTGCATGAGTGGTCAGAAAAGTGGCTAATGAAATTCAATACTTCAAAATGTAAGGTAATGAGAATGGGTACAAGTGCAAGAAGGCCCAAGCTTGACTACTCGGTGGCTGGAGTACAACTTCAAGAGACAGAAAATGAGAGAGATCTAGGAGTAAACATACTGGCAGATTTGTCTCCAGAAATACATATAAATGGCATAGTAAGGGCAGCATATGCATTCTTATCAAATGTAAGGGTAGTCTTCAGGCACATGGACAAGGAAATGTTCAGAAATATTTATGTAACCTATGTGAGGCCAAAACAAGAATATGCAGCCCCCTTTTGGAATCCGCACTTGAAAAAGCACATAGCTAAGCTTGAAAAAGTTCAAAGACATGCCACGAAACTGGTGCCAGAAATACGCAATCTCAGTTATGATGAGAGGCTGAGGGAATTAGACTTACCATCACTCGAAGCTAGAAGAGTGAGGTGGGATATGGTGACAGTCTTTAAATTCCTTCATGGTTATGATAGAGTGGATAGGGATCGATATTTTGATATGGCTGGCTCTAGACCTAGAGGTCATAGTTTGAAGCTTCGTAAGAAAACTTCTTTGCAGGATGTAAGGAAATACTTTTTCAGTGTAAAAGTAGTTGATAATTGGAATTCGCTAAGCGAGGAGGTAGTTAATGCTATCTCAATCAATAGTTTTAAGGACAGGTATGATAAGTATCACTAAGTATAAAATGGAACCAATCAGGAGACGGGAAGATACGAGCTTTGGGCTCTTTCCCGTAAACACAATTAGGTAATCACAATTAGGTAATCACACACACACATACATACATACATACCTACATACATACATACATACATACATACATTCCAAGCTTTTCCACAGCTTTATCAGAGGAAACCTGAAGGTAAAAGAATAGGTTTTAAGGCTAAAGAGAGAGGATGGATGCATCACTGAGATGGATGAAGAGATCTGCAAACAATTGAACAAGGAGTTTCAGTCAGTATTTACAGTAGAAAATACCCCACCCCCTCATATTGCAGTGATAGAAGCTCAAGGGCTGGTATTAGAGAACATCAACCTTACAGCCACAGAGGTATGCAAAGTGCTGATGGAGTTAGATGTTCATAAAGCTACAGGTCCTGATGACATATCCCCTCATGTACTTAAAAAATGCGCAAACGCAATATCACTGGCACTAAGTGTCATATTTAAAAAGTCACTGGATTCAGGGGAGATTCCAAGATGCTGGAAACAAGCAAACGTGATACCTATCTTCAAAAAGGGAAGGAGGGATACGGCTCTGAACAATAGGCCAGTTTCCTTGACCAGCATAGTTTGCAAAGTTATGAAGAAACTAATAAGGAAACATATCTCTCTTCACTTGGAATCCTTCAACTTTTTGTCAGTGAGGCAACATGGCTTCAGAGAAGGTAGATCAACAGTAACAAACTTATTAGAATTTTATGATGAGGTAAGCCAAATATTACAGGAAAGAGAGGGCTGGGCAGATTGCATATTCCTAGACTTCCAGAAAGCGTTTGACACTGTTCCACATGGGAGACTTATTAGGAAGCTGAAAGCAATGGCTAGAGTAGGTGGAAATGTCTTGAAATGGATAAAAACTTACTTAGAAGGAAGGGAACAGAGGGTTAGAGTAAGACACTCAGTGTCTGAATGGAGAAGAGTTAGTAGTGGAGTTCCACAGGGTTCAGTTTTATGGCCACTTTTGTTCCTTGTATATGTAAATGACCTACCAGAGTCTGTAAATTCATTCATAAATATGTGTGCAAATGATGCAAAGATTGTGAAGAAAGTAGGAAACGAGAACAATGGTAGAGAACTTCAGGAAGATCTAAATAGTCTGCATGAGTGGTCAGAAAAGTGGCTAATGAAATTCAGTACTTCAAAATGTAAGGTAATGAGGATGGGTACAAGTGCAAGAAGGCCCAAGCTTGACTACTCGGTGGCTGGAGTACAACTTCAAGAGACAGAAAATGAGAGAGATCTAGGAGTAAACATACTGGCAGATTTGTCTCCAGAAATACATATAAATGGCATAGTAAGGGCAGCATATGCATTCTTATCAAATGTAAGGGTAGCCTTCAGGCACATGGACAAGGAAATGTTCAGAAATATTTATGTAACCTATGTGAGGCCAAAACTCGAATATGCAGCCCCCTTTTGGAATCCGCACTTGAAAAAGCACATAGCTAAGCTTAAAAAAGTTCAAAGACATGCCACAAAACTGGTGCCAGAAATACGCAATCTCAGTTATGATGAGAGGCTGAGGAAATTAGACTTACCATCACTCGAAGCTAGAAGAGTGAGGGGGGGATATGGTGACAGTCTTTAAATTCCATCATGGTTATGATAGAGTGGATAGGGATCGATATTTTGATATGGCTGACTCTAGACCTAGAGGTCATAGTTTGAAGCTTCGTAAGAAAACTTCTTTGCAGGATGTAAGGAAATACTTTTTCTGTGTAAGAGTAGTTGATAATTGGAATTCGCTAAGCGAGGAGGTAGTTAATGCTATCTCAATCAATAGTTTTAAGGACAGGTATGATAAGTATCACTAAGTATAAAATGGAACCGATCAGGAGACGGGAAGATACGAGCTTTGGGCTCTTTCCCGTAAACACAATTAGGTAATCACAATTAGGTAATCACACACACACATACATACATACATACCTACATACCTACATACATACATACATACATCCCAAGCTTTTCCACAGCTTTATCAGAGGAAACCTGAAGGTAAAAGAATAGGTTTTAAGGCTAAAGAGAGAGGATGGATGCATCACTGAGATGGATGAAGAGATCTACAAACAATTGAACAAGGAGTTTCAGTCAGTATTTACAGTAGAAAATACCCCACAACCTCAGATTGCAGAGATAGAAGCTCAAGGGCTGGTATTAGAGAACATCAACCTTACAGCCACAGAGGTATGCAAAGTGCTGATGGAGTTAGATGTTCATAAAGCTACAGGTCCTGATGACATATCCCCTCATGTACTTAAAAAATGCGCAAACGCAATATCACTGGCACTAAGTGTCATATTTAAAAAGTCACTGGATTAAATGAGATTCCAAGATGCTGGAAACAAGCAAACGTGATACCTATCTTCAAAAAGGGAAGGAGGGATACGGCTCTGAACAATAGGCCAGTTTCCTTGACCAGCATAGTTTGCAAAGTTATGGAGAAACTACTAAGGAAACATATCTCTCTTCACTTGGAATCCTTCAACTTTTTGTCAGTGAGGCAACATGGCTTCAGAGAAGGTAGATCAACAGTAACAAACTTATTAGAATTTTATGATGAGGTAAGCCAAATATTACAGGAAAGAGAGGGCTGGGCAGATTGCATATTCCTAGACTTCCAGAAAGCGTTTGACACTGTTCCACATGGGAGACTTATTAGGAAGCTGAAAGCAATGGCTAGAGTAGGTGGAAATGTCTTGAAATGGATAAAAACTTACTTAGAAGGAAGGGAACAGAGGGTTAGAGTAAGACATTCAGTGTCTGAATGGAGAAGAGTTAGTAGTGGAGTTCCACAGGGTTCAGTTTTATGGCCACTTTTGTTCCTTGTATATGTAAATGACTTACCAGGGTCTGTAAATTCATTCATAAATATGTGTGCAAATGATGCAAAGATTGTGAAGAAAGTAGGAAACGAGAACAATGGTAGAGAACTTCAGGAAGATCTAAATAGTCTGCATGAGTGGTCAGAAAAGTGGCTAATGAAATTCAGTACTTCAAAATGTAAGGTAATGAGGATGGGTACAAGTGCAAGAAGGCCCAAGCTTGACTACTCGGTGGTTGGAGTACAACTTCAAGAGACAGAAAATGAGAGAGATCTAGGAGTAAACATACTGGCAGATTTGTCTCCAAAAATACATATAAATGGCATAGTAAGGGCAGCATATGCATTCTTATCAAATGTAAGGGTAGCCTTCAGGCACATGGACAAGGAAATGTTCAGAAATATTTACGTAACCTATTTGAGGCCAAAACAAGAATATGCAGCCCCCTTTTGGAATCCGCACTTAAAAAAGCACATAACTAAGCTTGAAAAAGTTCAAAGACATGCCACAAAACTTGTGCCAGAAATACGTAATCTCAGTTATGATGAGAGACTGAGGGAATTAGACTTACCATCACTCGAAGCTAGAAGATTGAGGGGGGAAATAATAACAGTCTTTAAATTCTTTCATGGTTATGATAGAGTGGATAGGGATCGATATTTTTATATGGCAGGCTCTAGAACTAGAGGTCATAGTTTGAAGCTTCGTAAGAAAACTTCTTTGCAGGATGTAAGGAAATACTTTTTCAGCGTAAGAGTAGTTGATAATTGGAATTCGCTAAGCGAGGAGGTAGTTAATGCTATCTCAATCAATAGTTTTAAGGACAGGAATGATAAGTATCACTAAGTACTAAATGGAACCGATCAGGAGACGGGAAGATAAGAGCTTAGGGCTCTTTCCCGTAAACACAATTAGGTAATCACAATTAGGTAATCACATATATATATATAAATATATATATATATATATATATATATATATATATATATATATATATATATATATATATATATATATATATATATATATATATATATATATATATATATATATATATATATATATATATATATATATATATATATATATATATATATATATATATATATATATATATATATATATATATATATATATATATATATATATATATATATATATATATATATATATATATATATATATATATATATATATATATATATATATATATATATATATATATATATATATATATATATATATATATATATATATATATATATATATATATATATATATATATATATATATATATATATATATATATATATATATATATATATATATATATATATATATATATATATATACATATATATATATATATATATACATATATATATATATATATATATATATATATATATATATATATATATATATATATATATATATATATATATATATATATATATATATATATATATATATATATATATATATATATATATATATATATATATATATATATGTATATATATATATATATATATATATATATATATATATATATATATATATATAAATATATATATATATATATATATATATATATATATATATATATATATATATATATATATATATATATATATATATATATATATATATATATATATATATACATATATATATGCATATATATATATATATATATATATATATATATATATATATATATATATATATATATATATATATATATATATATATATATATATATATATATATATATATATATATATATATATATATATATACATATATATATATATATATATATATATATATATATATATATATATATATATATATATATATATATATATATATATATATATATATATATATATATATATATAATATATATATATATATATATATATATATATATATATATATATATATATATATATATATATATATATATATATATATATATATATATATATATATATATATATATATATATATATATATATATATATATATATATATATATATATATATATATATATATATATATATATATATATATATATATATATATATATATATATATATATATATATATATATATATATATATATGTGATTCTATTTCACGGGAAGCACGTGAATATTCTGAATATTTAATTGGCTACAGAAAGAAATTAAAGAAATTTTAATATCTTATCGCTTTCAAGTTTATTACTTATCTTCAGTGGAATCTGATTTCTACAAGCAAATGAGGCGATATATATACATACAGAAACCAGGAGAGAGAAAAAAAGAAATTAACAACCCATCATCGGAAGAAGAGCTTAAAGGCAGTACCGGTATATGTTATATTAGTGCATTGGGGTGTAAATACCAAGTAAATAAGGTAAGGTCAATAGTAGGATGAAACGGGGTCATATATCTTTGATGAAAATATTTTAAACAATGGAGCAGATATCCTAATTTAATAGTAATAATAATAATAATGATATTAATAATAATAATAATAAAAATAATAATAATAATAATAATAATACTAGTAATAATAATAATAATACCAAACCTCCTTCTCCCTCTGTGTACAAGCCATATGTAGCCTCATAGATTATGCTTGTCCCACACTCTGGCTACTAATAGACCAACAAAACGACACGATGGAAGTCATACAAAACAACGCCATGTGTACCATGCTAGGAGCCCCCGTGTGGACCAAGAGAGAAAACATCTAGATGGAATCCAGACCCATGCCACTCAAACTCAGAGCTCAGCAAAGACTAACCCTCTTTGTGGCCAAAACCACCACTGCCTAACATACCTACCTTGCTGGCACAAATCTCCGGCTAGCCCTCAATCGCCACCCCGACCACCATCCTAGAACCTGGGCAGCCTAGGTCTGCACTGGCCTGCAAGCACTGCCAGTCAGGGAGGACCTAGCCAAGATACAGGACACTCCGCTTCCTGAATACCGATGCCCATCCCCATGGAATGACCAACCACTCGACATAAAGATCGAGCTCTCTGACAACTCCAAAAGCTTGGTAAACCAGCTTGTAAATAAAAACATATACAAGGACAAAATTCAGAGCTGGAGCAGACCGAACTCCCAAGTCTTCTACACTGACGGCTCAGTAAATAAAAAATCTGAAGCCTCAGCCACCGCCTTCACCACCAGAGACCATGTCCGATCCTGGAGACTGTCAAACTCCTGCTTGTCGCTCCAGACTGAGCTTGTTGCCATAACCAACGCCCTCAACTTCTTCACCCAGCAAGGAGCTGACCTTGCCCTAATTCTCTCTGAATCAAAAGGCGCCTTACTGGCTATCAAGAAGCCACTCCTCAGAGACAATGTAAGTATTGTCACCACCATTCTCAGCCACTTCCACAGGACAATCAGCCTTGGAAAAGCCATCACTCTTGCCTGGATTCCCAACCACGTCGGCGTCAAGGAAAATGAGGAAGTCGATCAAGCCGCCAAACAAGCCCAAATATCAGAAACCCAAATATAAAACAGTGTCTCAGTTTTTCCTAAGAGCTTCAGAATACTTAGGGTTGAAAGATCTGAGAGGACTGGTGGAGGGATAGCACTGCTCATAAGTGAAAGGATTCAAGTTGAAGAAATAAACTTGGCTATAGAAAGTGAGTTCAAGGAATTTCTTGTTGCTCGCATAAATACTGGGTCAGAGAGCATTATAATAACTATTGTATACAACCCACCAAGGAACCAAAATAGGCTTGAAGTTTATGAGGAAAGTCATATAGGTACTATTGAAGTCATAAACTCAGTTGTTAACATGGCACGGGAAAAAAAAAATGTAGGATTTTGATTATGGGAGACTTTAATCATAAAGAGATAGATTGGATAAATCTTGACCCACACAGTGGTGAGGACTCATTCGGGGCAAGATTCCTAGATTGCGTACAAGGGAATTTCCTACACCAACATGTAATGGAACCAACAAGGGCCTGGGGTGGGGATGAGCCATCACTACTTGATCTAGTGTTCACAGATAATGTGTTGGATATTGAAAAAATTGAGTATGAACAACAATTGGAAAGAGTGACCACTGTGTGTTGTTGATGGAGTATATCATTGAAGATATTCTTCCTGAGAGTAGAGGCACTGAGGACATGAGGAGGAACTATCCAAAAGGAGATTACATCAAAATGAATGAGCTTTTTGCAGTTATTGACTGGAGAACCTTATTTTACAACAAATCTGTACAAGAAATGTATGACATCTTTTGTGAGAAATATGGGAAGATAGTAGATTGCTGCATACCTGTCACCAAAGTAGGTGTAATTCATGCCAGAGAGAAATGGTTCGATAATGGGTGTAAAAGAGCTAAGGAGTGGAGAGACAACTGCTGGAAAAGGTATAGGAGGAGAAAAAACATAAATGCCTGGCAAACCTACAAAAGAGCAAGAAATGACCACCTAAGTAAAAGGAGAGAGGCAGAGAGAGACTATGAGAGGGACATCACCAGGAAGGCTAAAGAAAATAACAAGCTTTTCCACAGCATTATCAGAGGAAAACTGAAGGTAAAAGAATAGGTTTTAAGGCTAAAGAGAGCGGATGGAAGCATCACTGAGACGGATGAAGAGATCTGCAAAGAATTGAACAAGGAGTTTCAGTCAGCATTTACAGTAGAAAATACCCCACCCCCTCAGATTGCAGTGATAGAAGCTCAAGGGCCGGTATTAGAGAACATCAACCTTACAGCCACAGAGGTATGCAAAGCGCTGATGGATTTAGATGTTCATAAAGCTAAAGGTCCTGATGACATATCCCCTCATGTGCTTAAAAAATGCGCAAACACAATATCAGTGGCACTAAGTATCATATTTAAGGAGTCACTGGAGTCAGGGGAGATTCCAAGATGCTGGAAACAAGCAAATGTGATACCTATCTTCAAAAAGGGAAGGAGGGATACGGCTCTGAACTATAGACCAGTTTCCTTGACCAACATAGTTTGCAAAGTTATGGAGAAACTACTAAGGAAACATATCTCTCTTCACTTGGAATCCTTCAACTTTTTGTCAGTGAGGCAACATGGCTTCAGAGAAGGTAGATCAACAGTAACAAACTTATTAGAATTTTATGATGAGGTAAGCCAAATCTTACAGGAAAGAGAGGGCTGGGCAGATTGCATATTCCTAGACTTCCAGAAAGCGTTTGACACTGTTCCACATGGGAGACTTATTAGGAAGCTGCAATCAATGGCTAGAATAGGTGGAAATGTTTTGGAATGGATAAAAACTTACTTAGAAGGAAGGGAACAGAGGGTTAGAGTAAGACACTCAGTGTCTGAATGGAGAAGAGTTAGTAGTGGAGTTCCACAGAGTTCAGTTTTAGGGCCACTTTTGTTCCTTGTATATGTAAATGACCTACTAGAGTCTGTAAATTCATTCATGAATATGTTTGCAGATGATGCAAAGATTGTGAAGAAAGTAAAAAACGAGAACAATGGTAGAGAACTTCAGGAGGATCTAAATAATCTGCATGAGTGGTCAGAAAAGTGGCTAATGAAATTCAATACTTCAAAATGTAAGGTAATGAGAATGGGTACAAGTGCAAGAAGGCCCAAGCTTGACTACTCGGTGGCTGGAGTACAACTTCAAGAGACAGAAAATGAGAGAGATCTAGGAGTAAACATACTGGCAGATTTGTCTCCAGAAATACATATAAATGGCATAGTAAGGGCAGCATATGCATTCTTATCAAATGTAAGGGTAGTCTTCAGGCACATGGACAAGGAAATGTTCAGAAATATTTATGTAACCTATGTGAGGCCAAAACTCGAATATGCAGCCCCCTTTTGGAATCCGCACTTGAAAAAGCACATAGCTAAGCTTGAAAAAGTTCAAAGACATGCCACGAAACTGGTGCCAGAAATACGCAATCTCAGTTATGATGAGAGGCTGAGGGAATTAGACTTACCATCACTCGAAGCTAGAAGAGTGAGGTGGGATATGGTGACAGTCTTTAAATTCCTTCATGGTTATGATAGAGTGGATAGGGATCGATATTTTGATATGGCTGACTCTAGACCTAGAGGTCATAGTTTGAAGCTTCGTAAGAAAACTTCTTTGCAGGATGTAAGGAAATACTTTTTCAGTGTAAAAGTAGTTGATAATTGGAATTCGCTAAGCGAGGAGGTAGTTAATGCTATCTCAATCAATAGTTTTAAGGACAGGTATGATAAGTATCACTAAGTATAAAATGGAACCGATCAGGAGACGGGAAGATACGAGCTTTGGGCTCTTTCCCGTAAACACAATTAGGTAATCACAATTAGGTAATCACACACACACATACATACATACATACATACATACATACATCCCAAGTTTTTCCACAGCTTTATCAGAGGAAACCTGAAGGTAAAAGAATAGGTTTTAAGGCTAAAGAGAGAGGATGGATGCATCACTGAGATGGATGAAGAGATCTGCAAACAATTGAACAAGGAGTTTCAGTCAGTATTTACAGTAGAAAATACCCCACCACCTCAGATTGCAGTGATAGAAGCTCAAGGGCTGGTATTAGAGAACATCAACCTTACAGCCACAGAGGTATGCAAAGTGCTGATGGAGTTAGATGTTCATAAAGCTACAGGTCCTGATGACATATCCCCTCATGTACTTAAAAAATGCGCAAACGCAATATCACTGGCACTAAGTGTCATATTTAAAAAGTCACTGGATTAAAGGGAGATTCCAAGATGCTGGAAACAAGCAAACGTGATACCTATCTTCAAAAAGGGAAGGAGGGATACGGCTCTGAACAATAGGCCAGTTTCCTTGACCAGCATAGTTTGCAAAGTTATGGAGAAACTACTAAGGAAACATATCTCTCTTCACTTGGAATCCTTCAACTTTTTGTCAGTGAGGCAACATGGCTTCAGAGAAGGTAGATCAACAGTAACAAACTTATTAGAATTTTATGATGAGGTAAGCCAAATATTACAGGAAAGAGAGGGCTGGGCAGATTGCATATTCCTAGACTTCCAGAAAGCGTTTGACACTGTTCCATATGGGAGACTTATTAGGAAGCTGAAAGCAATGGCTAGAGTAGGTGGAAATGTCTTGAAATGGATAAAAACTTACTTAGAAGGAAGGGAACAGAGGGTTAGAGTAAGACACTCAGTGTCTGAATGGAGAAGAGTTAGTAGTGGAGTTCCACAGGGTTCAGTTTTATGGCCACTTTTGTTCCTTGTATATGTAAATGACCTACCAGAGTCTGTAAATTCATTCATAAATATGTGTGCAAATGATGCAAAGATTGTGAAGAAAGTAGGAAACGAGAACAATGGTAGAGAACTTCAGGAAGATCTAAATAGTCTGCATGAGTGGTCAGAAAAGTGGCTAATGAAATTCAGTACTTCAAAATGTAAGGTAATGAGGATGGGTACAAGTGCAAGAAGGCCCAAGCTTGACTACTCGGTGGCTGGAGTACAACTTCAAGAGACAGAAAATGAGAGAGATCTAGGAGTAAACATACTGGCAGATTTGTCTCCAGAAATACATATAAATGGCATAGTAAGGGCAGCATATGCATTCTTATCAAATGTAAGGGTAGCCTTCAGGCACATGGACAAGGAAATGTTCAGAAATATTTATGTAACCTATGTGAGGCCAAAACTCGAATATGCAGCTCCCTTTTGGAATCCGCACTTGAAAAAGCACATAGCTAAGCTTAAAAAAGTTCAAAGACATGCCACGAAACTGGTGCCAGAAATACGCAATCTCAGTTATGATGAGAGGCTGAAGGAATTAGACTTACCATCACTCGAAGCTAGAAGAGTGAGGGGGGGATATGGTGACAGTCTTTAAATTCCTTCATGGTTATGATAGAGTGGATAGGGATCGATATTTTGATATGGCTGACTCTAGACCTAGAGGTCATAGTTTGAAGCTTCGTAAGAAAACTTCTTTGCAGGATGTAAGGAAATACTTTTTCTGTGTAAGAGTAGTTGATTATTGGAATTCGCTAAGCGAGGAGGTAGTTAATGCTATCTCAATCAATAGTTTTAAGGACAGGTATGATAAGTATCACTAAGTATAAAATGGAACCGATCAGGAGACGGGAAGATACGAGCTTTGGGCTCTTTCCCGTAAACACAATTAGGTAATCACAATTAGGTAATCACACACACACATACATACATACATACCTACATACCTACATACATACATACATACATCCCAAGCTTTTCCACAGCTTTATCAGAGGAAACCTGAAGGTAAAAGAATAGGTTTTAAGGCTAAAGAGAGAGGATGGATGCATCACTGAGATGGATGAAGAGATCTACAAACAATTGAACAAGGAGTTTCAGTCAGTATTTACAGTAGAAAATACCCCACCCCCTCAGATTGCAGAGATAGAAGCTCAAGGACTGGTATTAGAGAACATCAACCTTACAGCCACAGAGGTATGCAAAGTGCTGATGGAGTTAGATGTTCATAAAGCTACAGGTCCTGATGACATATCCCCTCATGTACTTAAAAAATGCGCAAACGCAATATCACTGGCACGAAGTGTCATATTTAAAAAGTCACTGGATTAAAGGGAGATTCCAAGATGCTGGAAACAAGCAAACGTGATACTTATCTTCAAAAAGGGAAGGAGGGATACGGCTCTGAACAATAGGCCAGTTTCCTTGACCAGCATAGTTTGCAAAGTTATGGAGAAACTACTAAGGAAACATATCTCTCTTCACTTGGAATCCTTCAACTTTTTGTCAGTGAGGCAACATGGCTTCAGAGAAGGTAGATCAACAGTAACAAACTTATTAGAATTTTATGATGAGGTAAGCCAAATATTACAGGAAAGAGAGGGCTGGGCAGATTGCATATTCCTAGACTTCCAGAAAGCGTTTGACACTGTTCCACATGGGAGACTTATTAGGAAGCTGAAAGCAATGGCTAGAGTAGGTGGAAATGTCTTGAAATGGATAAAAACTTACTTAGAAGGAAGGGAACAGAGGGTTAGAGTAAGACATTCAGTGTCTGAATGGAGAAGAGTTAGTAGTGGAGTTCCACAGGGTTCAGTTTTAGGGCCACTTTTGTTCCTTGTATATGTAAATGACCTACCAGAGTCTGTAAATTCATTCATAAATATGTGTGCAAATGATGCAAAGATTGTGAAGAAAGTAGGAAACGAGAACAATGGTAGAGAACTTCAGGAAGATCTAAATAGTCTGCATGAGTGGTCAGAAAAGTGGCTAATGAAATTCAGTACTTCAAAATGTAAGGTAATGAGGATGGGTACAAGTGCAAGAAGGCCCAAGCTTGACTACTCGGTGGCTGGAGTACAACTTCAAGAGACAGAAAATGAGAGAGATCTAGGAGTAAACATACTGGCAGATTTGTCTCCAAAAATACATATAAATGGCATAGTAAGGGCAGCATATGCATTCTTATCAAATGTAAGGGTAGCCTTCAGGCACATGGACAAGGAAATGTTCATGAATATTTACGTAACCTATTTGAGGCCAAAACTCGAATATGCAGCCCCCTTTTGGAATCCGCACTTGAAAAAGCACATAACTAAGCTTGAAAAAGTTCAAAGACATGCCACAAAACTGGTGCCAGAAATACGTAATCTCAGTTATGATGACAGACTGAGGGAATTAGACTTACCATCACTCGAAGCTAGAAGATTGAGGGGGGATATAATGACAGTCTTTAAATTCTTTCATGGTTATGATAGAGTGGATAGGGATCGATATTTTTATATGGCAGGCTCTAGAACTAGAGGTCATAGTTTGAAGCTTCGTAAGAAAACTTCTTTGCAGGATGTAAGGAAATACTTTTTCAGCGTAATAGTAGTTGATAATTGGAATTCGCTAAGCGAGGAGGTAGTTAATGCTATCTCAATCAATAGTTTTAAGGACAGGAATGATAAGTATCACTAAGTACTAAATGGAACCGATCAGGAGACGGGAAGATAAGAGCTTAGGGCTCTTTTCCGTAAACACAATTAGGTAATCACAATTAGGTAATCACATATATATATATAAATATATATATATATATATATATATATATATATATATATATATATATATATATATATATATATATATATATATATATATATATATATATATATATATATATATATATATATATATATATATATATATATATATATATATATATATATATATATATATATATATATATATATATATATATATATATATATATATATATATATATATATATATATATATATATATATATATATATATATATATATATATATATATATATATATATATATATATATATATATATATATATATATATATATATATATATATATATATATATATATATATATATATATATATATATATATATATATATATATATATATATATATATATATATATATATATATATATATATATATATATATATATATATATATATATATATATATATATATATATATATATATATATATATATATATATATATATATATATATATATATATATATATATATATATATATATATATATATATATATATATATATATATATATATATATATATATATATATATATATATATATATATATATATATATATATATATATATATATATATATATATATATATATATATATATATATATATATATATATATATATATATATATATATATATATATATATATATATATATATATATATATATATATATATATATATATATATATATATATATATATATGTGTGTGTTTCTATTTCACGGGAAGCACGTGAATATTCTGAATATTTAATTGGCTACAGAAAGAAATTAAAGAAATTTTAATATCTTATCGCTTTCAAGTTTATTACTTATCTTCAGTGGAATCTGATTTCTACAAGCAAATGAGGCGATATATATATACATACAGAAACCAGGAGAGAGAAAAAAAGAAATTAACAACCCATCATCGGAAGAAGAGCTTAAAGGCAGTACCGGTATATGTTATATTAGTGCATTGGGGTGTAAATACCAAGTAAATAAGGTAAGGTCAATGGTAGGATGAAACGGGGTCATATATCTTTGATGAAAATATTTTAAACAATGGAGCAGATATCCTAATTTAATAGTAATAATAAAAATAATGATATTAATAATAATAATAATAATAATAATAATAATAATAATAATAATAATAATAATAATAATAATAATAATAATAATAATAATAATAATAATAATAATAATAATAATAATAATAATAATAATAGTAATAATAATACTAGTAATAATAATAATAATACCAAACCTCCATCTCCCTCTGTGTACAAGCCATATACAGCCTCATAGATTATGCTTGTCCCACACTCTGGCTACTAATAGACCAACAAAACGACACGATGGAAGTCATACAAAACAACGCCATGTGTACCATGCTAGGAGCCCCCGTGTGGACCAAGAGAGAAAACATCTAGATGGAATCCAGACCCATGCCACTCAAACTCAGAGCTCAGCAAAGACTAACCCTCTTTGTGGCCAAAACCACCACTGCCTAACATACCTACCTTGCTGGCACAAATCTCCGGCTAGCCCTCAATCGCCACCCCGACCACCATCCTAGAACCTGGGCAGCCTAGGTCTGCACTGGCCTGCAAGCACTGCCAGTCAGGGAGGACCTAGCCAAGATACAGGACACTCCGCTTCCTGAATACCGATGCCCATCCCCATGGAATGACCAACCACTCCACATAAAGATCGAGCTCTCTGACAACTCCAAAAGCTTGGTAAACCCGCTTGTAAATAAAAACATATACAAGGACAAAATTCAGAGCTGGAGCAGGCCGAACTCCCAAGTCTTCTACACTGACGGCTCAGTAAATAAAAAATCTGGAGCCTCAGCCACCGCCTTTACCACCAGAGACCATGTCCGATCCTGGAGACTGTCAAACTCCTGCTTGTCGCTCCAGACTGAGCTTGTTGCCATAACCAACGCCCTCAACTTCTTCACCCAGCAAGGAGCTGACCTTGCCCTAATTCTCTCTGAATCAAAAGGCGCCTTACAGGCTATCAAGAAGCCACTCCTCAGAGACAATGTAAGTATTGTCACCACCATTCTCAGCCACTTCCACAGGACAATCAGCCTTGGAAAAGCCATCACTCTTGCCTGGATTCCCAACCACGTCGGCGTCAAGGAAAATGAGGAAGTCGATCAGGCCGCCAAACAAGCCCAAATATCAGAAACCCAAATATAAAACAGTGTCTCAGTTTTTCCTAAGAGCTTCAGAATACTTAGGGTTGAAAGATCTGAGAGGACTGGTGGAGGGATAGCACTGCTCATAAGTGAAAGGATTCAAGTTGAAGAAATAAACTTGGCTATAGAAAGTGAGTTCAAGGAATTTCTTGTTGCTCGCATAAATACTGGGTCAGAGAGCATTATAATAACTATTGTATACAACCCACCAAGGAACCAAAATATGCTTGAAGTTTATGAGGAAAGTCATATAGGTACTATTGAAGTCATAAACTCAGTTGTTAACATGGCACGGGAAAAAAAAATGTAGGATTTTGATTATGGGAGACTTTAATCATAAAGAGATAGATTGGATAAATCTTGACCCACACAGTGGTGAGGACTCATTCGGGGCAAGATTCCTAGATTGCGTACAAGGGAATTTCCTACACCAACATGTAATGGAACCAACAAGGGCCTGGGGTGGGGATGAGCCATCACTACTTGATCTAGTGTTCACAGATAATGTGTTGGATATTGAAAAAATTGAGTATGAACAACAATTGGAAAGAGTGACCACTGTGTGTTGTTGATGGAGTATATCATTGAAGATATTCTTCCTGAGAGTAGAGGCACTGAGGACATGAGGAGGAACTATCCAAAAGGAGATTACATCAAAATGAATGAGCTTTTTGCAGTTATTGACTGGAGAACCTTATTTTACAACAAATCTGTACAAGTAATGTATGACATCTTTTGTGAGAAATATGGGAAGATAGTAGATTGCTGCATACCTGTCACCAAAGTAGGTGTAATTCATGCCAGAGAGAAATGGTTCGATAATGGGTGTAAAAGGGCTAAGGAGTGGAGAGACAACTGCTGGAAAAGGTATAGGAGGAGAAAAAACATAAATGCCTGGCAAACCTACAAAAGAGCAAGAAATGACCACCTAAGTAAAAGGAGAGAGGCAGAGAGAGACTATGAGAGGGACATCACCAGGAAGGCTAAAGAAAATAACAAGCTTTTCCACAGCTTTATCAGAGGAAAACTGAAGGTAAAAGAACAGGTTTTAAGGCTAAAGAGAGCAGATGGAAGCATCACTGAGACGGATGAAGAGATCTGCAAAGAATTGAACAAGGAGTTTCAGTCAGCATTTACAGTAGAAAATACCCCACCCCCTCAGATTGCAGTGATAGAAGCTCAAGGGCCGGTATTAGAGAACATCAACCTTACAGCCACAGAGGTATGCAAAGCGCTGATGGATTTAGATGTTCATAAAGCTAAAGGTCCTGATGACATATCCCCTCATGTGCTTAAAAAATGCGCAAACACAATATCAGTGGCACTAAGTATCATATTTAAGGAGTCACTGGAGTCGGGGGAGATTCCAAGATGCTGGAAACAAGCAAATGTGATACCTATCTTCAAAAAGGGAAGGAGGGATACGGCTCTGAACTATAGACCAGTTTCCTTGACCAACATAGTTTGCAAAGTTATGGAGAAACTACTAAGGAAACATATCTCTCTTCACTTGGAATCCTTCAACTTTTTGTCAGTGAGGCAACATGGCTTCAGAGAAGGTAGATCAACAGTAACAAACTTACTAGAATTTTATGATGAGGTAAGCCAAATCTTATAGGAAAGAGAGGGCTGGGCAGATTGCATATTCCTAGACTTCCAGAAAGCGTTTGACACTGTTCCACATGGGAGACTTATTAGGAAGCTGCAATCAATGGTTAGAATAGGTGGAAATGTTTTGGAATGGATAAAAACTTACTTAGAAGGAAGGGAACAGAGGGTTAGAGTAAGACACTCAGTGTCTGAATGGAGAAGAGTTAGTAGTGGAGTTCCACAGAGTTCAGTTTTAGGGCCACTTTTGTTCCTTGTATATGTAAATGACCTACTAGAGTCTGTAAATTCATTCATGAATATGTTTGCAGATGATGCAAAGATTGTGAAGAAAGTAAAAAACGAGAACAATGGTAGAGAACTTCAGGAGGATCTAAATAATCTGCATGAGTGGTCAGAAAAGTGGCTAATGAAATTCAATACTTCAAAATGTAAGGTAATGAGAATGGGTACAAGTGCAAGAAGGCCCAAGCTTGACTACTCGGTGGCTGGAGTACAACTTCAAGAGACAGAAAATGAGAGAGATCTAGGAGTAAACATACTGGCAGATTTGTCTCCAGAAATACATATAAATGGCATAGTAAGGGCAGCATATGCATTCTTATCAAATGTAAGGGTAGTCTTCAGGCACATGGATAAGGAAATGTTCAGAAATATTTATGTAACCTATGTGAGGCCAAAACTCGAATATGCAGCCCCCTTTTGGAATCCGCACTTGAAAAAGCACATAGCTAAGCTTAAAAAAGTTCAAAGACATGCCACGAAACTGGTGCCAGAAATACGCAATCTCAGTTATGATGAGAGGCTGAGGGAATTAGACTTACCATCACTCGAAGCTAGAAGAGTGAGGGGGGGATATGGTGACAGTCTTTAAATTCCTTCATGGTTATGATAGAGTGGATAGGGATCGATATTTTGATATGGCTGGCTCTAGACCTAGAGGTCATAGTTTGAAGCTTCGTAAGAAAACTTCTTTGCAGGATGTAAGGAAATACTTTTTCAGTGTAAAAGTAGTTGATAATTGGAATTCGCTAAGCGAGGAGGTAGTTAATGCTATCTCAATCAATAGTTTTAAGGACAGGTATGATAAGTATCACTAAGTATAAAATGGAACCGATCAGGAGACGGGAAGATACGAGCTTTGGGCTCTTTCCCGTAAACACAATTAGGTAATCACAATTAGGTAATCACACACACACATACATACATACATACCTACATACATACATACATACATACATACATCCCAAGCTTTTCCACAGCTTTATCAGAGGAAACCTGAAGGTAAAAGAATAGGTTTTAAGGCTAAAGAGAGAGGATGGATGCATCACTGAGATGGATGAAGAGATCTGCAAACAATTGAACAAGGAGTTTCAGTCAGTATTTACAGTAGAAAATACCCCACCCCCTCAGATTGCAGTGATAGAAGCTCAAGGACTGGTATTAGAGAACATCAACCTTACAGCCACAGAGGTATGCAAAGTGCTGATGGAGTTAGATGTTCATAAAGCTACAGGTCCTGATGACATATCCCCTCATGTACTTAAAAAATGCGCAAACGCAATATCACTGGCACTAAGTGTCATATTTAAAAAGTCACTGGATTCAGGGGAGATTCCAAGATGCTGGAAACAAGCAAACGTGATACCTATCTTCAAAAAGGGAAGGAGGGATACGGCTCTGAACAATAGGCCAGTTTCCTTGACCAGCATAGTTTGCAAAGTTATGGAGAAACTACTAAGGAAACATATCTCTCTTCACTTGGAATCCTTCAACTTTTTGTCAGTGAGGCAACATGGATTCAGAGAAGGTAGATCAACAGTAACAAACTTATTAGAATTTTATGATGAGGTAAGCCAAATATTACAGGAAAGAGAGGGCTGGGCAGATTGCATATTCCTAGACTTCCAGAAAGCGTTTGACACTGTTCCACATGGGAGACTTAATAGGAAGCTGCAATCAATGGCTAGAATAGGTGGAAATGTTTTGGAATGGATAAAAACTTACTTAGAAGGAAGGGAACAGAGGGTTAGAGTAAGACACTCAGTGTCTGAATGGAGAAGAGTTAGTAGTGGAGTTCCACAGAGTTCAGTTTTAGGGCCACTTTTGTTCCTTGTATATGTAAATGACCTACTAGAGTCTGTAAATTCATTCATGAATATGTTTGCAGATGTTGCAAAGATTGTGAAGAAAGTAAAAAACGAGAACAATGGTAGAGAACTTCAGGAGGATCTAAATAATCTGCATGAGTGGTCAGAAAAGTGGCTAATGAAATTCAATACTTCAAAATGTAAGGTAATGAGAATGGGTACAAGTGCAAGAAGGCCCAAGCTTGACTACTCGGTGGCTGGAGTACAACTTCAAGAGACAGAAAATGAGAGAGATCTAGGAGTAAACATACTGGCAGATTTGTCTCCAGAAATACATATAAATGGCATAGTAAGGGCAGCATATGCATTCTTATCAAATGTAAGGGTAGTCTTCAGGCACATGGACAAGGAAATGTTCAGAAATATTTATGTAACCTATGTGAGGCCAAAACTCGAATATGCAGCCCCCTTTTGGAATCCGCACTTGAAAAAGCACATAGCTAAGCTTGAAAAAGTTCAAAGACATGCCACGAAACTGGTGCCAGAAATACGCAATCTCAGTTATGATGAGAGGCTGAGGGAATTAGACTTACCATCACTCGAAGCTAGAAGAGTGAGGTGGGATATGGTGACAGTCTTTAAATTCCTTCATGGTTATGATAGAGTGGATAGGGATCGATAATTTGATATGGCTGGCTCTAGACCTAGAGGTCATAGTTTGAAGCTTCGTAAGAAAACTTCTTTGCAGGATGTAAGGAAATACTTTTTCAGTGTAAAAGTAGTTGATAATTGGAATTCGCTAAGCGAGGAGGTAGTTAATGCTATCTCAATCAATAGTTTTAAGGACAGGTATGATAAGTATCACTAAGTATAAAATGGAACCGATCAGGAGACGGGAAGATACGAGCTTTGGGCTCTTTCCCGTAAACACAATTAGGTAATCACAATTAGGTAATCACACACACACATACATACATACATACTACATACATACATACATACATACATACATCCCAAGCTTTTCCACAGCTTTATCAGAGGAAACCTGAAGGTAAAAGAATAGGTTTTAAGGCTAAAGAGAGAGGATGGATGCATTCACTGAGATGGATGAAGAGATCTGCAAACAATTGAACAAGGAGTTTCAGTCAGTATTTACAGTAGAAAATACCCCATCCCCTCAGATTGCAGTGATAGAAGCTCAAGGGCTGGTATTAGAGAACATCAACCTTACAGCCACAGAGGTATGCAAAGTGCTGATGGAGTTAGATGTTCATAAAGCTACAGGTCCTGATGACATATCCCCTCATGTACTTAAAAAATGCGCAAACGCAATATCACTGGCACTAAGTGTCATATTTAAAAAGTCACTGGATTCAGGGGAGATTCCAAGATGCTGGAAACAAGCAAACGTGATACATATCTTCAAAAAGGGAAGGAGGGATACGGCTCTGAACAATAGGCCAGTTTCCTTGACCAGCATAGTTTGCAAAGTTATGGAGAAACTACTAAGGAAACATATCTCTCTTCACTTGGAATCCTTCAACTTTTTGTCAGTGAGGCAACATGGCTTCAGAGAAGGTAGATCAACAGTAACAAACTTATTAGAATTTTATGATGAGGTAAGCCAAATATTACAGGAAAGAGAGGGCTGGGCAGATTGCATATTCCTAGACTTCCAGAAAGCGTTTGACACTGTTCCATATGGGAGACTTATTAGGAAGCTGAAAGCAATGGCTAGAGTAGGTGGAAATGTCTTGAAATGGATAAAAACTTACTTAGAAGGAAGGGAACAGAGGGTTAGAGTAAGACACTCAGTGTCTGAATGGAGAAGAGTTAGTAGTGGAGTTCCACAGGGTTCAGTTTTATGGCCACTTTTGTTCCTTGTATATGTAAATGACCTACCAGAGTCTGTAAATTCATTCATAAATATGTGTGCAAATGATGCAAAGATTGTGAAGAAAGTAGGAAACGAGAACAATGGTAGAGAACTTCAGGAAGATCTAAATAGTCTGCATGAGTGGTCAGAAAAGTGGCTAATGAAATTCAGTACTTCAAAATGTAAGGTAATGAGGATGGGTACAAGTGCAAGAAGGCCCAAGCTTGACTACTCGGTGGCTGGAGTACAACTTCAAGAGACAGAAAATGAGAGAGATCTAGGAGTAAACATACTGGCAGATTTGTCTCCAGAAATACATATAAATGGCATAGTAAGGGCAGCATATGCATTCTTATCAAATGTAAGGGTAGCCTTCAGGCACATGGACAAGGAAATGTTCAGAAATATTTATGTAACCTATGTGAGGCCAAAACTCGAATATGCAGCTCCCTTTTGGAATCCGCACTTGAAAAAGCACATAGCTAAGCTTAAAAAAGTTCAAAGACATGCCACGAAACTGGTGCCAGAAATACGCAATCTCAGTTATGATGAGAGGCTGAAGGAATTAGACTTACCATCACTCGAAGCTAGAAGAGTGAGGGGGGGATATGGTGACAGTCTTTAAATTCCTTCATGGTTATGATAGAGTGGATAGGGATCGATATTTTGATATGGC